>JAWWQZ010000261.1:11200000-11691136 GCA_033815515.1 Cryptocheilus praepositus | reverse complement strand
TCTTATACTGACTGGCACAGATTCTATGTTACGCACCTTAAATCTAAGACTGAGAGAGCGAGTCCTCAGGATCGGTTGCTTATATAGTAAATTTGGGAGCTTAAAAGGAGGGGATGCGTGGGAAAGCATCCTTGTATGGTGAGTAGGAAAAAGGCGGGAATGACCATTTCCGGAAGAACTGCGTAGGAGGGAAATTCAGCGAGTGGTCGAAAAAAAATAGGCGGGAAGAGAAGTTAGTGTAGTGACGGGAAGAAGTTTAGGCGCGTAGAAGGAATTTGGCGGGAAACATCTGGTCAGGTATATGGGCTTAAGGGTTCACAGAAAAACTAATGAGATAAGATCGTGGGAGTCGGTAAGTTGGAGAGACGGCCGACACCTCCCGGGGTAGTTTAGGATTTTTGTTACAGTATTAGTTTAGACTAAAATCCGTAAGGTGCTTTCGTCGTTCTGCCCTTTGGATGCTGAACGGGGAAATGAACCGATTCGGGCTCGCGTCGGGAGTATCCCGCTATGGTAGTTTCCCTACTGACGTGCTGTGTTGGGGCCCTATTCCCGAAACTACAATTATTATATATACAGGTACAACAGCAGTTACTGATTAGTTTCCTAACTACTTTGAATAATCCTATCTTATATAGAAATACAAATAAGATACCGGCTAAGGCTGCGTACCCAGCATACTCTAGGTATTGAAAAAAACGTTCTCGCCAGGTTAAAGTGCGTTTCTTATATGCTAGGTTCTCTATTTCTTCGTCCAATTGTTCCAATGTTTTTCCTAAGTTAGGGAGATTGTTTGCGTTAATGTGCGTATCGTGTACCAGTTCTAATGGTAGTTCTTGTGCGGTTAACTTGATGAAACTACGGTTAAAATCTTCCTGCCTACTGGATAAAACTAGGTTCAATTCTAATGACTTGGAGATATGAGTGGCGGGTTTTAACAGGACCTTACTCGTTGTTCCTGTACAATCTTTTTCTAGATGCAGTAGAAAGCTTCCTGATAATTCTATTGATCGTGCCTTATTATCACTACAGATTATATGCAAGATTTCTGTTTTCGGTGCAGTCCCGATCCAGTCACAATTGGTATCTAGCTGGACCCACAGAGTGTTCACTAATCTCATATACTGGGTTCTGCAATTTTGGGTGTCTTTTCGCGTCAGAATTCCGACTAGACAAGAGTCTCGGTTGTCGGTTGAATAATCAGGATGCCTTCTCTTAACAATTTTGTATTTACCTAAAGTTTTGCTTTGGGCTAGATCGATGTAATCGAAGGGAGAGAATACCATTCTTGCATTGTCCATTATAATTAGGTTGCGATCTGGATTCACTATGGACTGAGATATCCAGTTCGTTTGAGGAATTGGTATTGGTCGAATTATCTGGTATTCTTTCCTTTCTGTCAAGGGTATTTCTATTGTGACAATAGCCCTGCTATTTTTTACCAAAATGTTGATGTCGCTAATCTCTAAGATGTCGGTATAATATTTTTCTTGTAAAGGAACAGGAAAAGTATCTACATGTTTCTGCGCTCTTAGAGCTTCAAAGAGATCGCTGGGATGCAAAGTGTGAGGGTGAATGATACCCCTTCTTCCGTCTATTATCAAATCTTGTAATTTTCGCATATCGTCTCTTAATATGTCAATCAACTCCTGATTATCAAAATAGAGGCCTAACACAAAGTTCTCTAGTTCGTTTTTCTTGATTGCATCAATGGCCTTAGCAAATCTGGCATTAATACCTTTTGTTTCGGCATGCACAAAGTCACTTCGGGATCTCAAGGAGGCGATTTCGTTAATGATGATATTTGTTTGGTTTTTTACTAGGTGTACTATTCTTACGTTATCTGCCCGTACTTTGTCAATTTCAGAGTTGTAGTAGTCAGCGTCACTGTCAGACAGCGTGCCAAACAGTGTTTTAGATATTTCCCCTATGAAGTCGAATAACCCACGTTTTCGTTTATTTTGGCGATCTGCTTGAACATTATACCGGATACCGGCTAAATAAAGGGTATTCGCTAATTCATCATTAAGTCTCTTCATTAACGATTTTAATTTGAAGATCCTGTAGTGTGATTGACAAACCCAGCTTCCCTGGTAGCAACCTTCTTCTAATGATTCTACGTTCCTTTTTAACATATTAAAATTATGTTCTAAATTGCTAAAGTCGAAACCCACTACGAGCTTCCAAGCTTCGTGGTATTGTTTGGCTAGGGACAGTACTTCTAGGTACATGACCTCGTCCCCCTTAAACTCTTGAATAGAGTATTTCTCACTGTGTACCAGGAGGAGAGCTGGAAGTAGCAGTATCCATGTCCTCATGATTCCTGTTAAAAAATTCTTTTATATCACTACGGTGATATGTTAAACGTTGCGATCCCTTATTGACTCTATAAGTCACATCGCCCACCTTTTCAGAAATTGTATAGGGACCTAGCCATTTATCTTGTAAAGGACCGGCATTGAAATTTCTAACTAGAACTAATGATCCTTCCGTTATGGGTTTTAACTGGATGCTGACTCGCTCTTCATCAACATCTCTTAATCTGTCGCGCACTTCCCGTAGTTGATTTTCTAACCTTAGTTTTCTGCTTTGTAATTTCTCGTGAATATCCTCGACTACTTCGTTTGTTCTGAAAATAGAGGGTGGTTCCCTACCAAATTGTAACTCATATGGGGAATATCCTGTCCGTCTATTAATCGTCGTATTGTATGCTAATGTGGCTCGTGACAATTTAACGTCCCAGTCATTTTCGTTGGAGTATTGTCGTAGGTATTCTTTGAGAATCAAATGTGACCTTTCGTTCTTTCCGTTCGCCTGCGGGTGATGAGAACTTGTTGTTATATGTGTAATGTGTCTCTGTGTACAAAAGTCTTCAAACTCTCTGGAAGTAAATTCGCCCCCATTGTCTGTTAGGATACTCAAAGGTTTCCCGAAATACCTAATATAATATTTCCAAAGGGCTTCCATCACTGCTGCTGTGGATTTATCAATTATTGGTTCGGCTATTAAATATCTAGTAAGATAGTCCTGGATCACTAATATATACTTATTTTTGCTTACGGTCTCGTCAAAAGGGCCCATAATATCTAATGAAATTTTGTCGCCCATTCGATCAGGTATGTCTGTGTAGTGTGGATAATACGTTTGTTTTTGTGTATTCTTGGTTCTTTGACAAATTTCACAGTTCTTTATGTATTCCGCAACATCTACCGTGATATTAGGCCAGTTGGCGAATCGCTTTATTTTTTGTAAGGTTTTCTCAACCCCGTAATGGCCACCGAGTTCGCTCCCGTGTGCTTTTTGAAGTACGTCTAGTTTGTTGAGTTCATTAACTTGTTCCCATACAAAAATTGAAATATCGCGGTTTAGTTCGTCGGCTAGGATTCTGATTTGATCGTCTCTATTTCTGTCTACCACAATTCTGATTTGTTCCGCTATGCAACCATCTAATATACTCAATTGATTTTTCAACGTTTCATTGGGGGGAATATATTTGATTTCCGATTGACCCTCTGGTGGAGGATTTTCAGTTAATTGAAAAATCGGGATATTATTTGGCCCCAAGCCCTTTTGTATTATTATTTCCTTTATTATTGAGGGTAATTGCCTTTCTTCCGAATTCCTAGGTATCGCGACGGTGGTATTAAAGTTGTAGCTTGCTTCGTTGTTTAGGGATTTTACGGTTGTGCGAAAGTTGTAAAAGCTTCCCGACGTCTCAAAGCCACGTCCGATTTCTAAGTTTATTTTCCAAATTTTTGTTTTGTCCTTAATGGGCTCTAGCACACGTTCCCATACACTCTTTGTAGGCCTAGAATCTAAATTGATAAAACCCGCCTTTTGTCTTAGTTTAGATAGTATAAAGTTTATCTGTACTTCCTCTCTTTTTTCTTTCCTTGAATCAGTTGTAAGTTCGCTACCCGTTAAAACATATATTCGCGAAAGGGCATCCGCGTTACTATTTTGTGTTCCTTTCTTGTACACTATTTCATATTCGAACTCTAGTAACTTTAATCGCCATCTCATCAATCTACTGTTCGGATCTTTGACGTTCATTAGGTGAATCAAGGGCTTGTGATCAGTCACGATCTTGAATTTTCTGCCGAAGAGATATTGTCGGAAGTGTTTAGTACCCCACACTATTGCCAAAAGTTCTTTTTCTGTGGTACTATAGTTCTGTTCGGCTTTGTTTAGTGTCCGACTGGCAAAAGCCACTGGCTTGTCTTTGCCGAGTTCTCCCTGAGAAAGCACTGCACCGACCGCGAAATTAGATGCGTCTGTCGTTAGTACGAATTCTCGCGACCAGTCGGGGTAAGCTAAAATGGGTGCCGTGGTCAACAGGGTTTTCATTTGTTGGAATGCTTGTTCCTGACGGTTTCCCCACTCGTAACTTGCGGAGTGTTTGAGCAGCTCCGTCAAAGGTTTGGCAATTTTGCTAAAATTCTGTATGAATTTTCGATAGTACCCTACCAGCCCTAGAAACTGTTTTATTTCTTTCGGAGTTTTAGGTATTGGATAGTTTTTTACTTTTTCTATTCTTTCCGGGTTAGGCTGTATTCCGTCCTTCGAAATTACGTGCCCTAAATATTGCAATTCCGGTCGGAGGAATTCGCATTTATCCGGTTGCAATTTCAAACCTACTTCTCTGAACCTAGTGAAAATTGTAACGAGGTTTCTATTGTGTTCCTCAAGCGTTCTTCCGTATACTATAATGTCATCGATATATGCGAAACATATCTTTCCGGTCAATCCTTTTAACCCGTTATTTATCATACGTTGAAAGGTCGGAGGTGCGTTTTTTAAACCGAATGGCATACGATTATACTCGAAATGACCCTCCGGTGTCGAGAAAGCGGTTTTCTGTTTGTCCTCTTCCGACATGCCTATCTGATGGAACCCGCTGGCCAAATCAAATGCTGAAAAATATCTTGCATTCCCTAATTGATCTATTATTTCATCTATATTAGGTAACGGATATGCGTCCGCGATTGTTTTTTCGTTCAACTTCCGAAAATCTATCACTATTCTCCATTTGACCTTTCCCGAGGCGTCTTTCTTTTTGGGTACAACCCAGAGTGGGCTGTTATAGGGACTGCTACTTTCCTGAATAATGCCCATTTCTAACATTTCTTTAACTTGTTTATGGATTTCTTCTTTGTGACACGGTGGATATCTATACTGTTTAGTATTTATTGGGACACTATCTAATGTGTGTATGGCGTGTTTGGTCAGGTCTGTCAGCGGTAAAGGATCACCAGGAAGCGTAAAGACTTCGTGAAAGTCTTGTATTATACCCCAGATTTCGTCTTGACCATCCTTGATGTGGTCCAATCTCACATTCTCTCGCAGTAAAGTTTTCCTGTCTGTATTGAGTGTCTGTTCTGTCTGTTTGTGTGTAACTTGTCTATCAAAGAAGTCTCTGTCATACCCATTAAATGGTCTTACACGCGTGGTTTTCCAATCTTTCATTTGAGCTGGTAGAATTGGATCTCCGTTATTATTTAGTCGAGTTGCACATACTAGATTGTTTTCAAATAGGATCATTACTTCATTGTTAGAAACATCTACTAACTTTTCTGCAAAGGTACGCGGTCCTATCTTAATCGTCTTTTTCCAAGAGTCCCAAGAGAAACCTTGGCGGTACAGAAAATCGATTCCGATAATCCCGTCGTATGGAATGTCTAAAGAGCTTGCAAATACTTGTATTGGGTTTGTTTTCCCAAAATGTGTTACATTTATCGAATACCTTGAGGATATTAACTCTTTGGTCACTCCCTTTATTGTGGCGGGACCAAGTTTCGGATGGTCCTTGGTCAGTTGTGATTCCTTTATGATGGTCATGCTGCTTCCTGTGTCCAGTAACCAGCTACTTTCCTTGATTCCGTCCATGCTCAGGCGAACCATAGGCAGTCTACCCCCGCGCAGTCGTTCACGTTCGAGGCTGCAGGTTCCGACGTGGAGTTGGTTAATTCTTCCACAAACAGAGTCCTCTCCGGTGGCCTTGTTAGAGGCCTGTTTTCCCGAAAATTTTGTTGTTGGTGGAACTTCTTAATCCTGCATTCGTTTCCCAGGTGCCCAGGTTTTTTGCAGTAGTTGCACTGGATCATTCGTGGGCGATATTCTGTTGTCCTCGGGTTTACAGGTGCCCTCGGCCTCTCCTGTAACTGTACCTGCCTTTTCCCTCTTCTCTCTTGCAGTTCTGTTTCTACATCGTACGCCGCCTGGATAGCTTCGTTTAGGGCGCTCGGTCTTAAGGCTTTTACCTGAGTGTAGAGAGGGTCTGCTAGATTCCGGATAAATATTTGTGTCGTTGTTCTTGCATTTGCATCATGTTGGAATGCAATTTCTTGTGGCGTCCATTCCCTTTCACTGTCAATGGCAACCCTTATTGAGTCTACGATCTCTACGAATCGCGTTACATAACTCTCTAAGGTTTCCCTTTCTCGCATGGTACACATATCTCTTTGCTGTTCTAATGCCCTGAGACTGTGTCTTGTGCCAAACTGGAAGCGGAGCCGGGTGAATAAATCGGAATAATTGTTTATCATATCGGACCGGACTGAACCCTCTGCTCTGCCTTTTAGTTTTTGTGCTAGGATATAGCGCAATAACATCTGCTGAGACCCTGGCGTGGTGGCTTCTCGTGCCTCCTCGATTTGTGCGATGAAGTTCTCACAATTTTTTCCCGTGAAGTCACTAATCATTCCAAGTGCATCCCGTGCACTGCAAAGCACATCGGACTCCGTAATTTGTTCTATACCTTGCTCTTCTTCTGTTTTCTCCGTTTTCTCCGTAGAGGTTTTTAAGAATTTATTCTGGAACCATCCGGTGGTTTCTTGTTTGCTTACATTCTTTTCTTCTAATTTCATCATGCGTGTCGTTAAATTCGTTAACTGTTCCCTCACTTCGAGAAGTACTTGCTCTAGTCCCGATATTGGTGATGGTGCGCGCGACATGGTTTCTTTCGGTGTATCGGATTCTACTGATTGTGACGAGTCGCTAAGGGATCTTGTCGATTCACGATAGCAAGTCCACTTACTTGTTTGATCAGCCAGTGTAATTTTGTTTGAAGTTGGTATGGGTTCCCCTTGTGCAGATTTTAGACTTCTCCGAGCCGAAATCTTTTACCGTGGTACTTGAGTCTAGGGCAACTAGAATACTCTTTTCCTTGGCGCACAATTCACCGTAAAAGATGAATCCTCTTGAGGAGTATCCCACCGCTGCCACCAATTTATGTCGTGATAGCGCGAATAAGAGTACGACATAAATAATATAATTCTTGTTTATTAGAGTTTTCTTATACTGACTGGCACAGATTCTATGTTACGCACCTTAAATCTAAGACTGAGAGAGCGAGTCCTCAGGATCGGTTGCTTATATAGTAAATTTGGGAGCTTAAAAGGAGGGGATGCGTGGGAAAGCATCCTTGTATGGTGAGTAGGAAAAAGGCGGGAATGACCATTTCCGGAAGAACTGCGTAGGAGGGAAATTCAGCGAGTGGTCGAAAAAAAATAGGCGGGAAGAGAAGTTAGTGTAGTGACGGGAAGAAGTTTAGGCGCGTAGAAGGAATTTGGCGGGAAACATCTGGTCAGGTATATGGGCTTAAGGGTTCACAGAAAAACTAATGAGATAAGATCGTGGGAGTCGGTAAGTTGGAGAGACGGCCGACACGTATGCTCGGCTAGAAACGCTTTACTTACGTCCTCACGGAATGCCGCGCAGGCGAAAGAAATATTCATGTCGTTTAGCGATGACGGCCGAAGTCGACGCCTCTGATACTCCAGCGGATCGTCTTCTATGCGAGCGGTTTTTCGCTATATAAGCGCAATAACGGCATCGTACGCAAAAAACGAACACCGCGGCACGGTACATGCTGGCGATCTTAATCAATGAGAAATTTACTGCGGACAACCATATTCGTTGGTCGACGATAAGACTGCTAGTCTTTTGCCGTTCACCGTCCGAAACGGTTTGCGATTGAGATGATTGTTAAACATTATTTTTGTAGGAAAATAATGCTGGACATAACGCGATCAACGTAAATAGGCACAGTTGAAACGATGGCGAACTTTCGGTAATACAATAAATCTCATGAAACATAAAAATGTTAAATTTTTTATAGCCACACTTTTGCATGTAGAAGTACAATTTTAACCAACAGTTGATATGGAGTAGTAAATATCATTTTACATTTCTGACGTACAATCAAAAATAGGTATGAAAGTTCCAGATGTGTTTTTGCTTCGGAACTGTATTTTCAATATATTAACACGTTGACTTCCAAGCGTATTTTGCTAGGTTGGAACCGCGATGCGATGAAATACTGCAGAGTATGATTAAATCGTGCAAAATGAAGCTAACGCAGGGTTATTAGAAGCCAAAGTATTGAAGCACCGCTCCAATATCAATTGCTTTCACAAGATTGCAATTCATGGCGAATTTTTTGCAATTTTTAGTAGTCTTTTGCGCCGGTCACCGGTTACCACCGTGGTCAATGTGTTAAGCCGCCTCTAAAAAAACACTCACAATTCAAATAATGCAGAAGTCAATAAGTCATACAAAAATTACTCTTGCAAAATAGCAGCTGATGAGAGAAATTGTCAATAGTAGACAAGACACATATATATATTACCAGGCCTGTTAAAAAAAGGCGCCACTGTTCATACACACCACTACAATGATACTTCAGTTTCCCGATAGTACCTCACTATATACTGACGCCAGTCACAGTCGTCGTGTTAACATCCAACCAACACCAACTCCAAGGGTCTCCCCACCTGGCGAATTCGCGGATTTCGAACTTATACACCGTCATGCCAGAATACGTTCGCGGCGAAACCGTCGAGAAACGTTCTCCTGTCGAACGTGAATCGAAGGCCCGAATGACTCACCGCTATATCGCGAACAAACGGTCCAGAACAATTGCGACGTGCACCGCTAAACGCTTAACGGTTCCCTCGTTAAATTCAATTAGAGCCCTTCCAGTCGCTCTCGTCTGAGAACTCTTCGCGCCACGACTCTCATCCGATCCCGCCAATCCTCGCATCCGCATGCACGATTTTCAATAAACCCCCCGAGCACGGGGGTCGTCCGTCATAGGACTAAACCTGCACGCGTTACGTGTAGAACAGACCCCGCAGGACGCAGGCATCTTCGCCGTTGCCATTTCAGGCGAAAAGGTCGATACGTACGTACGTAAGGCTCCGCTCACCGTCTGCCCAGTCACAGCGTGGTCTGCAAAAGGCGGGGGCGTTGTGTCAGGTCCTTGTCGCAACCCACACGCAGGGCCGTACCACGAGTCTTCGGCACGATCAATTGACCGTGTTTTCCGATACGACACTCCGCAGCGTCGTTCGTAACTTCTCGCTCGAGTAACTGCCGTGACGTTGGCTCGTGTCCTGGTTCTACTACAGGATGTGACTACTTAAGTCTTCTTGGGGAGTAATCTGTGTCACGCCGCTTATCGAAAAACGTATCTTCCGGACCTAGCGGTGCAGTAACGAATTTTTTCGTGCGCACGGCGGTTCTTCGTGAAATACGGAAAGTTTCGACGCTTGCGTCGCGTTTTCGTATCGGCTATCAGTGATCATTGGCCTTGATTTCTCGCTTACGCGCGTAGAGAAGACTCGTGAAATCGATCGCGCAGCATTCTTTTAGCCTACATAGCCGAGCTGCAATAATAATGCTCCGCGGCTTGGGCCGCATCGGTGCTCTTCGCACTCTTTTTTTGCCGTTTTCTATGCATAATATCGCACACGCTTGTCAGTATCAGTGGGGATTAATTTTTACTCGAAGCATGTACTTACCACTTTCGTCGGGCAATTATCGACTACGCGGATTCCGTCAACAGCACGTACCTTGAAACGAAAGGTTCTTTCTACCGACAACCGACTCTTCCGCGTCATATCACAAATTGTGAAAACATGCGTCGGTAGCAGGCACCCAGGAAACTCCATGTTCGACCACCTGTTCGAATCCTTTCGAAAGGAGCATTTTATACTTCGGCACTTGTATGGCAACCTTGACTCCTTCGATGAAGCTTTATAAAAATTCACACGTTTTATCCAAAACGAGACAACGAGTTTTGTCGTGGATCGGTTGACGAAAAAATAATGTTTAACACGTTGACTGCAACGGTGGTCACCGGTGACCGGCGCAAAAAATTTTACTATAAATACAGAAAATTCGCAATGAAGCCTATTTGCAATCCTTCATATTGCATGATTTAATCATACTCTGCAGTATTTCATTGCATCGCGGTTCTAACATAGCAAAATACGCGGTAACCGACGCAGAAGATTTCACTAGAAATGCAAACAATTTGCCATGAAGCCTATTTGCGATCTTATAAAAGCAATTGATACTGGAACGGTGCTTCGATACTTTGGCTTCTAATAACTGTGCGTTACTTTCATTTTGCACGATTTAATCATATTCTGCAGTATTTTATCTCATTGTAGTTTGAACATAGCAAAATACGCTTGGCAGTCAACATGTTAAGACGGCGGTCACTGGTGACCTGTGCAAAAGATTTTACTAAAGATACCAAAAATTCGCAGTGAAGCCTATTTGCAATCCTTCATTTTGCACGATTTAATCATACTCTGCTGTATTTCATTGCATCGCGGTTCTAACATAGCAAAATACGCGGTAACCGACGCAGAAGATTTCACTAGAAATGCAAAAAATTCGCTATGAAGTCTATTTGCGATCTTGTAAAAGCAATTGATATTGGAACGGTGCTTCGATACTTTGGCTTCTAATAACTGTGCGTTACTTTCATTTTGCCCGATTTATTCATACTCTGCAGTAGTTCATCGCATCGCGGTTCTAACATCGCAAAATACGATTGACAGTCAATGTGTTAAATTACATATTGAGAACGCTACCACGCGCAGGTAGAGTTTGGTCCTTAAGGACACCGCACGTACGAACGCAAGGATATTGTGGAGCGATGACATCACGCTCAATTACGAATCCGCAGAGCAACGCGATCCTTTCAGTCAGCTCACTTTGTTCAGCGATGAAGACATCATCGGGCGCCGTTGTCGTACGTCGCGGCGCTAAACGAGCGACACGATGCTGGTAGTGATGGCATATAAAGCGTATTAAAACCTGTTGAGTTTCGTCTCTAATGCAAAGTGCCCCAAATTGTTTCGGGAAACTCTTGAGATGAAAAGTTCTAAGAGGTGCGGACGGTTTGGAGATCTTACAACAGCGTCGTTGGTCTTGCTTTATAGGAAGTTGCTGTCAACATGTTTAATTTCGCTGGCAGCTTCGGGTGCATGAAATATTTTCGAAATTGAGCTCCGTCTTTTGTACATAGTACGAAATTCTTTTAGATATGTAATAGAATATCTTAGTGCGACCGTGATTATTGACGATATTGCGAATTTAATTGCGTATATATGCATATAATTAAATGTGCAGCATCGTCAATAACCACGGTGCAATAAGATTCGGGTACATGACATATTTTCGAAATTGAGCTCCATCTTTTATACACAGTACGAAATTCTTTTAGATATGCGATACAATATCTTATTGTGATCGTGGTTATTGACAATGTTGCGAATTTAATTGCGTATATATGTATATAATTAAATTTGCAACATCGTCAATAACCACGGTCGCATTAAGATTCGGGTACATGACATATTTTCGAAATTGAGCTCCGTCTTTTGTACATAACACGAAATTCTTTTAGATATGTGATAGAAAATCTTAATGCGACCGTGGTTATTGTTGATGTTTTGCAAATTTAATTTATATGCTGTATACGCTACTTAAGTTTGCAACACCTCTCATTTGGATAGTATGAAATTGTGAACGGGATTTGCACGGGGCAAACGTTTTTGACGACTTGTCCATAAAAAAGCTATTCCGCTCACAATGTATTCTGGGGCGAAAGTGTTTATTTTTATTTTGTTTGAGTCTTTGCAAGCAAGTGCCTTAAAGTTCCATCACTACTACGGTCAAACGAGCCCATACCTAGTCAACCGACAATTGTCTACATTCACCGGCATGGCGCAAGATTGAGTGAAAGCTCACGGCGACGATCTCGACGCGATTAATAACTCATCCCCAGTCAGATAAAAGGAAAAAGCGACAGACGCAGCGAATGGAAAATTGTTGACAATGGGCCGGTAAATTGAACCGCCTGCAATGAATTAATGTAGCGTGATAGTCATTGACACTAATCATTGATCGGCGATAGCGTTGGCTTAACTAATTTAGTAATAGTTTAGGACGATATTTATTCACTGAACGTTGACGCTCCTACGACTCTGATCGACCAAAAAATTCAGGTAACGAGACAAACGCAAATGTGTTTACGCCGTTAGGCTGCAACAGAAATATGCTTGGTGTAAAAAAGAATAAATCGGAACGTGTAGACACGGAATTTATTTTTCAACTGGTAGATAATGTGAAACCCGGACATATTCGTCAATTTGAAGGGTTACAAGGGCGCGGGGGCGGAAGGTTCTGTCAATTTTTTCGTGATGAATATTACATCACAAGGAGCGATTAGAAGCGTACAAATGATATCGTATTGGCCGCACCGACAAAATTGTTTACCACACAGACTTTATTTTCATGGCTCATGGCCAACCCGCCACGGCTTTGTTTATTTACGTAATTCATGCAGACGGAGAGAAAGGAAAAAACGGAGAAAGAACTGGCCTTGGTGCAGTTCCCGATGAAATAAGGGAGGTGACCGACAGGGTGGGCAACTCTTGCGTCAATAAATTTCGAAAATCGTCCGCTATCGGAAACCACCGAGCACCTACAGCGGAGAGAAATATGCGAAGGCGAATAAACACGCGCGAGTCGATTTTATTTTCCACGAAAGGAACTCACTTGGCCAAGTGTATTATCGAGAATGCCGGCATAAAGCAAAGTCCATGAATCGGACATCCTGTGCGTTACGCCACATGGTTGAGATAATTTATTTACTGGGCCCCCCAAAAAATCGTAAGGCATATCCTCATACGCCGGGAAATACGCGCAGCGCGTATAGTCAATGACGCAAAAATTCGTCATAATCCCGCCACGCGTTCTTTCCGTCGCATCATCCCACCGTTTCAAAGTCATTTCCCGTCGATCCTGTCTCCTCTCTCCTCTTCCACCCACGTTTCGTCCTACCTGATCAGATGTGTTGTCTCGCATGGTGACCGCCGTCTGTCCTCAATCGCTACCGGCTCGTCGAAGAGTACGAAGCTTGAAAACATCTTAAGAGGAAAGCGTCGCGGAGAGGTCGGACTCACTCGTAGGAGGCAGCCCGCGGGTATTCATCGGCGGATTAACGGGAGAATTGAGTGCCTTACCTCGGGGAGGACCGCAGGAGGACCGGAGGATCGGACAGAAGTGGTGGCGGTTTGGTGGAGGCAGCGCGAGAAGGAGAGAAAGATCGGAGGAGGACCGGGACACGTTGATAGAAACGGAAAAGGAGAGGCGAGGAGAGTGAACGAGAGAGAAAGAGAGAGAAAGAGAGAGAGAGAGAGAGAGGTCGAGAGAGAAACGCGAGGAGAGAGTAGGACGCAAAGAGGGTGAAGAGGGGAGAAGGTGAGGCGGGAGAGGAGGAACACGCTCTCCTCCGGTGCACACTCTCGTGGTGACTCCGACCGGCAAAGTGCTCGCGTTCGTGAAAGTCCACAGACGACTTTCAGGGTCGTCTGCTCGCTCACTCGTTCGCTCGCTTACTCGTTCGCAAGCCGGCTTGCTTCGACTCGTCTGGAAAAGCCGAGTCGCCGAGAGTCGATTCTGTCGTTCGATCCCTTGGGAAAGGATCCCGAGCGAGTCACGTGGCCACGCTAGAAGCAGGCGGGTTAATCAGCCTGGCGTTACGCCGCGATTTTTCATCCTGAGTATCCTTCCTCTGCGCCTCCGAGTGGCACAGAGCCCGCGAGTTTCTTGAACCTGACGTGCGGTCGTGTGTCGTGTTCGATCGAGGGCTAACTGAATATAGAGCGGAGGAAAGTAGCGGAGAAAGAGGTAGAGGGAATCGGTGTACGTTTTGCGCGAGTGCTCTTTCCTGTGTGCCTGATCCTCGAGGTAGCAGTGTCGACGTTTCCAGGATGCGAGGAAGCTGGTAATGGACCATGGCCGTGATTCGCAATTAATAGAGGAGGAAACGCCGATGTTGCCGCACTTTCGATCGGTGACAGCTTCCTGACCGCCTGATCGCGACTGACTAGTGGAAGGTCGGCCAGTGACGTCAGATTTCTGAGGTTCAGAAATATACATAGGTGGAGACGCAGTTTCCTGGTACGTTCTGTCAGATAAACCGTAAAAATTCCGTTCCTCGCTAAAATGACGTCCCGCTTTCGTGGCCCAACGGCCGCGAAGGATGGGTCAAAGGAAACGACCTTTGCCAAGGATCATTTCCATCTTGAGCCGGGTGTTCATGGCGGCAAATCATTCAGAAACGGCTCGCGAGATAATCATTACCACTTCGGCATGAACGAGAGGATCGATAGGAACGGTCACGATTCTCGGGACGATTCCGGTCTCGCAGATCCGGACACTCTGTATCAAAGGAGCAAGGAGCAATTTGCATCCTGGGATATCAAGGATATAGCGCAGGGAGATCGTTCGAAACGATCCAAAAAATCGCAGGACGATCGCCAGGATAACTCTCGATTGACAAATGGCAAGACGAAGATCGATATTGGAAAATCCGACAAGCAGGCTAAGGATCTGCAGGACAAGCGAGCGGACACGCGTGATGAAGGATACGTTGGTTCTTTAACGAGGGAGGAACGTTCAAGTGCCGAGAAGGAGTACGTGTCCAGTCGATCGAGAAAGAAAGAGCCTTGGGAGGAAAAGAAAAAATCGAAATCAATAAAAACCGACAAGCACAATGAAGACAAAAGTGAGTCGCGCAGTCCTGTGGATCGAAGAGATCAACTCCTACGTGAGATCGAGAACCTAACTGTCGACAACGGATCGTCTTCGGAGCGTCGAATCAGAGCAATGATCGAGCGCTTCAAGACGCGCGAGGAGAATAAAAAGTCGCGAATGGAGAACACGAGATCGCCGAGCAGAGAAAGGGAGGAGCAGGAAAAGACGAAAGGCGGAAGGACCGATCCGCCGGATGACAGGCCGGACAGAAGCAGGATCCAGTGGAACGATCAGGCAGATGATCGAAGAACCGCGAAAGTCAGACTGCCCGACGTGGGTCGAACGGACCGAAGGTCGAGGAGCAGAGAGAAGTCAGAAGAGCCAATCGATAAGGACGATGAAGCAAAGAGAAGGCATGTTAGGCGAAGGGAGAGTCTGGATCGATCGATGGATCGAAGATCACGTAGCAAAGAGAAAGATGAATTGCGCGATGCAGAAGACGACGATAGAAAGAATGACAGTCTTCGAAAAAGGTCTGATCCAAGACGTAGGGGAAGTGTGGATCGTTCGATCGATCGAAGAAGGAACGAAGAATTTACTTTTCACGATAAGGAAGAGGAAGCCAAGAACAACGACAGTCTGCGATTTCGATCATTGGACCGGGAGGAATCGAGGAAACACGAAGATGGGCGAAAGCGTACAGACGGTGCTCGTAGAAAATCTAGGGAAATGGAAGATGACCGACCTCGAGGCAAGGACTCATCGAAGAGAAGAAGTTATGCATTAGAAGGGTCACCGGAGGATTTTGATGTCAGAATCCATAGATACGAGAGGGCAGAGCCAAGGAGAGATCACGATTTAACTCGGAAAAGCTCTTACAGAGATTCCGAACCAAGTAGAACAGATTCCTTCAAGGATCACGATCGTGACACCCCTAAGAAAACCGTGTTCAAGGTTGTCGATTCGCCGAAAAAAAGTTCTCCCATTGATCGCGACTCGAACCTTGTCAGAAAAACGTCGTTCAAGGAGCAGGGTAATGATACCCGCAGGAAGAACTCGTTTAAGAGTCATATAGATACCGGGCACAAGTATTTCACGAAAGACGAAGATAATGATTCAAGCATGAAAAATTCATTTACGGAGCAGGATGCAGATGTGGGTAGGAAGATTTCATTTAAAAGCCAAATATCCTTCAAAAATCTGGATGACGAAGGACCAAGAAGGAACTCGTCCAAGAATCACAGCGGTGGTTACCCCAGGATTTCCTTCAAGGAGGACGACAATGTTGACAGGAAGTATTCTGCCAGATCTCAAGATCACAAGAGACTGGACGATGATGTCAGCAGAAAGAATTCCTTCAAGGAGCAGACAGTGGAATTCGGCAACGTGACATATAAGGAGCCCGAAAAGTTTGTGAGGAAGAACTCAAGGGAAGAATTCCGAAGTAAGAGTCCTCAAAATCGATACGTGGAATTTGGGGGCACTTTCTACAAAAGCGACGAAGATGAAGATTACGGAAACCAAGATTCGTTAGGGCGAAAGAGTCCAAAAGGTCAAGTCTCCTTGAGGAACAAAGGCCGTGACGCGATCGATAGGCGATCCGATAGACACTTAAGGGCCTTGACACCACCCAGATCCAGCGATCTAAATCCCCAACACGAAACCAAGGACCGGAATGCCTTCTGCTCGAAAGTCTGGCACGAGAGCAATAAACTCTTCTCCGTAAAGTACCTTCGCGACAACAGCAAAATCCGCAACGACCCCGAAGATCGTTCGGAAAACAATCATTCCGCTTCTCCCGAAAGAGTCTTTCCGATCCAAAGCCAAGACGAACCCACTCAAACGATCGACGGCCTCAACATCGATGACAGGTTCGGAAGAGTAACCGAAGTCGAAGATTCCCGATTCGGCAGACGCGCACACCACGAAGAGGACCACTTCGATCGACACATCAAATTTGACGACAATCGTACCGAGCGACTAGTAAAGACCGACGAGACTCGTTTCGATCGACCGAGCCCGTCAGATGAGAATCGAGGTCGACAAACGAAATTCGTCGATTCTCGCTCGGGCAGAAGAGCGAGGCTCGACGGCGATCGACTCAACAGCGTGACTCGAGGCCGCGAAACCGAACCGAGATTCTTGCCGAGCCACGAACGAAATGGAACGACTGTGATCAGGATCCGTTCCGGTGTCGAGGACGCGGCCGAGAAGAGACGAAGTCGTCGTTCGCAGGAGACTTGCGCAGGAAGGCGTAGCAGGTATTTAGCGGAGGATGGTGCTGAAGCCGAGTTGGAGGAGAACGCGAACGAAGAGAAGGAAGAGGTTGTCGAGATAAAGGACAACGATGGGGACGATGAAGAAGAGGATCGCCGACAGAGATTTCGAAGTTTGGATGGTGCCCTGGTGGCCGCGCATCAAAGAGGAGCCGGGTCTACGCCCTCGAGAAGACTTTGGAATTATCGTGAAGGGGTATGGCACTTTCATGAGTCAATTGCGTTCGATCGCTCGGTCATGATACAGAAACGCGAGGCGATATTTATTAATCGCTGGAGGAGGTGAAACCGAGTCGACTTCTTTTCAATTTCCTTTCGCAATTTTGTTTTCTCGAACGGTGTGAATCTGGAACTCGTGCCCGACCGTTACGCCTATCGCGAGTGTGTTCAGCCGACGAGATCGCTCGATCTGGATTATGCACGGTCCACGATGTGCATAGGTGCTCGGAAACTTTGAGTTCCGTATTTATCCGTTGTGCGAATGAGTCCTCGAAAGTTGTATTGTACGTCGTGCGCGGGTAGGTGAGTGAGATAAGGGACGAAATGGATGCTTCTCGAGAGACCTGTGTCGATACTGGAATGATACTACATATGCGTACATGTACGAACGTAGATGTATGTTGCTATACTATGTAGAGAGTTCATTAAACTTTACGTAATCGATAGCTCAAACTGGTCGATTCAATTTTCCAGTCCTACACGAATGCATAACGCTTCATTGAGCTTCCGTTCACAAAGTTCATCGTTTCAACGAGTTAACACTATTCTCCCATCATAACCAGTCTCTGTCTCCGTCTCATGATTAATATCCGTTCGACTGAAGCGTTGTCAAATTATTGCGATCAGAAGCAATAATAGCAAATGCCGATCGGAATCCGTTATTAACAATTCGTTATCGTTCATGCGCAACTTTTCAGTACCTTTACGCAATTCCGTCATTTATTGGCCAACGCGACATGTAAATGTCAGCCAACCGCCTACAAACTGAATGGTCGCGTAGGACACAACGTTATGGTTAAGGTCACAGTACGATACTTCTATCCATTAAGAACACAGCGCTCCTTGTTCACAAATAATCGCCGCGCTGTCCGGCAGCTGTCTACGACCCAATTAACGATCGTAATTAACGCAATCTGGAAAATTGATTGATATCAAGCCGCGGCATTTTCTGATCATTTACTCCGGTTTATTGAACCGTAACGAAATCTACCAGGAAAACTGAATTAGCCAACGTTGCTCATAGGATATCCCGAAAAGAATAAAATTCCCAGGGGAACGATTGGCCGGGTCTCAAGTGCACGTCTCATTGTTTTCGCAGAAGGAAGGTGATTCGCAGGTGATCCACCTTGAGCGGGAAGACAGATAAAAAAAATGAGCGGTCCTTTCACCCGTGAGTCAGGATGAAAAATATGTTAATTAAGACTGGCAGGGAATGAGTGTACATGCGCGAGAGAATGAGAGGGCGAGAAAGGGAGAGAGAGAGAAAGACCATGAGTCAAAGAGGGAGAAAGAAGTGATATTCAGGTAGGGATCATTATTCACGATTACTATATATAGGCAGCTAGAGACACATCGGCTGGCATATTTTCCATCGCGCGTGTGCACGTCTACTCGATATTTGGCGATGCTGCTGGCACGACCTGTTCCACGTGGGCGGATCGACCATATATGCTCACTCTCGAGGAAGGTTCTCGAACGCATCCAACGCGGTTTGAGCCTCCATCGTCGTCGCGCACGTCCTTTCATCTTTGACAATCCCGACGACAAGCATAATGACGATTGTTCGTAAAACTTTCTCAGCCAGGGAAGCTGGCAAAGGCTGACGTGCAATCTGTACAGGTTTTAAAGATCCTTTGAGCACTGGGCGTACGCTATTCCTTCCATGTCACTTGGACAAAGCGTCGTTGTACCCTGGCAGTCATGCACCGCGCGCATTACCTCATCCGAGTACGACCTACAATTAAAAACTTTTCCCAATTACGTGCGACTCTCCACAGCCTTGTCCCCCTTCACGCCTGCGTCACGAATGCTCGGACAGGAATGGCGCACATTTCCCCCAATGCCGTTGTCGCCCGAGCAAAAATGTCGGGAATGACCAATCGCGCGACTAATTTTCCCGGAACGCGCCGGCGATCATCGAAACGCGTGGATTTATTAAGCGACTCGTCAACTGACATTTGCCCGGAGACGATTCGGACCTTTCACCATTCTCGCGATTGCCTCGCGTCCGAACGTCTGTTCGATGACGCTCGTTGCACTTCGATTGCCTCGACGTCTAGCAGCGCGAAAGATTCAATTAGCCGAGACAACGCGGTTTGTCTGCGTGACCGGTAATACCACGTAAAAATTGTATTTGCAGGGTGCCCTAATCACTGATATCGAGGATGGCCAGCCGTGCTTGCAATGTGGGGAAACGTGCCCGGGATTTTCAGCGCACACCTGGCGGTGAGTACCGAGTATTATCTCCATCGTGGTATTATTCATTTAGCTCGGACTATACGTTGCCTCTCGTGCGAGCATGAGCGTTAAGGAGTGCCGACGACTTTTCGACGTTGACCTTCAGTGTCTCCTCTCTCCGTTGACTCTACCGATCCGCGCGCATGATCGATGGATCCCCACGGCTCACCCCTCGAGTGTGCCGTGGAACGGGGTGACTCGTGTGGCTATCATTAAGGCTCTTTGAGTCTGCTGGTATCAGATTACGGCCGGGAACAATCGTACCATTAAGACGCGAGGAGCGAACTCTCGGCGCTATCGGGTTTAATTAATTCGTAAGCGATATGTGGAAACGGCGGGATCATAGGCAGACGAAACGATTAGATGCGCGATAACTTCGTTCTCGATGGAATTACAGTCGGGCATTGCGTGATGTCTTACACGATCACCGACGCCTCGAGCGAAAGACGATGGATAAGGAGACGAGTCGAATCGGGTGGAATGGAATCGTTGAATCGCGCTAAAACTGTTAGATCGCGAGAGGAGCCTGCGCGCGGCGTATCCATTACGCGAAGCGTAACTGAGCAGCAATGAAATTACCGGCCGGTAATTACCCTCCGTGACTTACAGCCCAGCAATGCGGTAATAACGAATTAATTGCCGGCCAGTGCGGGAGGGGTGGTCGGGCGAGAGGATAGAGATGGCTTGTTCCTTTCAGCATCCGCCGTAGCCGCGAGGAGAAAGGTGGGACGGTATTTAGTGTCGGTGCATTTACAGCACCAGAGATGGGTGCACAGTTATGCTACCTGAAGCCGCTTTACCCGGTATTACGTGATAGCGTGTCGCAAAAATTCCCGATTAGCTTCGAGTAACAAGCACTTTCTCGCCAGAACGTCTCGCAGCGAACACTTTAGTAACGCATTACAGCACGACCTATTCGCGGCCTCATGCCGTCAGATTGCGTCAAACTGAAGTTCGGATGTATTGTACTTCGGCCTCTTGGAATTCGTGGACGAATGCTTGGAAGAGGTGTTGCCAAATATTTTAACGCGAACATTCCGTCGGCTGAGTCGCCGGGGAAGCCGAATGCATGGGTCGATGCAAAAATTTCGCTGACGCATTCTGCCCTCGCATTTAATGCCGACAACAGCGTCAGCCGTCCGTCTTGTTTCGAAATCTACGTGTCATCGTTGAACTTGCTTACCGTTCGATGCATTTGAAAACAAATATATGGCCCCAAGTACTCCCGTGCAAAAAGATGCGCTGAAGTTTAGCTAGGATCAGTCAGAAAATCGATAATCTTGCCGACGTTAGGTTAATGTATGACATTCCGTACTTTATTAATTTATGAATTCCACTGATTCAGTAGAGGAGGAGCCATTTATTTGATTGCACAGCTGTTATTCTTAGCTTGTCTCATATATTTGAAAATATTCTGCCATGTAATCATGCTCGCTGCTCTGTAAAATGCTTGAAAAACTGGAATTTTTTAAAGTGTGTAAGTCTATCGATACAATTCTTTCAACGGTAGATTTGTCACCGTTTTATTACCATGTCCGCGACAGAGGCGTACTTTTCGTGCACGTATCTCTATTTTCGTTTTCCAATCACGTCAGAGTGGCTCGCCGAAAATTCTCGGCGCAAGTTTATTTCGAACACTTTCGAAGCCGATCGTCGGGCCGGCATAGGCGAGGCTGGCAGAAGCGGTCAAGTCAACTACGACCCGAACCTTTTTCCTCTCTTATTTCTCAGTGCTTTCAGTCTCGTATCTTTCTTCAAATTATCCGACGCAAAGCAAAAATCATCGATGCGTTCTAATGCGGATACCTTTAATGCAAATACAACCCAGCATTTGTGTACACCGGAATGCTAATATCACTTTCGACGGTGGAAAGTACAATAAAAATCTTGCCTCTTCTCAGAAGCGCCGCGTTCCGGGAAAAAGAGAAATCTCTATTACCGTTTTTCCCAATTGCCAGTCCGAAAACGATTGAGTTCATAAAGTCCTGCAGACGTAAATGGCGCGAACGCGCTCTCCCCTTTTGTGCGGAAACGCGTCGACGGGCACGGTTGAACATTCGATTAATTTCTTTTCTGTTCGTAAACTCGCTCTGAGCAGCGATGCTGGCCGTTGTAAAGTCGAGTGTAAACATCGACGCTGCTTGCTGGAGATTCTCAGTAGCAATGCTTCTCGGACCGACGACCCACTCGCTGTGTACACTGCATTAATACTTTGCTCGCCATATCAGTCACATATGGCTGACACAGCCAGTATCACAGGAAGTTGCGGTGAAATAGATATGTACGGTGTAGCGCGATGTAGCTTAATTGACAGCATTATTTTTCATCCTCGAAAATAGTAGGTCGAACATGCAACTGCCATTCTTTTATTCTAATACCGGGACCAGTATACAGTTTCTTCGCTTGTTTTTGTCACGTGTAATAAGTTTTTGGTCATTTTTGGGCTTCTGCTTGCATTTTTTGCAATAACGGTAACACTACTTCTAAATAATTCGTATATTTAAAATATCCCTTAAAGAATTCCCGGTTTGTTCATGGGAAAATCATTGATGTTAACCTACAAGTTCCAAGACCTTTCAAAGTTTCATTTGCGCTCTTTGATACGGAACAGAAAGCGGCATCTGTCTTGTAACAATATTTTTCGGCTCAAAAATCGCTGTTTCACGAGAAGTGTAAGAGTTCCGTGCGAATATAACCTTTTCTTTAACTAGGTTCTAGAGATAATATTTTAACACTTTAAAGACCGTTCACGAATTTTCTCGTGTTTCGTGTCCCAATTGTTACCGAGGTTTCTCGTGTTTTCTACACGCTGGCTTTAGATGTCACTTATTTTGATGTTTTCTACACGCTGTCTTTAGATGTCACTTATTTTGATACATTGTATCTATTTTGTCTATTTCACACGTTGTTTGCCACGGTGGTCACCGGTGATCGCTGCAAAAGGTTTGATTAAAAATGCAAAAAATTCGCAATGAAGCCTATTTGCAATCTTGTAAAAACAATTGATATTGGAACGGTGCTTCAATACTTTGGCTTCTAACAACTCTGTGTTACCTTCATTTTGCACCATTTAATCATAATCTGCAGTATTTCATCGCATCGCGGTTCTAATATAGCATAATACGCTTGGCAGTCAACGTGTTAAGTATTTACATCAATATTCAATGCATTAAACTCGATTACCTTCATGTTTTTTTTCGTACTTTCATTTTTTAGTAAAAAAGTTATGATAATTACTAAAAAAACATATTTTTTTAATAATACCTAAAATACTTTCAATTATACAATTTCTGAAAGTTCCACAAAAATTGCTTCATAAATAACAAAGTTATGATTTTTTGTAACGTACAAGTTTCCCAAAAACGAGCGGTCCCATATTTCTTACAGACTTCTTAATGGTCCTCAAAGTGTCAACATCTAAGCAGTCCGTTATATTGATTAAAAACTACACATACACTCATAGATAATACATTGATCAATATTAAAGCCCAATATCTACGGGTAATCTACCCATTAGCTACCCATTAACACAATCAACTTTGTTACGCGGACACAGAAGCAGATAGTTGATTCCAGCCTTCCCGCAACTGAATGGCCTCATCGCCAGCGAGATTTCGTCGGCTCTCGTGCTTGCGTGTACTTGACGCCGTGCGATGACGTTCGACAATGTTTTTGACTCGTAAACTCGTCGCATCAAGTTCACGCGCGTGTTGCGAGCGTAGAATGAGCGTTTTTTACCACGGTGATTAGGGTAATGCTTGCTTTGTCGGACATTCGATGGCGCGGCCGCGCACACAGCCACGCGTTTCCGTGTCTCGAAACAGCACGTGCGTGTGTGGAAGATGTGAGTCACTCGCCTTTGCATCTCAGCTTCTTGGCAAGGTGGATGCGAGCGCACGTGCTGTGGCAATATGCGGTAGTGCAGGGCCGGTCAGCAGTAGGTACGCAGGTTGTCTCGTTCTCTCAATTCCTCTCGCCCCACGTCCCTCCACGACGTTAAATATCGGTTAGCCTCTTTGTCACTCTCACCCAACCGTCTGCCTTCTCCATACCATTCCACTCGCACACCTGTCGTCTAACTGTACGAGCTATTTTTCTCGTTAAAAGGAAACGCGTATCTCCCACCTCCTCTGCCTCTGCGTTCCCGTTTCTGTTCTTTTTCTAACGCCAACGACCCATCCATCTTGGCACCTGCCGTACGGACGCGCCGCGCATACCTAAAGTCGGACATTCCGCGACGATCGACCTTTCTTCCAAATTCATCGCATTCCCGCACACCTGCGTTTCCTCGTGAAAGTGCTGTCTCGACGCGCCCGACCTGCCGCAATCCAGAGTGCGACCCGCGGCGGACTTTCGGCGGAAAGTTTCGCCAGAAAAAATGAGCCACTCGGGCCGCGAGGCCGTGTGATCGTGCGCCGGGTCTTCTGCCAGGAAAACACGCGTCGCAGGTGCGAAAGTGCGTAGCTCACGCTCCGTCGATCGGCTTGTCGTGGTCAGTGCGAGTCAAAAGTGTCCCGCGGAAGAATCGTCGGGCAACGCGGTCCGCTTCACTCACCGTGAGTTCGCGGTTTTAGACGCGTCACGACGGAACACGGTCGGCGCTCGAAAAGTGGACACGAATTATCTTTCACCGTTCGGACGCCGTTCACTCCAGTGCGTCGTCGAGGCAACCAGCTGAGGGACTCGGTAAAGACTCCGGCGTCATTACCTAACGCGTACACGGCCGCACGTTCTTGCGCTCAGGAGTTCGCCCTCGGGTGGTCGTTCATTTTTAACCCTTTCGCCTTGGAGGCCTGACGCAACGGACGCCGTGCCATGGATCGCTGAAGCGGAGGTGTGCTTTTCGACGGCTGTCCCTGCTGCGTCTTCAATGGGTTCGTTGGATCTGAGAACAACTCGGGCATCGCCCAGATCATGGCTGCTGGCGAGTACGCGACGCTCGTTGCTTCGTAATCGCCGGCGGCGTTGCGCAATCGGCGGCGCGCTTTTTATCTGATATTTGACAACTATTTTAACGCGAACAAAATCCTTCTGACCCACATAGCCACACGCTGGCCGCAACGGCCGAGCTATTTCAGGCGCAAATCGCGCGGCGGGCGGGAGACATTACACGCTAATGTCTAATATTTCTGACGCACGGATCCGAGGCGCGCGTGATCAGGGAAATTTTTGTCTTCGACGGCAGTGAGAAACTAACCGGTGCGCATGGCACGTGTCGCAGCTTCCTAAACCGGTGTCCGATCTCGTGATTTCGAAAACGCCTGTCGCGGTGCGATACCAGATATACGGGTTGTACCAGTTTGAGACTGCGCGAACTGGCGAAAAACGGCGGAAAATGCTGACTGGCTGACTTATCGGTCATTCGTGCCGGTAACCTATGTTGAAAGATCGGGCCGACTTGTTTCGCACCGCTTCTCCCCCCGGGCCCGCCACTGGATTTAGCGCAACCGCGAGACTCCTCGATTTGCAATGACGGTTATATCGAATGACGAAATGCAGCGAGTCGCGGCGGTTTTTCTCATCCTTCGCCCGTTTCTTTCGTCGCGCACGATTTAAGCCGGGCATCGCACGCATGTGTGCATGTACGCGCACTCTTGAAGGTCTATTTTAAATCAGGCCACCTATCGCGTTTTTAAACGCACTAAACGCTGATTTACGAACCTGCGCCTGCACCTCCGCTCCCGGAAGCACGATAAAAGGTTATTTCGGTGCACTGCCAATAAGACGGCGCCTGTTCGGCAGGCTCTTTGACTTATGGTCAAGCCCGAAGATTTCCTCGTCGAGACGTCACCAGAAACGTCCACAGCTTCGAGCACTGCTTAACCCATTCGATACCGATTACACACCGTGTGCGCAATTGATTTCCGAGGATATAAGACCGGTTGCACACCAGGTCTGCAGTAGTAGTAATGAGCAATTATCAGTTACTCTGAGTAAAGTAGTCATTGAGGTACATTTTTTTTTGTATTAATAGTATCTGTGAAGGATAGGAAAACAAAATTTGGCATTGGCATTGTTAATGATGCATTTTTATTTTACCTTACATTGTACACACAGTGTGCAATCATCTTATTTATGCGAATTCACTTAGGAATTGGGTGATTTCCATAGTAAACAAGCTTCTTTATTAACACGTTGGCTGCCGTGGGGGTCACCGGTGACCGGCGCAAGAGATTTGACTGAAGATCGAAAATATTCGCAATGGGTTGTAATAATTATTTTATAAATGCAGTTATTGTTAGAATAGTGATGCGATTCTTTGGTCTCCAATACCTGCACATTATTTACATTTTGCATAATTCAGTCAAACGCTGTAGTATTTCATAGCATCGCCGTTCTAATACGGCAAAATACGTACGGCAGTCAACATGTTAAAAATGAAGAATATAAAGAAAAAAAATGTCACTCCTGGGGACCGTGTTCAAAAAAGATCGCCGTGTCAAATGGGTTAAGGTGCACCAGTGTAGGGAAACTGTTGATTCGTCACGCTGGTCTTTCTTCGTAGCTCCAAGTATATGCATTATCTCGGAAATACGTAAATCATTTTCCCTCAGTTCTGCGTGTTCAGAACGATGCTTATCCAACGTCGTTGCGAATAATTACGAGCAGAAATGATTATACACGGCGACGATTATTATGCCACGTGCGACGCAGATCCTACGTTGAAGTTGTGCGTCTCCGGCATGGTAAGGCTCACCCACGCGTCCCACAGTGAGATCACTTTTATACTTTAACTCCTTAGTCACGGCGGCAGTCGCGCGAAAAGTAATGCCTTTTGATGGCGCGAGAAATGGAAAAAGACACCGGCGAAATGCTTCGTCGTCGCCGCAAGATGCAGCTGCAAGCGCACCGATTCTTCCGGATACGCGATAAAACGCTTTTATTGAATCGTCCTTCCTTTGGCGTCGTTTGCCGAGCGACGATTACGACGAATTCGTTGTAACTCTATACGTCGCGTGCACTTGCCACTTCCATGTAATTCGTGACTATGCTATTCGGTGTACGTAGAGTAGTGCTACGTAATTTAAAAATACCAAAGATTCGACTGTAACTGTGAACGATGCGCTCTTTAACCCGTTCGGTACTTTTGCAAATTACCAAATAATTTTTTAAGAGCAACACGCTTATCTTTAATGCGTAATTCGCGACCACGTTGTACGAAGTAGTACAGTAGTACTAGATAATTTGAAGAATTCCACATATCAGACTGTTGGAATTCCGCACAATCGTATTTCTGTTGAACGATGATATGTAAAATTTCTGTAAACCAGTTTTTTGGGAACAACGCACTTTTATGTTTTGCATAATTTACAATTACGTTGCTTGGAATACACAGAGTAGGATGATAACTTGAAAAATTCCAAAGACTCTCCTGTTATCATTGCAACGCAAATATACTTTTTCCTGTATTCTTGCCAAGTGGTAAAATGTGAACTTTCTAAAAAGCTGCTTCTTAACAGCAACGCCTGTGTTACAGTTACAGCATTAATTTGCAAATTTATTGTAGACATTATTGTTCCAAAAATCTCTCTTGTTAACAGCGGGGTCATTTAGAGTGAAAAGCATAGTAGCTTTTTAAATTAACACTCATAATATAACTCACAGTTACTTGCAATTCGGTCGGAACTTATCGATCTCATGGATCTCACAATTTAGTATCTACAAAAGCCGCTTTTGCATTCTTGAAACTAGTTTGATACAATCATGCAATACCACACTTACAATAAAACTCACACGTTTTCCTAGAAACGCTCCTACATTTACTCGGTAGATTTAAACACTCGATTTCTATGCACTCAGTAGCATAGACATGTTATTCGAACTTCTATACATTTTTGGATCATACTTTTACTGTAACGTTCTCTAACTCTAACTCGTTAACAGGCACCCGCTTATTCACTTAGTTAAAGTAATCTTACACTATTACGCTATTAAAGAACTGTTTGTGCTTTCACGTATGTAATTAAATCATTTGTAAAATTGATTTGATTACATACGTGAAATTGATTGAGCCGCTGTTGCATTCTTGAAACTAGTTTGATACAATCATACAATACCACACTTACAATAAAACTCACACGTTTTCCTAGAAACGCTCCTACATTTACTCGGTAGATTTAAACACTCGATTTCTATGCACTCAGTAGCATAGACATGTTATTCGAACTTCTATACATTTTTGGATCATACTTTTACTGTAACGTTCTCTAACTCTAACTCGTTAACAGGCACCCGCTTATTCACTTAGTTAAAATAATTTTACACTATTACATTATTAAAGAACTGTTTGTGCTTTCACGTATGTAATTAAATCATTTGTAAAATTGCGTATATTAGAAAAACACCGGCTTTAATAATACACCTCAGAATACTACAGTTTTCACAGTGCAGACAAATGTGGTACACCCGAACCGGATAAAAACAGGAAACAAGTGGTTGCAACCGAATTCCTGCAAAAACAACGTCAAACGTGCGTGACAGTGATAAAAACGACCACAGTAATATGTGATTGCGCGACATAAAAATTGTATAATTATGAATATTGATTCGTTAGATAAGAAAGATTTGCTACTATGAGCGGTAAGACGGAAAACTTTCTTTAACCGTCAACGTGTTAATCGGTCCGATTCAGACTCACTTTTTTATAAACGACGCAGCGCGTATTAGCTGAAAATAAATCGCACGTGTTCTATCGTGCTTCTAATTTTTCGCAGTTTTGAAAAGGCTAAATCCCCAATGCGACAGCGAACACGACTTCGGTGTTGCGTGCTGCGTCCGTTAGGCTAATAAATTGCTACGGCCGGTGTCAGACAACCAGGGTCACTATTAAGGAATGCGATAAATCGTGTACAGCACATTTTAATTTGTAAACCAGCAGTAAAAAACACCCGTTCGTAGTTTGGTAGGGTAAAATACCCAGTAATTGTTACCACGATCAAACACTTAACAGAATTTGTCTCTGACTCATGTGTACTGAACTTACATTTTTGATCCTTCTGTACGTTAACCTTTAGAAATTCTAAGCTACGTTCCAGTTATACTGAAATGCACACAAACATTCTAGTAAAACAATATGAGTATTCTAAAATAATATTATCTATAGAATTTCGAAAGCGTATTAATGATCGCCAACACAAAATTTCGAAATTATAATCCCGTACACTAATTTCAATTAAACGCGGTATGTTGAAGTTTATATTCATACTAACAAAGTGTAGGTGATTTTAATGAAAATCTTTAACACTGATCCGAACTAATGGTAACTCAATGAATTTGTACTTATAGTACAAACGATAGTGCAGGTTCAAATTTCCTTTCGCTCCCTTTCTATAGAAATCCGAAAGCGTATTAATGATCGCCAACACAAAATTTCGAAATTATAATCCCGTACACTAATTTCAATTAAACGCGGTATGTTGAAGTTTATATTCATACTAACAAAGTGTAGGTGATTTTAATGAAAATCTTTAACACTTATCCGAACTAATGGTAACTCAATGAATTTGTACTTATAGTACAAACGATAGTGCAGGTTCAAAGTTCCTTTCGCTCCCTTTCGGTGAGTGGATCTTGAGACGCGTAGTTCGCGAACATTCTTTGCCCTGCGACGTATAAATCAGAACTGCACGAATTAATACAGGGTTTGACCCAAACCCGTCACGAACCGGTATTCACCGCGGGGATTAACGCAACATAGTTGCCGGTGTACTCTACCAAATTCCACCGGCCGGGTATTTATATGTGAAATATATTTTATGGAAGCCACAACAAGCGATACATCATCAGCAACTTTGTTGGCAAAAAGAAACAGTTATTTAGGTCGACCACGTTCCTTCTTGGTCCCATTCGGGATTGATAACCTCCGCGAGTGTGAACGTTGGAACCACCATTCTTCGTTTACGCGGAAAATGTCCTCTCCCCTCATAGATTAATTTTACTGTCGGTTACGGATTTGAAACTTTAAAATTCAGCAGCAACGGCCCACGACACGTGACTGTATACTTTTCTCTCACTAAACTTCTAATTCGGTCTTCTGTCACATCTCATACTACTATAATTTTATTTAGTCCCAACCGATTGTGTAACTTTTTAAGTAATTTTCAGCACTAAATTGGTGGATTTTATTATATACTGTGCTTTATAGAAACAGTTTGTCAATAATTGCAAACAACTCCAGATAAAGGTAACTGATAATAACATAAAAAAAGAAACGCATTTTTAAGATTAAAGTGAGAGATCTCCCCGATCGGTCGTTCACCGATTTCCTTTAACACTTCGACTGCCACGCCGAAATCAATGTTTCATTCAGAACGCCATGAAAATATTTTTACTATTCTGTGCATGTAATGGAAAAATAATAATTAATTTCGTTATTTATAAGAATACGGCATGAATTGCAAAAGAAGGAAGAACCAACGTGTTTGGTACGCAAATTTTGCAAACAGTATTACAAATAAAATGTTGCAAGGTTCGGAACACAAAGTGCAAAAAATCGGACCAAAAAGGTCACTAAATACTGCCAAGATTGCATTGACCAGTCACACTTACATATGTTTAAAATGCTTCAATACAATGAACCGGTAAATAAAAGATTCGATGAAAATTAATTTTTATTACCACCATGGTAACACCATGGGAACACTATGGCGCTGCAGGAGAAACAAGTTGCGATCACATACGACCACTGTGGCGTTCAACGTGTTAACCAGTTAACTGTTTATTACGAATATATTCGTCATGAAAAAATTGTAAAATTTTGTATTCTGACGAATATATTCGTCATACGTCTTCAACAGTGACCGACCATTGGCGGTTAATTTTGCAATTTTAGTTGAAACTAAAATATATTCCTAAACTGCAAGAAGTTTGGAATTTTTTGAGGCCATGTCGAAAAAAATGTATAAATAATTATTATAGAAAGTAAAACAGTAAATTAATCATTTTAAAAAATGTTAAAGTAATTTCATTGTAACCTAATTTCATATCAAACATACTCTGTATTTGACAAATATATTCGTCATCGCTTAATTTATACGATGTTTACATAGGGGACACATTTTCCAACGAGGTCGAAACAGTTAACTGGTTAAAGTGGGAAGATCTCGCAGATCGGTCGGCTAAGTTTTAAGTCTCATTGTCAGCCTCAAAGGTCGATAATTGCTCGAACTCAGGTGCACCCAAGCGTACGACCCAAACCCACGGTTTCTACTAGTCCTCCGACGTCCTACCTTGTGATTCGAGCGCGTTAGCGAAAGGGTAGTCACTGACATTTCTGGCAAATATCGTACTGGCCCTATTACCGTGCATCGTGGGTGTGTAGGACAAAGGAGGGCGATAAGTCGTTTAGCAGAGTCGCCATAAGACATTTCGCAAACAAACCGAAAGGCGGGACCTTTTCAAGGATTCGGCTAATATTCTCGTGTATCCGCGCACATTTTATGTAAGCGTCATTCCGTGAAAATCTGGACAATGTCAAGGAGACGCTTGCGAATTTTAAAGACCACCGACGAAGCGGAAGACGTCCCGCGAGCATTGTAAATGGCATTACGTGTAAGGATGGAGCTTGACGACTTGCAGTCTTCAACCGAATCAAGCAGACGAAGGTTAAGGCAGTTTAATTGTGTCGTAAAACGGTGAAAATGCTGAAAAGACTTGGGAACCTTAAAAGATTTTACAGGCCCGCAATCTTGGTAGTTTTACGACAAAGTTAATAGGAAATTATAGTTTTTGCAGTGGAATGTGACGCTGAACAGATCTGGCACCTGCAATTTTACGCTAAGTAGGAAAAATTTAATTTTATTCGGAATTATGGGTACCAGTATGGAAAGATGCTGGGTATCGCAAAATCGTTTTATGAAAGGTGCGAATACAGATTGCATTGTAATATTTTCGTTTTACTTTGAAGAGAAATACATTCAACGAACTCGTTAAGTCGTTTTCAATGTATTCAGTTCCAAAACTGCTTAGATTTTCCGAAACGTTCGTAATGGCAATTTTCTAAATCAATTTGAGACATTTTAAATTTTGGGACGAAACTTGCAATGCGTTGATACGCGTTAAATGCCATCGCTAATTCCGAGTAACTCGCATGCATCGTACTCAATGTATATAGCATACACATAATCACGCCGCTAAGTTGGCGCAGGGAATGCGATGCGTGGGCGAGCGAAGCACGCAAGAGATTAGAATTCTTCGTGAAAGCGTGTCGCCCCTCTGTTCGCGCGTTTTAAACATGAGTAATGTTTGCATCCGTGCCGCTACGCACGTTTCCCTGTTGCTGCTATCGGCCCTGTATCTTTTGGTACAAAGAAACTGAAGATCAAGTTATTGTGATGTTGATCAAAAATTTAGAAAAATGATTTCTCGACGTTTTTGGCATTAAATCTTCAACGCATGGAAATAAATTCAGCATTCGTGCTGCTACGCACGTTTTCCTGTTGTTGCCGTCGGCCCTCTATCTTTTGATACACAAGAAACTGAAAATTAAGTTATTGTGATATTAACCAAAAAATTGGCAAAATGATTTCTTGGCGTTTTTGGCATTAAAACTTCAATGCATCGTGTGCTATGGAAATAAATTTAGCATCCGTGCCGCTACGCACGTTTCCCTGTTGCTGCTATCGGCCCTGTATCTTTTGGTACAAAGAAACTGATAATCAAGTTATTGTGATGTTGACCAAAAAATTAGCAAAATTATTTTTCGGCGTTCTTGCCATTAAATCTTCAACGCATCATGAGCTATGAAAATAAATTCAGCATCCGTGCTGCTACGCACGTTTCTCTGTTGCTGCTATCGGCCCTGTATCTTTTGGTACAAAGAAACTGAAGATCAAGTTATTGTGATGTTGATCAAAAATTTAGCAAAATTATTTCTCGACGTTTTTGGCATTAAATCTTCAACGCATGGAGATAAATTCAGCATTTGTGCTGCTACGCACATTTTCCTGTTGCTGTTATTGGCCCTGTATCTTTTGGTACAAAATAAATTGAAGAACAAGTTATTGTGATGTTGACCAAAAATTTAGCAAAATTATTTCTTGGCGTTTTTGGCATTAAATCTTCTATGCATCGTGAGCTATGAGAATAAATTTAGCTTCCGTGCTGCTACGCACGTTTCCCTATTGCTGCTGTCGTATTTGTATGTTTTGGTACAAAAAAAAACTGAAGACCAAGTTATTGTGATGTTGACCAAAAATTTAGCAAAATTATTTGTTGGCGTTTTTGGCATTAAATCTTCAATGCATCGTGTGCTATGGAAATAAATTTAGCATCCGTGCTGCTACGCACATTTTCATGTTGCTGCCGTTGGCCCTGTATCTTTTGGTACAAAATAAATTGAAGAACAAGTTATTGTGATGTTGACCAAAAATTTAGCAAAATTATTTCTTGGCGTTCTTGGCATTAAATCTTCTATGCATCGTGAGCTATGGGAATAAATTCAGTATCCCTGCTGCTACGTTTTCCTGTTGCTGCCGTCGGCCCTGTATCTTTTGGTATAAAGAAACTAAAGATCAAGTTATTGTGATGTTCACTAAAAATTTAACAACATTTTTTCTCGGCGTTCTTGTCATTTAATTTTTTACGCATCGTGAGCTATGGAAATTAATTCAGTTGCCACCTTGATAACTTTTAAGCAAACCTCATCTCTTGCATTTGGTCACATAGTAGCAACTTTCACTTAGTTGTAAAGAAACAAAATTAACAGCGATTGTAGATTAAGAATCATAAATAATCTCACGCAACATTTGAGAACTGAACAAAAAATCTTGGAACGCGTCCTATCTGATTCTTTAGTCACTTGTAAGTAGATTCTTGTAAGTAAATATCTTGTTAGTGACTGCTGTATACTAGTATTCCGAGTAGATTAGCCAGCATACAGCGAAGCACTTCTTATAAGTGGAAAATCTGGTTCGTTACGTCGTTAATTGTGTGAAGTTTGATACGTGCGTGTATTTGCAACCTTGTTTTCTTGCAAGTATCGGGGTTCGACACCACCTTGCCGGTTCCAAACAAGCAACACGTTGCGCCCTGCAATTACGTACTGTCAGATTATCGAGCTCGCCGCTAATAGGGGACTTGTCGATCGACAAACATTCGATAATGCCGACGGTAAACATCGATAATTTCTTTCCGCTATGTAAATCGTGAGATACCGATAACGAGTGTATACGCAAGGCTGCTTTCTTCTAGGGTATTAAGTGTTACGCTGAAACGATGTCGCGTTCCGCGGAACAATAATAATAATGCGTCGACTTAATACATTGACTACTGCATCATCCAAAATAAGTAAACTTGCAAAGTTCTATTACTTCATTGTGACTTTTAATGTAACATTATCAAATATCGCGTTGTACTTAGCCTGTTGAAATATAAGCGGTACTTTTCAATTATAAAATTTCTGTAATAACGACACTCGACTATGGAATAATTATTATTATCCATCGATTGTCATATTATGGAACATAGACAAGCATTAAGGTTATATAATTGTAAAGTTCTATTACTTCATTGTGACTTTTAATGTAGCATTATCAAATATCGCGTTGTACTTTCCGTGTTGAAATATAAGCGGTACTTTTAACTTATCAAATTTCAGCAAAAATGGCACTCGAATGTGGAACAATTATTATCATCCATTCACTTAATATATTGACTGTCACATTATGAAACATAGATAAGCATGTAAGGTTATATAATTTCTTTGTGATTTCTGACGAAGCAGTATTAAATACTGCACTAGTTACTGTTGTAACAGAACACAGTAATTTTACCATAAAATATCACCACAAACACTGCCGGCAAGTATAATAATGCATTTATTTGCCACATTGATTACCGCAGTACAAAGTATAGGCAAACATGTAAGATTATATTGCATCATCGTAACTTCTACCAAAGTACTGTTGAAGCTCACATCAGATATAGCATGCTATATATATCTTGGCAGATTTAATATAAAATGTCATCGCAAATGATGCTTGACCAGGACATAAAAATAATACTCCATTGATAGAATAGACCGACTATCATATTATCCGACATACAAAACTATTCCTTCCCTGCAGTTTCCCGTGAAGTATTAGGTTTACCGGAGACTTTTGTCCGTTCTTGTATTAAAAGAAAACAACTCATTTTCAATATATAATACTGAGATAGCGAAATCATTGTTTCAACATGTATGAATATGTTAATTTGAAATATATGGTAGATAGATCTACCATATATTTCAACGTAACATATTCATACATGTTGGAACAATGATTTCGCTATCTCAGTATTATATATTGAAAATGAGTTATTTTCTTTTAATACGAGAACGGTCAAAAGTTTCCGGTATATTATTGAAAACTCCGTACCGTTAATGTATTCACACAAACCGACATAAAATCCGACAGTTCCAACCTGAAATGTCACTAGAAAACATGCCGGGCAGTGCAAGAAGGAGGGGACGAGGAAAAGGCGGTCGATCAGCTGACATTGACAGCGCACGAGCACTAACGTGGAGCCCAGAAAACTGCTCGCCGGCTCTGCATGTGGGTTCAGCTTGCTTTCCCAGTGTGGACACTCGTCTTTACGTATCCGGACGTGCGTGCGCAAATGCGTGAGCGAGCTTGTCGCTCGTCTCTTCTCTCCGCTCCGCTGCTCGCACGCTCTCTTTTTCTCTTCGCCACAAACACGCCGCTGCTAAATTTAGAGTATGATCGACCGGTCGTTCACGCTATCGGGACAAATAGCTCGACGATAAAGTCACTTGCGCGCCTCCAGGGCAGCCCGAGAGTCCGCTTGAGAGGGGCTCAGCGTTTTTAAAGCTGCGTGCCCAATTCCTATCAATCGCCAAGCGCCGCCGGACCGTCGCGAATTAATATGTCCACGCGGAATTGCGGCGAAGAGCGAGTTTGAGGGTCCGCGGGTCGACGAGCGAATTCGCGCAGTTTAGTCGCGTGCGCAAGTTCGCGCGACTTCGTTCGAGACAGTTCGCGAGCCAGACGGGTCGGTCACTTGCATTGTGCGAGGTACGTTACACCTTTCCACGTGGCGAGCACGCGCGCCATGGGCGCCAGGTGGGAGAATTCGAAGTACCCGGTTGGCGCCTTCGAGAGCGAGACACGCTTTGCTGATTCCACCAGCTGCCATGCACGGTGAGTCTAGACGACAAGATCCAACCTCAGGATACACGGACCCCCACATCCTCCGGAGTCATGCGAGCGAAACTAGGCTCAGATCGTAGGATCTTCGCATTCCGACGTTTGGTCGGACATAGTTCACACTTTCGTTTCATCCGAGAAGGGACTGCTTGAAACTGGCCTGCTGCGCCACGCGTCGAAGAAAAGGCTGCAGTGGTTTCTCAGGAGTATAAATAGCCAGCGTCAATACACGGCAGACACTCGCTTTCACGCCTTGCCTGACGGCGAAGGCCGATAATTCGTTTAGCAGTCTGTAAAGTAGGGATTCTTCGAGGTTGAGAAACCCATCGTGATAGTACTCCGCGCGATAATTGCACGCGGACAGTGGACTTTACACGGAGAGAAGAACGCGGCGGACATCGATCGACGCGATGATGTGTGCGAAGTGGGATGCACTTTCTTCGCGGGGTCTTTCGATGTTCGTCGAGATCTCACCGGCATGAGAATGACAGACATTTTCGAAGATGCAGCGAGCGAAATCGTATTTTTGACAAGTATTGGATTGTCCGAAAAGTTTGTGCCGATTTTGAAGGAAAATTGAAACGCAGCTCATTGAACACGTTGACTGCTGTGTGTATTTTACTATATTAACACTTTAACGACCGCTAGCCGATTAATCGATTTTTCGGTGCCAACTGCTATTTACCGGTAGCCGATTAATCGGCTTTTCAGTGGTCAACAGTTATATTAGATAAAATAAATATCAGATGATATTATGACAATTCTAAATGACAATAAAATTACACTGCTTTGAAACCAAAGGATTCTGAACAACACTTTCAGTATTTTTCAGTTATAAAGGTTTACAAATAGGCACTACACAATTCCTGCCCGATATCCAAAACAGAGTCGGTCGTTATGAGTGGTATCTTCAGTCAATAGCGGTCGGTAAAGTATTGAATTTGCAACGTGATGAAGTACTACAAAATATGATTTAATTGTGTAAAATGAAAATAATGCGAAGGTATCGGTGACCAAAGAATTGAATCACTATTTAATATTAATTGCATTTACAAAATTATAAATACTACCGATTTGGTATTTTCTGAATTTTTCGTGAGATCTTTTCGTGAGACCGGCGGTCAACGTGTTAAGTGGTGTACATTTTGGTATACATTTATTAAATGATATAGGCAACTTGAGAATTCCGTCCTACCAGAACCAGGTTTTTCGGCAAACAAGTTTTCTACGTGGTTTGTGTGGCATTTTTGCCTTTTCGGAAAAAAAGCATTAAATACCTATAATGCACTTTGTTTGCTACCATATTCTAAGGCGTACAAAACTGACAAAATTTAACCTAGCGCAACCAAACTTTTTCCAAATATGCCTGAAGTACTGCCCTTTAGAATATGTACACATGTTATTTGTTTCCAAAAATTATGATATATTCAGGTGTGTTCTCATGCCGTTTATCGAAAATGGGCACAAACTTTCCGGACAACCCAATAAAACATTCGTGCCGGTCGGACCGGAATTATTTTCAGTCTACACGTCGGTCAACGGTAGAATTCCTTCAGGAGATTAGAGCGCAAGACGTCATTTTCATATAATCGCAGGCGTCCGATAAGACTAGTCATACATGAGTTCGAAGAACGTTTCGTGGTCCACATTAAAGAGGGCGCTCACACTTCTCGGCATTTGGTTTTCAAATGCACTCAGATCGACTGATCGTAACGGTCCGTCGAGTCCCGAGATAACGAGGTTTTTCATTCCTGATAATCCTTATCTTCGAGGATGCTACCAACGCGCTACCCTCAGTCGTGCTTTAGTTCTCGCGCGAGTGTCGCGTGATCGGTTCCCAGTAAAACTCGCACGTGTCACCAGTGCAAACCGTAAGAAAGCTTACGTTCTTTCACCCGGCGTGTTCAATCAGCTGAATTACTTTACTGCGGCCGCATCGAACTTTTCTGCGAGCAATGAAAGCCGAATCAGTGACGCCAGCCAGCACGTCAGATACTCACGACAGGTGACTGACGAGGAAAGTGAATCGTTTCACGAATGCCTCATTGCGTTTACGCGGCTTAGCCTCTCGACGGTGCGCGCAAGTTGCGGAGAAATTTGAGAAATCGGTGATTGCCTATCGATGCCCGCCAGATTTCACTGGCACTTCGACTCCACCGCGTAATCGTTCGTTATACGTGGGCAGTCCGATAAGTACTTAGCCTACAAAAGAAAAACGAAAATTTTGGAAAATTGACGACTTATTTTTCAACATAGTCTCCTTTTAACTCGATACACTTAATCTAGCGATGAAATCTGGGCATATCCTGCATGAAATATTGGGCATGAGAAAGCTTTCTGCTCGATGGGTTTGCACCATAACAAGCGCATCCGTGGGACCACTTCCGAGCAGTGTTTGACACTGTTTAAGCGCAATCCGAAAGAGTTTCTACGTCGTTTTGTGACTGTCGACGAAACGTGGATCCACTGGTACACACCAGAGACCAAGGAACAGTTGAAACAGTGGACTGCGCCCGGCCGGAAAGGTGATGGCCACCGTTTTCTGGGATTCACAAGGTGTGATCTACATAAACTACCTGCAGAAGGGCAAAACAGTCACAGGGCTGTACTATGCCGAATTATTGAGCCGATTCGACGCCGAATTAAGAAACAAACGGCCCCATTTGGCGAAGAAAAACGTGCTCTTTCATCACGATAACGCACCGGTTCACACCTCTGCCCAAGCTACAGCCAAATTGGTTGAATTAGGCTACGAACAGCTGCCCCATCCACCGTATTCTCCAGATTTGGCCCCGTGTCACTTCTTTTATGTTCCCAAACTTGAAAAGGTCACTCGCTGGGCAGAAATTTGAGTCGAATGAGGAGGTTATCGCCGCCACGGAGGCCTACTTTGCAGATCTCCAGAAAACGTATTTTTCAGACGGGTTGAAGAAGTTGGAGCATCGCTGGATCAAGTGTATCGAGTTAAAAGGAGACTATGTTGAAAAATAAGTCGTCAATTTTCCAAAATTTTCGTTTTTCTTTTGTAGGCTAAGTACTTTTCGGATTGCCCACGTAGTTCTCAACGTGTGGTTAATTTCACACGACCGACGGGTGCGCGGATCAAGCGTGGCGGTGCTGGTGGATGCCAATTTTAAATCGTTGTTGCCGAGATAGAATCTCGCGGGACGGTTGTCGATTTGGAATACGGGCGCGGGAGGAGGTCAAAGCCCGTTTCAATGACGAGACAAGGCTTTCCGCGTGGGCCTTGTGTTCGGCATGCGCACAAATTCGATCAAGCGGTAAAACGAGTCCGAGGCGAGCGAGCTTAATCGATGGTCAAGAAATTTATTGTCGAAAGCCTTCCCACGTCTCCTTGCGTTAAATCAGGTGGCCAAAAATGCTCATGTGGTCTTTAGGGGGAGACGATAAAACGCAGTCTGTGGCGGTGTAGTGACTTGGAAAAAATATGTTGTTTTGTGTGTCAAGATATGTGAATCGTTATATATTCGGTGCACATGATTTAATAAGCATTGTACCTGATGGAAGTTGAACTTTTATAAGAAGGATGTCGAATTTTGCGCGTGATTTGTGTTGGTTTAAAATACAGATTAAATTGTACTGAAAATCTGCGGAATCCTCGCGTAAAATGTCTCGTTATTGGAGAATACGCAAATAGGGAACATATTAAGTAGGAATGATTCGAAAAAGTTTGTTTTGGCAATAGTGATGTGGTTTACTGCAAAAGAAACATTCTTTTTTCATGAAAAATAACTTTATAAACTTGACATATTGTCTGGTTGAGAAAGGATTGCACGTGGTGAACGAGATTATGCTTCAAGGCCAAATATACTTGGATAACTTCTTACTATTGTTTTACCATTTCGTTTAAAAAAAAAACTGGACGAACTATTTCGATTACTTAACACTTTATCAACCGCTATTGTATAGGAATGGGAATTGTGGATGCGCCTATTTGTAAAGCTCTATAACTCAAAAATACTGATTGTGTTGTTGAGAATCCTTTGGTTTCAAAGCAGTGTAATTTTATTGTCATTTAGAATTGTCATAATATCATTTTATATTTATTTTATCTAATATAACCGTTGACCACTGAAAAGCCGAATAATCGGCTACCGGCAAATAACAGTGGGAATCGAAAAGCCGATCAATCGCCTAGCGGTCGATAAAGTGTTAACATTAACAAACTCCGAATTTACCCACATCACGATTTCCGAAACGGCAGAATCGCGAACATTGACGAAAACATGTTTGTCCTAGCAGCCAGACGGAATCACGCAATCGCGGGCAGATACGGACGCAATGACAAAAAGCAGATAGCCATGGACAAATCCACGAATCATTCGTCTGACTTAATCTGACCGCGTGACGCATTCGATGAATATCGAAATTGTTCGAAGTCGAATTCTACCAGGAAGCTAAACTCTCCAGCTTTTGTCACGATATCAGACTACATTGCTATTACAGCTACATTTGCAATTTGCCGATCGTGCAGGCAAAATTACTATGCTCGTTAGAATCTGTCGTCGCAGTCGACCTGTTGTGGGCAAAAACGAGGTAACGAGACTCGCAAAGAATTGCTCCTTGAACGTTAACCAGACGTCGCGTATTAACTTACCCGTGTATTTACGTGCGCGTATGTAACGTAACAAGATTGGACTCTCGCGAAGTGATGACATAAAGCGGACGAGCGCGATGCAGGACAATGGTGCGCTCGTAATGGAAACCGGCGTTCGAAGGTCAATCATCGCAGTCCTACCTTCTTCGAGCGGACGTGTCGCTTCACAGAGAACAACGACGAGTCAGTTGAAACCCATGTGCGGATCGGCGTGGAACTCATTTAGCAGAACCGTCGCGTGCATTACTTTCCTAAACAACGACCGCGGGTGTGCCCAGTGCGAAATTCTCGATACGCGAGGATCTGCGAGCTGAAAACCAATAAAACGAAGAACGGGTGGCCGGACTGGTTTTTTGCGTAATCACAAAAAGTTTCATATTAGTCCCGCGAATACAAATTACGCCCGCAGGAATCAATGACCATTCCGCAGTTGTTTAACGCCGCACGTTCTGACGGATCAATTCCACCATAAAGCTCCCATTGTGCAGAGGCGACTTTGACTGCGATCAATTATCCGCGGAGCGTCTGATTCATTGAGGGCACTGATTCAATATGTACCGGCGGTCTATTTATAGGCGGACGATCGATGGACGTCAATGAGTGACGTTTCCCGCTATTCGGCATCGCAAGAGCTGATTTTCCACGAGCATCTCGCGCAACAGCTGCGCGCACGGAACGACGTCGCAAGGTGTAGACAGTGTAGATCGCGTCATAAATCTCGCACGGATGCTAGCTCGTTCCGGCGCGCGTATCTCGAATCGCACACCGTCCTGGCTGCTGATTAAGGATTACGAGGCGTCTTCGCGCGAAGGAAAACATGCCGCGTACACGGTGCATATCGGCTGCGCTCGCGTAATGCCATTAGCCTAACTCGATTTATCTGGCATAGATGACGGTGCAACAAGAGCGACGAAAAACGGCTCTGCCGCGCGTCAGTTTTATCCCGTGCGAAGGTTGACACTACATGTGGCTCGTCCCTTTTTACCTGCAGGTGCTTTATCCCTGTGCTAAGTGAACTTTCTGCGATCTGACCCTTGGACGCGTCCTGCCCGACTGCCTTAAGTTTCGCGTAGAAAAGTCGGCGCGCACGATGGTTTGGGACGATCGATTGTCGGTGAAGGAGCTGGTGGAGATGAAGAAGAAGACGCCGCGGTTCCCCTCGAGGGAGAGGAACTTCGCGATGAGGAGACGTGGTAATAGGAGATCTGCGTCGTTGCTCATTGGCGGTGCGTCGCCGATCGCAGCTTCTCCACCCACGCCTGAACAACAGAAGGAACAAGCTGCCGCGTGCGATTACGAGGACCCCGACAACAGTAACGCTTGTCGCGTGTAAGCAGGCTTCATTTCTGTAAAATGCACGACTCCATGATTCTTATTTGAGACTTCTGCACGTCCGTCTATGGAAACAAGCACTTCTACGTGTTTTTCCTGTACTCTGTCTTCTTGGCTATCCCCGTTTTCTACACGTCTTGCACTTAACCGAGAAGCAGCCGAGCGACCTTTGCTACCAGCGCTTGGAAAATGGTCCTCTAGATATCGTCGAGCCTGCCAGTCCCGTAAGATCACAAAGGTTCTTTTCGCGCAGCCACGTAGGAAAGTTGGGTAAAATGGTTTTTGTTACAAAGTGTGAGGCTTTCATGGATAGTGAGGCAACTGGCTTAGTCTTGGCTTCCGGATTAGCATTGTGTGGTTTTTGTTGCACCATCATTTCGCCGAGATTGCAGGGTTGCTTTATCGGAGTTAGAAGATAACACTGAACATCAAGACGCGATTTCCGTTCCGGAAACTAAGAGTACGTCTAGTTTTGTGTGTTGTCTTCCATAAATGTAACACGTAATGTCGCTACACAGCGGCAGAAATGCTGCTGTGATGAGCGAAGAGTGATGCGATGCTCATGGGTTGCATGAGTTTTTCAATCTTTTGGTCGCAATATTTTTTTAACACTGTTTTTTTTTTAAGTAATATGAGATGTTTGCATGTCGTGAAATTGGTGTTAACGTTTACTCATTAAAATACATTTTCGCTTGAAACTTACCTGGTCAGTACAGCTCTGCGTGAACTTTCTTGTCATAGGGTAAATCAAAATTACTCCGACTTTGTTGGAATACCTGAATAACCGGAAAATATTGTCCTGGTATTCTAACTGTTCTTGTACCAAAGAGAAATGAACTTTAGCAGTCACTAAACTATTACTTACTCGTTCGTTACAAAATTACGTTATACGTTGCCAATTAATTACAAAAGGCTGAGTTAAAAAAAGTGTTGCGGTCAAAATATTGGAATCGACGAGAGAGCGGCCGATCTTACCAATCCTAATATATTTACTTGCTGATACTCCGTATCCCGTTGTCGAAGATCACACTCACGAAAAATACTTTGTACAGCGCCATTAACTAATAACAATTCCTGCGACAAAATGTGGGAATCTTACATGACCAGGGCGGAAGTGTTTGAAAATGTCTAGAAGGCTACTTTCGAAGATCTAGTAGCAAAAATTGATCATCCCCTTGTAAGAGCATGTTGAAAATTAGCTGGTTTGACGTCCACGTCGTTCTGGAGCTTGAAATTTTGCCATGAAGTAAATCCATGTCACTTAGCGCGATGCCATTAATTAATAACAATTCATGCGACAAAACATGGGAATCTTACATGACCGGGGCGGAAGGGTTGGAAAATGTCTAGGAGGCCACTTTCAAATAGCTGGTAGCAAAAGTTGATTCTCTCCTTGTAAGAGCATCAAGAAAATTAGCTGGTTTGCCGTCGATATCGTTTAGGGTTTGAAATTTTGCCGCGAAGTAAGTTCATGCCACTTAGCGCGATGCCATTAATTAATAACAATTCCTGCAACAAAACATGGGAATCACATGAGCAGGGCGGAAGGGTTGGAAAATGTCTAGGAGGCCACTTTCAAATAGCTGGTAGCAAAAATTGATTCTCTCCTTGTAAGAGCATGAAGAAAATTAGCTGGTTTGCCGTCGATATCGTTTAGGGGTTTGTAATTTTGCCGTGATGTAAATTTACGCCACTTAACGCGATGCCATTAATTAATAACAATTCCTGCAACAAAACATGGGAATCACATGAGCAGGGCGGAAGAGTTTGAAAATGTCTAGAAGGCCACATTTGAAGAGCTGCTAGCAAAAGTTGATCTTCTCCTTGTAAGAGCATGAAGAAAATTAGCTGGTTCGACGTCGACGTCGTTCGGGGGCTTGAAATTTTGCCGCAAAGTAAGTTCATGCCACTTAGCGCGATGCCATTAATTAATAACAATTCCTGCGACAAAACCTGGGAATCTTACATGACTAGCGCGGAAGGGTTTACAAATGTTTAGCAGACCATTTTCGAAGAACTTATAGAAAAAGTTGATCCTCTTCTTGTAAGAGCACGTAGAAAATTAGCTGATTTGACGTCGACGTCGTTCGGGGGCTTGAAATTTTGCCGCGAAGTAAGTTCATGCCACTTAGCGCGATGCCAGATAACGACGAGGACGCTGTCGAGAGGGGTGCGTCGAATTATCATCGCAGAAGATAAACGGTATACGGCACGTACGTGTGAAGGTCAGCCGTCATATATTTCGCCGATTAATGGGGTCATCAATGCAACATCCTCGTTGCACCAATGTCCGTAGAAACGAACTCGATCGTAACCTGTCCACTTTCCGCGGTTCATTAGTTCGCTGCGTGATTTATTTATTTGCTGGGCTTCGCGGGAATCGCCCATTTATGTCGAAGCTCATGGCGATCAGTCGTGGTCGATGCGACTGATTCGTGTCACGGCTGTCGTGGGGTCTGCTAGATGTGATTATGTTGTACATTTTCTCGAGCTAAGCTAACTAAGCCGCTGTTTTCCATATTTTTTATTTTCGGTTTGCTGAACAGTCTAGTTAGGCCAGATGATATAGCGTGTTCGCAGGCTGGGGGTGGTGATACAGATTCGACCATGTTTAGAGGACCGTTATAGACTTCTCCGAAGATTACGACACTTGAAAGATGATGTCAGTGACAGATGGAGTTTGAACGATCGATCGTTTGGTTCGTAAGAGTCCACGGCGCGCCGAAATATGTCGATGAACCGTATTTAGATTGTGTCGTAACTGGCAACGCACGTTCGACGGAATTCGGCGATAATTCGGCACCTGAATAGGGCCCCGGCAATGATCGACAAGCAATTTTACGTCTCGCCGCGCTCGTTTGCGCAACGACATGCGTTGAGGCGCATTTGGGATTTATCGCTACAAAGTTGCTTGCCACTCATTGGAATCTATACTTGAACCGCTCATTTATCGTTAGGCCATGCGCCGCCGCCAAAACACGCCGACGTTCGTCAGATAAATCTTACTCGCGTTCGCCTACTAGAATAATTTATGAAACTCACTGCCAAGGTGATCCGTGAAGCGCGCGCTTTGGTAAATCTCCGCTCGGCTTTCGGCACCGACGATGAACGAAAAGTCTGCTGAGACAAACAAACAGCGGCACGAGTTAGACCCGCCGCGTGGGCGGTTCGTGCTTTTAGCGTGTACTCTTTTCGGGTGAAAAAGGGAGAAGTTACGGGCGCGTTATGTGCCTCACATGACACGCCAATTTGCGTTACGTTCCCGCAACATTAGTTGCGACCAAAACACCTGCATGTTTCGTTTCCTGACATTTACAACCGTTCAACGCAGCGGTAAGGTTAAGTGAAAAAGCGGTCGAACGTCAGTTCTCAACTGGGCGACTTTAATCACTGTAGTGGCGCATTATTCTTTTATTGCCGCCGAGGAAAATGAAATTGCCAAGGGCCACTGGGTGTATCAACGTGCTGCTTACTGTTGATTAGCGTGTATCACGCGCAGCGGCGGTTGGAGTCCAAAAAGGGACGCGATGCTCACGACAGGCCGTTTGCGTCGGTGCTTCCAATGCTCATCGACGCGTTCGGTTATGGGCGATGAGCCTGCCAAGATCCTGTCACGTTATGTCACGGCGCTTGTGTCCATTACTACGCAGCTCGCTCGAGCGCGGATTTTTGGGGGAGAGCTAATGCTTTTCGTGCGGTTACTCATCGGCGGTTTACCTTACGTAAGAAGATCAGAGACGGACGCATTGTCCCTCCGCGAATAACTGCGTGCGTACGCGCCGCTGTACGCTGAAAAAATAATGTTTGCTAGTTTGCCCGTGACCGTGGGCATCCGCGATTTTTTTCGCGCCAGTCTACGCACTCGAATCTTTCCCAACTCTGTGCTCCGTGATTAACACTTTATGGATCGCTATTGACTGAAGATGCCACTCACTAACGACCGACTTTGTTTCGGATATCGCACAGGAATTGTGTATGTGCCTATTTGTAAAGCTCTATAACTCAAAAATACTGATTGTATTGTTGAGAATCGTTTGGTTTCAAAGCAGTGTAATTATATTGTAATTTAGAATTGTCATAATATCATTTGATATTTATTCTATCTAATATAACCGTTGACCACTGAAAAGCCGATTAATCGGCTACCGGTAAATAACAGTTAGAACCGAAAAGCCGATTAATCGGCTAGCGGTCGATAAAGTGTTATACGCTTTGATTGCTGTGCTGGTCACAGGTGACCACCGCAAAATATTTTACTGAAGATCCAAAATATCCGCAGTAGGTAGCAATTATTATTTTATAAATGCAGTTGTTGTTAGAATGATGCGATCCTTTGGTTTCCAATACCTGCACATTATGTACATTTTGCATAATTCAGTCAAACGCTGTAGTATTTCATAGCATCGCCGTTTTAATACAGTAAAATACTCTCGGCAGCCAATGTGTTAATGTCAGTTAATCACGCCACGGTCTTCAGCGGAGCAGTTTACGGATTATTGTCCCTTTACACAGTTACACTTTTACATGGTCTCCGGCCCGCGGGATCTCGACATAACTGAACCTTCTTCGCCGGGCGTAATCACAGGCCGTGCAAAAATCGATCTGGCGCTGTGAAAAGTGAAGCAGCGCGGCGTATGGGTCGTAATCGTTGCCACCACAAGCTGAATGCCGGTAGTAACTGTCACGGAGGAAATCTTGCCCAATTGAATTTACGCCGCAACGCATTGTGCCTATCCTCCCGAGATAGTTTCCAGCTGGAAAGAAGCGCTGTCGAGGAATTGCAAAATCGCGGCGACACTTTCGACGTAATCTAGCCTGTAAAGGAGTTGCCGTCGAGCGAGGCATCAAAGTGCTGAGTCTTCGCGCGTTTTAGGTCTTGTCACGAGCTGAAAATCGAACCGACCGGTCCTAACGACCGGAGCGAAATGCCGCAGTGTCGTTTTACGAGGGGAAGTTACATACCGCACGACATGAGTGACAGTGCGCGCTAAACATCGCCGTAACGCGACCCTTCGTCGATTCTCATCGATTCTCGTTGATCGTTCCATAGTCTTTACTCCGTCCGTGCGTTAAACAGTTCAACAGTTTCTAATTATCCGCCGTTTTTCGCCGTCTTTCGCAACTGGTAACACGTTCACCGCAGTGAAGACTGTTCCGAGAAAGTGTGCATTTGCGCCTGACACTGGACACACATCGAGTGCTAACCTATGTCTGAAGAGATTGATTATCACACGGTCTCGTGACACTGTAGTTACGTGTTCGCAGGCATCCGACACGAGCATCTTTTGAGATTCGCGGGTCATTTGTAATCCCGGGACATGTGTCCATCGTGACGCGTCAAAACAAACGATCCACGTTCAGCGCGCTCTTTCCGACGCCTGACAATACCCGAGTGCCCGACGAAAATTCGATTGCAGCGAACGATGCAACGTGCCGATGTGCGCGGTTCGGAGTGAGCTTTTCACTTTTCGAGCTTTCGAGCTTGGGATGAGAGCCGACGACGACGACGACAAGCTGATTTCTCGCGCGTGCGCGCTGCACCACCCGTGGCACGCTGTTTCTCGTGCCACCCGGTATTAACTATAGGTACACACCTACCTACGTCGTCGTCGTCGAACCTCATGGCGCCAGTTTGAAGTACGCTCCTTCTGCGGATGCACTCTTACGTGCGTCGTACCACCTCTACCGTGCGATCGCGAGTTCTGCTCGAGCATCTTCGCCCGCCAATCGCTCGCCAAATCGCCCGCGTTCGAATCTCGCGCGCCTTCAACACAGTGCGATATTTCTTCGGCAATCGCGTTTTCGGACGTCGACGTCTTCGGTATTTCGCTAACTGGCTCGTCACGTCGTACGCACGCCGGGACAATCTCGGTTCGATCTCAGAGACGACCGATTTGTGATTCTTCTGGCACGTCGCATGAATGTGTGGATATGTGAGAGTGTACGACCCGACCGCGTGACTGCGCACACGTGTTTCACTCATGGAATATTAATTGTGCGACACTTGAGATTCATTTAGAACACATTCCGGCTGATACGGACACTGCCGTTTACACGCGTCATTAGTTTTGGGTTTATTGACGTAATTCGCGCCTGACAATATTTTCGAGTTACGTCACCGGTTACACGGCACTGCTTATTTCCGGTACCGCTCTTGTCACGTTGGGTAAAGTTCGCGCGGATAAAGCACAGAAGCGCGGAATTTATTTGTTCGGAAAGCCTACGGGCAGTAATTCATTTTTCACGGCTTCGCGCGAGGAAATTTTCGGAACACGCGCTGCTGACGGCGTGAGTGATTCGACCTCACTGAGATTCTACCAGCATCCTCCTCTTTTCTTCGCTCGCGCAGCCATGGCCGAGAGACGCAACGGAACGACGCAATACTGCGCTTTATTCGTGTGCAGCTATTTTAAACGTCTGCCATTAGCGCATAATATGGCGAGCGCATTTATCTAATTAACAGCCATTAGTCGTAGCCCCTGATCTCTCCGCAACCGTACACCGTGTTTCCTTCGTTTCCTTTTACCGTCTCTCGACGCTTGTTACAACGGTGGATGTCAACCAGTTTACAATTTTTCTCATCCTCTCGCTCGTACTTTTAACGAACTGCGACCTTCTTCTCCCATCCGCGCCGGAAAGCCTTCTTGTTAACTTCTTGACACCTGTCAGTGTCTTTATCAGCCAGTCGGCCATTGCCAATTCTCATCGCACGCGCTTTATTCCGCTCGTCGGCTACGCTGCTCAGCCTCTTTCGCCTAGCGATTTTTGATTTCCCGGAAAGTACGCCCCGCGATTCTTCTCCGTGAACTTATTCGGAGTTATACTTAGATTTTGGCAAACCAAATCGGTGCGTTGCGCTTTTGTGACTGACTAATCGTCCCTCCCTGTCACGATGATTCACCTGTGACGCGCGTAGAGGCCGCTCTCCAGGTAGAGTCACTTCAGAAATGGACGAGCGATCGTTAACAGGCGTCATTGCCGCTGATTATGCTAACCCATTAATGCGCCGGCCGTATCGTGTGTCCGTGCGTTGTTAGTTCTCTTTCCCGCGCCTCCTCGAACATTTTTTCAATTGGCATCTTCGGTAATGTCATCCTGAAATATCTGCGACATGAAATACGGCGGTATTATGAACATTGTTAGTTGTAAACTCCCTTTTGAATGGACAACGGGATAGAAAAGTGCGCTGACCGTCGTTTGGCTGGTTTTCCTCTCTCTCGTGTTCCGTTATCTTCGATGTCAGGTTTACGAAGATAATCTCCCGTCTCGACAACGTACGGCACTCCGATTTTATTGGCTTAACGCATACACACGCGAGGTGGTCAGTCGAAAACGATCATCCACGCCCCTGCGGACTTACTCGACAGGAGGCAATGGCTTTCGGCATGGTGAGTAAGGATCGACTGTCTTGATTTGTTGTTAACAAAAAGTCAGACGTCCAAGGAAAACGTTCTGACATTTCCATTGAAAGAAATTCTCGATTCGGCAGCGCTGACAAAATTTCAGTTGTGACTATATTAATTCTTCTTCGACATTCTTCTTTGATGTCAACGCGATTCGTTCTTTACATATCCCCGTCTCGTTTTTCCCGCGCTTTGCTAGACGGAGAGGATGGAAGGAGAGGAAGAACGTAGCCGAGCATCTTTCTCGCTATTAATAACCAGACGAATTCGTGAACCGTGGCGATTTCCGCAATGAAAATAAATTCCGCCTGATGTGCGCGTGTGCGCGGGCCGAGTGTGCGTGCGTGTGCGTGCGTGAGTGGATCTGACCGCGTAACGTGAGCGCAATAATTTTCTCGAAGTCTGTCTCGACCACTGGCCGATGATAAAACAAACTGCATCGTTCAACCCAACGAAAATGATAAACTCTGCACACGCTAGTTAGACGAGACCAGCGATGACTTAGCGATGTCACAACAAACCCCTATCTCCCCCGCGCACCATCCCGATCCGCATTCCCGCGTCTCATCGCTTCCCTAATTTCAGAGCGAACGATAAACGTGCGACAATCTGGTCGACTCGGATAGAACGTGCGACTAACGACCATACGTCTGTTTGACCGGACAATATTCTCTCGGCGCATCAATCTCATCTGACTCGAACGCTCGGTAGGGTTCAGATGCCGGTTAGATCGAAATTTGGACAGGGGGGCGCCGACACGTGCTCCTGAAGGAAGGATACGGCGAACGAGGAGAAACGGCGAGCACCGGCGGCAGAAATGCACGGAAGCCCATCACCCTGACGGATCGTCTGCAGAGGCGTCACACGGCCCTGACGCTTCACGCTGGCGACAAAATGAGTCCGAAAGGGCCGAGTCAGGAGGGCGCCAAGATGGAGGTTCGCGTCTCGTGCGTCCCGACGCCGGGCGGCGAACCTCAGGGAATTCGCGTGCGGATTCCGGAGCCGAAGAAGAGACCCATGAGTCCACCGAGCCGGGAACCCATGCGGACGAGATGCCCCTCCGTGCCGGAGAAGGATCTGTACAGGAAGACCGCGTCGTTGGACCGCAGGGATCGGTACTCGACGCTGTCGGGCGCCGAGATAAAGAGAGGCATGATACCCACACCTGTGCTCGATCCGATGAAAGCTGGCAAAAAGAACCCCATGCTAGACAGGAAGAATCGATTCCCGACGATCTCCGGGGCGGAGTTGAGGAGAGGCGTTGCGATTGGACGATGTCCTCTAGAGGATGGACTGGATCTCAGCCTGGCGCCTTGGCCCGGAATGAAGTATGCCTGCGTTAGAGTGCTTCACCTCTACTGTAAGGTGTTCGACCAGTTCGAGCTCTTCGAGCTGATCGTTAGGTAATTACAACGAGTGTCTCTTGAGATTGGTGTTGAACGTAGTTCAGTGCAAGCTTAGTTGGACTTTTGGGAAAGTATCTGGGCGTATCGGTTTGGTAGTTGAGGTCTTTGCGAAGTGCTTATGGAGGATTTGTTGAGGAAGGAGTGCCGAGTGTACTGAGAGCATTAGGTCACGTAATTTCGCACACGAAGCAGTAGTAGGTGTTCCAAATGATGCAGTCGTTGTGCAGCGACTGCTGGTTGAATAAACCTTTATCGGGTATCGTCGCGCGAAGGCTAGAGACACAATCACGTTATCACGCGGCCGCTCGTAAACACGACGCAAATGTAATTACCTGTCGTTAACGTTCCGCTTAGGGCCCGGTAACAGTTTCCTTCTGCCGGCCGCTTTACGGCGGAAAGCGGCGAGAAAGCAACCACGGTCAATTGATTGCACAATTATGCCCGGGGTCATATTTGTAGGTAATGAAGAGTATTCTTCGCGCCGATGTTCCTGGCAATTTGTCGCTTCTCCGCCGTTAACGCGTTCAGTGCGCTGAATGCTGATCACCGTTCAGGCTTCAGCGAGTCATCAGTACGTTTGCCGCAGCTGGCATCGGAGTAAACGCTACTTTCTTTGGACGGGATGACCGGCCCACTGACATTACGTACGTGACATTAAAGTAACCCGCCGAATCTGCCCCTGAGGGAGAATTTGAGAAGCTGAAATCGTCGACGGGCTCGTTTTCTTGACATTACGCTCATCCCAGTGTTCGTTGACATTTGCCAAGTGTCCGGACGGGAGTGCGAATGTCTGGCAATAAGCGCGATACAAGGTGTCCCGTTTAAAAATCAATCGCCTCGGGTTGAAATATGAGAGGCACTGAGCACCACGAGCCTTTAATGCGGGACATTAAACGCTCGCACGGTGCGCGCCGCCAGAGATCACGGCTAATGAGCCGTGGGCAGGTTAATCGTTCGGAAACAACGGGTTTTCGGGGCGACCAAGTGTAGCACGTGTATTTGCCGCGAGAAAAGTTCCGCTTATTGGCCAGACGAGAATAACCATCGGTTGCCAGTTTCCGTCTATCAGTCGCGTCCATCCGACGTTTCGCAAGATCGGCGTAACGAAGCATCTTACAAATTAGTCAGAGTTCGGAGTCGATGCCAAAACCGGCGCAAGTAAACTTCGGCAAATTCGCAGAGACGGAAATCGAGAGCATGTAATAATGACGTCTATCGATTTTACGAGGTGGTCTTCGTACTTCGAGTCAATCTCGGGGCTGTTATCGAGGCGTTATCGCATATGTAGCTGAAAGGGAGGAAAGACGGAGGCACCCCTTGCATTAGTGCCACGAGACTCGGCAACCTTGAGCTCGACATCCGGAAGGGTGCGGTAGTGGTACAATAAATGTCGACGGAAAATGCATCCCCTTGATTATACGATTGCCGCTCGATACGCCTATTGACGTAAGCCACAGACGACGCCAGCTCATATTCATAGCTCTCCTCAGCAAACAGTCCTAACCTGTCTTGACCGGCGACGTTTGCGGCGGGGGCGGAAAAGAGAAAAATCGTTGCGTTATCCTTCTCTCGTTATCGAGAACGACACCCACCGGTCTTCTCTGGCGCAAACTAGTAACACGTCCGATGCAAGTCGTGCGATGACGCCAAACTCGTGAAAAATCATCGCCGCGCGGTCTAATTATCCTGGCCGTCACGGTGGACGGAGTTTAAAGAGCGATAAAATTTTATTGGACGCTCCGCGCAAAAGACGCGCCTCATGTCACTATGGCTTAATGAAAGGCGCGACGCAAATATTTGTCGTCTGTGATATCCTGGATGCAGGCTCAGTTTAATTGAACGATCGTCGAGACACATTCTCTCTTTTCTCTTCTCTTTCTCTCGTTTCCTCTCGTTTCACGTAGAACACGCGTGGCTCTGACCACCGCACTTGCGGGTAATTCGATCTGAACGCTAACGTGATTCTCTTTCTTTCAGAAAGAACTGCACGAGCTGCAAATGCCCGCGGGAGGCACATGATGTGTGCCACGAAGAGTGGGCATCGGTTAGGTCCCGATTGGGTCTCAAGGGCGACGAGCAGAGTGGCCCTATCGGCTTTGACCCGAGAAAAAGGGGCCTCGCATGGGCACCTCCTGGACTGCCACCGGACAAGGTTATACTTATTTTCGTCTCCGTCGCTTTGCCATTCGAAAAATGTCAATGAGTGGGTCGCACGCGCGCTTTCCCGCGAGTCGTATATCAAAAAGCCAACGGCCTTTGAAAACTCGGAGGCTCATTTATTTCTCAATAGCCAAAGTGGCTCGTAAAAATGTAAGCGTAAAGATGAATTTCGTGGTAGTCGTGTAAAGTCGGGCTGATACGTTTTCACGGTTAAGTATCAAGTTTACGTCACGCGCGCGCGTGCTCGCGTGCACGCACGCACGTCTGGCACCGATCCAGACTTCAATATTTTCCAAAAGCCTCATCGTAAGTTAACGAGCGGCCGCTGGTCTTTATCACCGTCGGTGCTTTATTGTAACCCGATGGCCAGCCTTACGGTCCCGAAGAACTGTGAAGTTCGATCGCCGATTGGAAGGTTGTTTACGATGTTTTCTGGAGTAATATTTTCGATCGCGATTCAACGAGGTGTCCCTACTTGCTTAAAAACAGACGGAAAACGTGATCCGATGGAAAATGATGTTCCTGCGATTTGTTTCTACTCCTCAGGTCGCGGAATACTTCTCCATGCTGCCAGAAATCAACGTGCCCAGACTTGGGACGCCAGGTGAACGACACAGAGATCGCCAATTAGCGATTCAGCTGCCTAAGCAGGACTTAGCCAGAGCGTACTGTCGTCATTTGGATCCGCAACATGAGACGAGCGCGGACGATTTCATGGCGGCGCGAAACGAAATTGCGCTCGACATCGGAAGCGTCCACGAAGTCGTCGAGCGTGACGTCGTAAGTGCCTGAACTTACATTATCGAGGCTGAAAAAGCGAAGTAATAGAGAAAACCTTCTGATAAAGCCAGTTTTAAAAAGTGCGCAAACGATCACGCTGCTTTGATGCATTGAATTTCTACGTGAATTCTTAATCCTTAAGTGTTCATCATTTATTGTGGATTTTTATGTTCAACTAAGTCACGCTGCTTTGACGCAATGAACTTCTACGTGAATTCTTAATGCTTAAGTGTTCACCATTTATTGTGGATTTTTATGTCCAACTAAGTCGAACTCTAAATTGCGTTGTTTGTGCAGGACTGCGGTGCGTGTCTCGCACGCTTAGAACCAGGCAGTCTAGCAGTGTCAGCCAATAAACTGGGGCTCATGTATCATCCTACGTGTTTCTGCTGCACCGAATGTAACGAACTTCTCGTCGATCTTGCATACTGCGTCCACGACGACGCACTTTTCTGCGAAAGGCATTACGCGGAACAACTTAAACCGAGATGCGCTGCCTGCGACGAGGTGAGTACGTTGTTTCTTATGTTTTTCGTACACCTGCACATTCGCGTCGGTGGCTCCTAATTTTCATTGATCTACGAACCTATATATTCACGAATAATCCGAATTGTCACACTGCTGCGCATTCAAATTAAATTAAGCCGCGTTAAGATGCGTCCGCTCAGATAGTTTTACCATCTAGCGTTAAGTGTACAGTGGTAACAACTGGTATTAGCCAGACTGTTGGTCTTCACACCGGCCTTATCCACTGAGACCTCCTTTATCGACGGTGGAATGTTTGTCAAGATTGGCATTCAGGCGGTATTTTGTTGAAGTTCTTGTTGGCCGCGTCGTCCTTCGGGGGCCGTTCGCTAATTGCGTGGCTCATCGCATCGCGCGGTGTAATATGATTATTTCTCGCGAAAGTCTCGAAGGAAATCGAAGCGCGCCGTCTTACCCATTTAAGGCTTTGCCACGGCAGCTTGAGGCCTCTCTCTTTTTTTACACGGATGTATCCTACATCATTCGGCAGAGCATTTTTATTACGCGCACGGCATTGCGTCGCGGATCTGGAAATCCTACCTCACCGACCCGAATATGAAAGTTGTCGTCAAGGTGGACATCAATTTGCATGGAGGGTAATGTGAATTATCGATTCGCGTGCGTGCTGAAGGCACCGCTCCGACTTGTTTAAAAGCCCAGCCGCGTTTTCAAGGAGTCGCCCCGTCTGTACGATGCAGAATCTGCTTATTATGCCCCGAAAACAGAGGAAATTGGGAATCGTTGCAATCTCCCAAAATATCTAGAGCATAATGGCAGTGAAGATCGCGCAATCGCGTGCTGTTGTCTCGTTCGCAACGGCACGGGAACTGGGCCGCTTTCGGCTTTATTTAGATGGACGAAAATAGAGAGATCGCGGATATAGCGGCGCGGATTGGAGGGTTGGAATATCATAGTCGGTCATTCGTCACCGGTGCGGACTACGCAATGCAAATTACGTTATGGTAACGCGAGTATCCTGACGACGTCGTTCTAGGTCCTATCCTTCATCGTCGAACGGCCGACCGGCAGATCCGGTGCGACTATTCTGCCTTTCTGGAACGTGACTCTAGGCAGCGCAAATATTGCTCACGCCTACTTACTAACACCTTGTACATTTGAAAGTTGCCACGCCGAGTGTCAGATGTATCAGACGTTTTGCCGCTGGTTATACTCTGCCTTGTCAATCTGTATCGTAAACGGTACATACTCCGTGGATCCTTTACAAATTGCATAAGTTACACGCCATCTCATGTGACACGGTACCGTGATGTACCGCTTTCATGCTTCGCTAGAAATTTGCGTCTTGATGCGAGCATCACGCGATCCAATTGCGTGACGAAACAAATGAATCATTTACCGCCCATTTCCGAAATTCGGCATTCGCAACGGGCAGCAGGGTTTCGCCGCGTTGCAAACGCCCAACACTTTGGTTTCCTTCCAACCGGAAACTTCGAGTCTGATCGTACCTGAGGTGAGTTAGCGTCAGCTATTTTCATTCCTTGTCGAAGCTCCCACCACGATGGGGAGAGCCAGAGCGTGTGTGTATGTCCAGAGACGTCTGACCCGTCGTCTTTTATTAGAGTCAGTCATCGGAAGGGAACGAAAGTCGAGCAAACCGCGTGAATAAATCGAACGTCTAGCGTGCCCTGGACACGTTTCAGTCACGGTACGACACAGGATTCGCTCGATAGACACTCTCAACCGAACGAAACACAAAAGCCCGAAGAACCAGCACAATTCTCAACCCCTCATAAGGAAACTCGTATATTCGGGTAAGTCAAGTGACCCACACGTACTCAGACACCACTCAACTTGGAAAAGTGTTTACATGCCTCTTGCCAAGAAGGGCGACGAATGCAGCGAATACCGGAAAGAGTCCGGACGATCATGGTGTGACAGGGTCGAGAGATTCAATGAGACCGATGGATAAATAACATTTGCGCACACGCACACATACACATACGTGCAGTCACACAGAAGAAGGGACAGAGAAAGAGGGCCCAGATGTGGGCGAGGACGTAACTCACGACGCTGGGGTTACGGTGCTCAACTGAAATTACGCACTAATTGAATTATGTCTGTATGCTGCAATAAAGTACAACCCACTACCGACACACACACTCACTCGTACACGTTGCACCCTCCCACGCGTAACGTCTACCCATACCCATGTGCCATTACTCGCGCGTACGCGGAATGATAAACGGTCGTTATTTGACGCGTTCTCCGTTCTCGTTAACGAAACAATGTCGGAACTCTTCTCGCTTTCGAAGCGAATCGCGGCAGGCAAATGGCCGCCGATTTTTCCCCGGAAAAAGGGTTGTCTCCTAGGTGCGTGGGACTGCCTCTCTTGACTTTCGTGGCGCTCTGAACCTTCGATGACCGACGTGCGGCCTTTATAGAAAGGCAAGGCGTGACAGGCATGGCTGACGTAACCGGCTGTTATAGCCCCTTCGTAAAATTCTAGTGCATTGTCTATTTCGAGCCTTTCGCTCGCTCCCCGCCGCACAGCGCCTAAAACGCGAGGCCTAAAAGTCGAATATCTGTTTTAGGCCTTCTAATCGCGATTAATCTTCGGCTGATGGCTACTCGATCAGCGGAAACGAGAGACGTAAGTCACTCGCCTGTCTCATACACCGATACATCTTCGTTCTTATGCCTTCGGTTGATCGTTGAACCGAGATAATTTCCGAGATCGATACCTATAGTTGCTTTCGGCAAAGGTACGAATGTACTAATGACTCTTGAACGTCAGAATCGACTGCGGGACGGACGCCTATAAAGAGGCTGTCGAGTAATTTACGGTTGCGCTTCTTCGCCACGGTGATTTATCAGCGGTAAACACAGTAGCTACCGCGGTATAGAAACACGGCGAGTGACAATAAATATGCGAAACCGGCGACGTTTACAAGGTACGCTGAACGGGCGCACTCCTCCGCGTGATTCCGTATTAATTACCTCTTCGCGCTGGTCCTCCGTCGAGTCTCTACTGGCCATTTAGTCGAGGCTTCCAGAAATAATTTTTCCCGCCTCAACGATCGCGGAGATTTTGCACGCGGACCTATCTGCGTCTATACGTATATCGCCTGGGCTCGTACAACGTGATTTCGACAGGGTTCCCGGTTTCGCAACACGAAGATGAATGGAGCGGGAACTGGGTCGGTTGCTTTGGATCCGTTTCGTGTGCGTGGATCACGGAGGGGCAGGGTTCGGCACGTGAGACCTCCCCGATCTCAAAGGAGACGTGTCTAAGGGTACATCGCTCTTGACCAATTATCTGATCCGTCTCGATATTTTTAACGCGCCGATCAGTACCGTGTCAAGAAACAGTTATTTTCAGATAGTTCTTCTCGTTCATTTTTATAGATTACGTCGTGTCGTGTGGTACCCAACTGAATTCCGTCGCCACAGTCACGGGTTCTGCGTTCTCATTCCCGTGACATTTCACTTTGTGAATTTGCCAGTGTCCCGCTGTAATTTCCGCGCACGGAATGATTTATTTCCCTCGAAACAGATGTCGCGCGTCCAATGTCGGAAAAGCGCCCTTTATGTACTGCGCCTTTGACACTATTCCGCCGAAGTCTTATGTTATCCCGCGAAGCGAGAATTTGGGTCTAGAAAAAAATCGGGAGTATGAACCAAAACACGTGTTTGGCTTATGGTCAATCGAGCCATGGATAGCTAAGCGATCACAGGGAACTGGCACGGGCGTTTGGATCACCTGACACCAGGTGGAAACGATTAAAGTTTCGATGACAAGAAACGGGGAAGGTCGTCCTGCAACATGTCTGCCGACACGATTCGAACTTCCCGGCCAATCTAATTCCGTCGGTTCAAAGGGGCCTTTTCAGATCCGGTGGCACGCTTTTCTTCGACCGTGGCACGCTCGCGATACCTTCGATCATCGACAGAAATAGCGTCGGCATTGTTTCGTTTCCCTCTAGAAGTGAGTTCTCGCCACTGAGAAGCCGGTAGACAACTCTCGATCGTTTGATTTCTCGCGCCACGCCTCCATCTTTCGGCACGCAGGGTTGCGTTGTTTTGCTTTGCGCCTTGCTTATTCCTTATAACTTCAAAGTCACGTATTCCGGCACTTGCCAAGCTCGAAATTTCGCGGATAATGGGTCAAGTTGAACGAAATTTGTCCAATAATATTCCACCTCGCCATGTTCAGCGGCGTGTAATCTTGTTTCTTGGAAACTATTAGGCTGTTGTGCGTCTACTCTCGTAAACGAGGGATGCTGAGGCGTCGGATTTTTATTTTGAAAAAACAAGCAGCTCTGGCTTTTCGCCAGAGGGTTGTTAAAAGTTCGGAACTCGCGACGAGCGTCACCTGAGCGGAGAATTTAACACCTGATGGGCCGTCTTAATAGAGTTCCCTCCTTATTTCCCGACTCTTAATGCAGGAAACTCGAAGATTGGTCGCAATTATCCAACGAATTTCCAAGAGTGAGTCGGTGGAAGACGCGGCGCCAATTTATTTTCGCCCACAGATCCTGATACGCCGTCGACGATACGTTTATTTTCGGCGCCAGTGGTGGAAGTGGTTCGCACCAGAATTGCGCAGCCAACCTTCCATCATCCGCTCACTCGCCAGTTGTGTTTGCGAACGTTCGCTACCCTCGGAGGAAACTTTTTTCAAAGGGATGCTCGATAAGTTGCACCGGAAACAGAATTAACTGACGTTTCATCCATTCTCTTCATATGTTTTGTCTATGTGTGCTAAACTGTTCCAAATGTTGCAATGTTATTTTTATTCAGTTTCGCTGACTAGCGTCAAACCACACCTGGAACTTGCTTAATCGTTATTAGGTATATATGGTATGCTTTCGTCATAACTAAGCTCCATACAGTCGATAAATGGAAACGTTCGCAGTGGTAAAATCCTGTATGCCTCTTGTTTTCCCGAAAAGCAACCGAACATCGTCTCCCGTATGTTTCCCCTTAAATTTATCAGCCTGTATACAAGGCAACACTTGTCTGACAATGTACCTCGAGTCATTTCCAAAGGATTGCGTACCGCGATTTATACTAGCCTTTGCAGATATTACGTGTACAGATAAATTTGCCATGAAATACACTAAATGATGCTGAACCCATTAATCCGACCTGTCTCAGAACAATGAACAAACTGCGGACGTCGAGATTGCGCGATGTGTCCCTGCGATTATAAAACGCATCATATTAGTTGGCCACTGAACTGATTCGATGTTGCGATGGCGTGCGTCAACAGCTCCTAGAAACCATTTGCAGGTCGCTAAGGGTGATTGATCGCAGTTGACAATAAGCGCGTTGCATTAATTGTTCTGCAAGAGACGCGCGCTCGTCGAATTCCGGCGGCGATGAAGCTCGAGAGAAGCTCGAATATAGATCATCGAGAGTTCGATAAGCTCCTCATGCGGTGGGCCGTTTCGATATCGTCTTTGGACGCGTGCCAGAGCGACGTACCGCGCGCAAACCGCCTATTGACGATCATACCCCGACGTTCATTCGTAACTGATGAGGTAATTGAAATGAAATCCGGCAAGTGATGCCATGTCCCGCGCAGTTCGCAAGCTTGACCACGTAATCCCAGGAGCCGTTCGATGAACTTCCACGCTGGACTAAAAGCTAAAACAACATTTGCAACGCCTGAATGGCCGACCTTCGACCGCGCGAGTTGTCTGTTAGCTTGCTACGTCATGAGGAGGCGACAATTTGCGGGTTGCGACCACAGTCGTGTACGCCACAACCACAACCCTCCTGACGCATCGGGGATTCTTTCGCGATCGAACGTCGCCAAACGCTCGACGATCGATGATCGATCTCGGACGCGTTCGCACGATTAAGGACACTCATTCGGGCGTCCAGGGACATTCGGTCTAACTTTAGCCTTTAGCCAACACGCACGCCGTCGCTACTCGAACTCCGTCCGTCTCTGTCTTCCTCGCGTCGACATAACGAACCGAACGGCCACCGGTTAGTTGGTAGCTTTTGCACCGCGACAAAATAAAACAGTTCTCTGTCCGCCGTCATGCGGCCGCATGGATAGGTCGAATAAGATAATCGCGCCAATCGACGATTGTTGGGACGTGTCGCGAAACCGATCGACTCTTTTCCCGTAATTCGTGCTCCGCGAGAGAAAGATCAGAGAGGGAGAAAGAAAGATAAAGAGGCTGACGTACACAAACGGATCCAAGTCCGGGGGTGAAATCATCGTGCAACCATTTCTGCTATTTGTAGCGTTTACCGCTTATTATAAAACAGTGAGAAATATGAACGAAAGGTGAAATTACTGTGCACATCGATTAAGTCTGATGTCGAGAGTCTTCTTCATAGCAGGTTAGAGATGGACATGTGAGCCGTGCGTGTTACGTCAAATCGATCGATCGACTTCGGTGGTAACTCGTGTCTGACGTTGGAGAGTAGAAGAGGACTGGAGGAGTCGGCTGAACGAGATTCACCGAGAGGCGTCGAAACGTGAAATCGTCGTGCGTGCTACGTCGTGGTCGACTCGAGTCGCGAGGCGCGTGGGTGCCTCCTCTCCCCCTAAAATTACGTAATCGTGTCTCTATCCCCGTGGTGTGACGTCGTCGAGCGAGGATTACGGTGCTGGCACACGGAGGTCGCACACTAGCGCTTTGAATAGTGAAAGCTCGTCGTGAAAGCTTGCGGCCATGCAGAAAGACCAGTGAGCCGTTAACCCAATGATTTCAGAATACAGTCTCACCAATAAAAGTTAATGCCGTCAAATATATTTGTCGACGAACTTTTACAGACCTAGCAACCTTCGATGACCACGTATTAGCCTTGATTATGCGAGCGACACGCACGTGTCTTGAACGATTGAGATTATAATCGAACGACAATACGAGATACAAATCGCCATGGGTCTGCTTTTGTCCGTTCTCGTGGGATGTGTCGGGGTGTTGGAATTGATGGCGTGCCTAAAGCATGTCTCCGCTGGTATGGTGATCACCATCAATCCCCCGACCCCCTGTTTATCCTATCACGATCAGACAATCGAAACTCAAAGCACTCATGATTCTCTGTGCAACTTCAGTCACTCGAGCGATGTGAAAATTTCTCGAGGCGCCAAGCACAAGTTGGAGAACTTGCATGAGTATAGTCTGAGAGTAAGGAGCGAACTTCGATCGCTGGATAAGAACTTTGACTGCACATTATCGCAGTGGAGCTCGAGGGATCTGTCGTCAAGACTTGATTCTAGGCCTGATTCTAGGCTCAGTTCAGATTTCAATTTATTGGTCGAAGATACTGAGCAGTGGAACCAGGACGACTTGCAGCAGGAGGAGTATGATGAGTTCGAGGAAGGAGCAGTTATTACTAAAGAAGAATACACGAGTTCGGATTTGAGCTTACTTCCACCGGAACCTGACAGATACGTCAGGATTCCGACGCCGATTCCCTTTGGGATTGAAGATGAACTGTCTAGGTCCGCTTCGTCTAGCGAGCTCGAGAACTCGTTTGCCAATGACTCGGGCAACGAAGCGCCCACGATGCGATTTTTTGACGATTTACCCATAATTGCGGGTCCTGAGGAAGGATTCGCAGGAAACGGTTCCGTCGAGGGCTTGATTAAACCGATTCCCAAAAAACCAGAACCTCCAGTGGAACGGTCCGAGGTCGACGCAACTTCTCAAGAGTCTACGAAAAGACTTTTCACAGAACCCAGGAGTATTCTGAAGCAACGTTCCAATACGTACGAAAGCTTCAATATCCATGAAATGGACGCACCATCTGTTTCTCCAGCAGACCCAATAGATTCCAGTCTCGAAGCTTCTGTCGCATCGGGCGTCGTCAGTCACAATCAAAGGAAGACAAAGAGCGCCAAATCCTCGACAACGATTCTCCGAAAGCCCACTCGTCTGAAATCAAAGAACGCAGAGATCAGTAAGTCGGCCGAATACTTAGGCGAGAAAAAGTCGAAACGGCATCGTGAACCTGAGCGGAGGAGGTCGGACATCGTGCAGAGTACGAGGGCAAACGTGAAGGATGAGTCGACGAATACATCTCCGCAAAACAGTCCAGTCTTATCACGGTCCGAAAGTAAGAGGAGCGTGTCGGTGGAGGTCCAGACGAGTTTCGAGGAGAAATTGTCCGACGACGAAGTCTTCACTGAGCTGGACAGCACGATCGTCGGGCTCTCTGAGAGCAAGAGAGACCTGACTGCCCGAGAACGTAGTGGTAGGAAATCCTTCAAGAGCAAGAGGTTCCGTTCCACCTCCAGGGAGACTTCTAGCGACGAATCGAGAAATGGCGGCGCTAAAAATGCCACGACTTCGGTGGAGAGGTCGAGGGAATCGAGGTCTTTGAGGATTTCCAAGTTCGAAGAGGCGGACACGAATGACTATGAGATGATCAAGGACGTCATTGCTCAAGAATCAGCCTCGTCGCGCAGAGGGTCGAGGAACGGTTGGAAAAAGGAGTCGTCGCGATCGAAGTCTTCTATCGAGGAAGAGGAAGAGTACCTTGACGCAGACGACGGCGCTGGGCCTATACAGTATTCCATACCGGACCCAAAAGAAAACGACGCTTTCTGGGTAATTCACAAACTATCGGAACTCTGCTTGTTTCTAGTAAATAATTCTTAAGTACGGACGATTTTACGCACGTACCCCTGAGTAAAAAAGCTGCTCTAACTTTTAGTAGCCCATGACGGTCAAAGGTGTTCTGTTTCTTCGAGGATGAAAAATGTTTTCGTATGCAACAGAGGAGCTTGCCGCGCAACAAAACGTGCCTGATATTTGCACGTAACGGTCGCGGTCTCGTGGCGTTCATTGGTGCCGTGTGCCTCGCGTGGGGTCTCCCAAAATATCAATCTCATACTCGTCTGCAAATAATATACGTGTATATCGCGTATGCGCGGCTCGACATTTACACGACATCGCACTTTCGCATCCGCCAGGGCGTGTCGTCCTGAAATTCATCGGCTCCTCTTTTTAGGCGACCCGCTTCTTTTCCATCCGTGTATTTTTAATCAAATGCCTCTTTTCCGAACCCCATCGCGTCTCGCACCGATATTAGATTACCGAGGCCACCAATAACGGCGCGTCGCCGCGTCGTTCCCCGCCGAACAATTTCGTCCGATTGTAAATATCGTAATAATCCAGTCGAAACGATATTCGCTATAAGAATAGGCAACTATTAATAAATAAAATACCGTTTCAAAGATCGCCCCGCATCTTCGTATTTCACAAGCTCACACCGGAGATCATCAATATCGACGAGCATGAATTTTCAGCAACGATAGCATAGTAGATGAATAGATTAATAAAGAGACGTTTGGATGTGAGAACGAGCGAATGAGTGAAGGAGATTTAGTAGTGACTGGTAATAACAAGTTCGGTTAAACGTGTAAATTATGCACCTAAGCCAACCAGATCGTCACATGGTCTAATATGATGCACGATTGAGCATTCAAGTGGAACAATCTTTCGATGAATTCTGGCGGCAGCACGCGTGGGATCGGGAGGGGGATATTGGTGATGTGCGAAACATTCCGACCCAATTACCGTGCGCCGACTTCTTTCTCTATTTTTCGTCTCGATTCTATTTTTCGATTCTCTCACCCCCGCTGTCCACTGGGAACCACCTGTTTGGCACAGCATCAAGCCGTTGTTCGCGTTCAACGGCGACGCCGACGCGATCTCTTTCTCTCGCCCACGAGAATCTTTGGTGATGGGTGGAAAAAATCTGCGTCGTTACGATCTCGTTGAAATATCGGGATCCGTCATGACCGTCCTGGCTTTTCTCCGTTTTCTCGTGACACTCTCGGCATCCACCCACCCACGGCATCACGATCGAACATCGTGAAACACGATAAACGACGCACTTCTCAAAACCTATTTTCGATTCTATTCGCGCGAACGGATCACGTAGGGTGCCAGATCAAAATTTTCACCATTCGCGACATTGACAATGGATGAGCTAAAGATACATTCGATCTAGTTCATCGGAGACAGCGGTCTTCATTTTTTGCGACGATGCTCAGTAGGTTGGCACTATAATTATGCGAAACGTTGATTCGATTGAAATAGAGGACACCTGGCAGCCCTACGGCCTTAAATGTCACGGCGTGTTAGGTTATGTTTTTAACGTCTCGCTCGTCAAACAGTCGAATGGAATCACGTCCTCCTCGGTCGATCGCATAAACGAGCTGCGAGCGCTTTACGGCCCTCCCGCTTGTCCTTAACTAATATTTATACTCTACTTTGTGCGCCGTTACATGATTCATTGCTCGTTCCGTAAGCGTGTCCTATTTTCGCGCCACAATGCCAACGCGCGCCAAAATGCTGCCCGCCACTTTTTGTTGTTCCGAGTGCAACGATTGCGGAAATCCCGTTAAACCGGCGGTTAAGGAGCCATACAGTCGAATCGAGAGAAAACTTTATACGGCTGCATAAAAAGCATGGGCGCACTAAAAAAGACGAACTCCAGCTGTTTATAGCCGATTCGCTTTTTCGATTACATTTATTTTCCCGTGAACACTTCCACAACGTGAATGACATCGGCCAGATGGCGGGTTACATCAGAGATCAATGGCGAATCTGTAAATCTATGCGTTTATTGGAAAATACAGTTCCGCTAAGCAGCGCATACTTTGCCGCATTAAAGATACGATTTTTGAATGGCTCTGGCGAATATGAATGCGTGTTCAACTGACACCTGACTTGTACGCTGTCCGTTTATCGTTGGGACATACGTCGACCGGAATCCGCAAATGGCGGTGATTCCTTCGGAATTCACAGAGGAGAATCGGGTACAGTCACTTCCAAAAATACCAGCCCCGGTGAAAGAGGTGGAAGAAGGAAAGAGAAACGTTCCGAATACTGGCGTACCTCGGAGTGGTCATCGTGAGGGGTGAAGAGGGAGGAAAGTCGTGCGAGAGAAACTAAAATGACCGCGGAGTAAGGAAGAGCGCGATAGACACACCGAACCGAAACGCGGGAGGAGAGGTATCGTAGAAAAGTTGCACCCGGCACACTGCATTGAGAATTGGAAGGAGAGAGAGATGCTGAAGGAGAAGGAGAGAAGAGAGTAAGAGAGAGGAAGAGAGTGGGCAACGAAGGAGGCATACGGAAAGGAGGGAGATGAAAGAGAGGGAAGAAGAGGGGGATGAAAAAGAGGCGGAGGCTGAGGAGGGTGCGAAGGAAGGCGCGCGCGTTTCTGGAGTCGTCGGGACGCCGAAAATAGCGTCCCGATATGATGACGCCCGGAGCGGGCAGATCCTAGATTTCAGTCAGTTCGCAAGCTCGAAAGCCGCTGGCCACCCCGAGGCACACACGACTCACGAGAGACGTAGGACATTTTCCAAGTAAATTCCTCCTCCGACATTGTCATACGAGCGCCGCGCTGTACAGCCCTCAGGATCCCTCTTCCTCTGATCTTGAGGGCAGAAACCGCGAAACGTTCGAAGGCACTCTCTATCGTCCTGTCCCGCAGTGTTTCGCTGCCGGTCTAACGCAACTGCCGATACTTTCTCTCGCAGCGAACGAGGAGGAAAAGACGAGACGACAGGTCGGACGCATAGCGAGCGGATAAGAAACGAGAAGAGACAGCGATTACCATGGCGGACGTAGACAGTGTAGTGTACACGACCACGGAGCGCAAGGTTCGCAAAGTGAAGAAGACGACGAAGCGCAGGGAGAGCCACGACCAGAACGCCGAGGTCACGATCACCGAGGTCGACAGCACGCAGAACAACCACCACGCCATCGAAGAGTATGTGCTGGCTGACGATTGTAGTCCGGCGGAGTAGCGAACGGCCCTTTTCACTTTCTATTCCTTGCGCACGTCGTTCGGCAACGATCAGATACCGCGAGATGCGCTCGATCGAAGGAAATCTTGAGCGCCATCGCGATCCTCGGCCCTGCTAGTCGCCGGTGAACATTTATCCCCATGGCGTAGTCACGCGTGTTGCGAAAAATGTGTTCCGCGTCGCCCAATGTTCGCGTCAGGGGAGTTTACGGGGGTCGTGGGTCAATGTCTTCAGTTGTGGGGACTGGTACGCGATCATGTTTGCGCTGGTAACTTTGCCTACTGGATGTACGTAGATCGTGCAGACGTCGCAGAAGTCTGCAGTCCGCTATGTTGGGGGTTGTTTCCGTACGGAACCGTACCAGTGCGTCCAACAGGTTCCGGGGCGGTAGCGGACCGTAATAGTTCCCACGAAACAACTGCAAATAAATCTCGCGGAATAGAGCCGTTAAATGCACAGACTGCACAACAGTAAAATGGATAGTCACGAAGCTATTTTTCTTATCTGTTTTTCGTCTCTGAGCAATTTAAAATCTCAAAGCGAAAATATGTGCGTTCTCACGACCTAATTTGCGCCCCGTCCCATTTCGCAGTGCAGAACTTCGGTGAGACCATAAATGTTCAAGGTGGAAGACGAAACTCGGATATCGCTTCCGACCTGTCACGCGAGACATTTTCGTTTGCTATCTGAAATGACATTAAATACTTTAGACCCGTGGTGTCGATTCTCATCTGACATTTCGTGACCTGGGGCTACAATTTTCCGTTCAGCGTCGTCTGGTACGAGTCTCGATGGCGATCAGCGTGGCGCTTAAAATGTTCTTCGAGATTTTCAGAACATTCCGGAAACTCATTACACAAAAAGTTCGATAAACGATTCGTACATCTATATACGCGCATATATGCTCACCAAAATCTATAGTATTGCCCCCGTACAGAAATACTCAGCCAGCACATACAACAGCACTCACCCAAGGTACATATAACCAGCACCATCTCAACTTCGAAACAACGATCGATCCGCCGGTTAATCGTGGAATGCAGCATGAAAAGCGTATGGAAACCATCAATGCCAGCAGTGCGTGCGTTACGTTTCGAACGTCAGTTGTGCGAATGTAAACTTTTTCTTTCCTTTGCCAAACTTCCATAAGTTCCAATCCGACGAATGTCGACTCAAGAGCGCGCGAGTCTGCGTCAAAGTTGTTAGTGTATGAAATTAACTTAAGAGCCACCGACAGGTACAGCCCATGAAAACTACACAACAATACAGTTACAAGACTCAGCGACAAGACGCGCGCACGAAAATTGAAAACGCGAAATTGAACGTGTCCCCGTCGCGAAAGTACGGTCGAAGAAAAATATTAGTTTCCACTGGCGGTACGATTGACGGAGAACGTGTTGTAGTTGATTTTCAGTGGCGAGTACACTAAGGCGATGAACAAGGATTGGCACAGTGGCCACTTCTGCTGCTGGCAGTGCGACGAGTCCCTGACTGGTCAACGGTATGTCCTGAGGGATGAGCATCCTTACTGCATCAAATGCTACGAGAGCGTCTTCGCTAACGGCTGCGAGGAGTGCAACAAAATCATCGGCATCGACTCGAAGGTACGCTTTTCCAACGTCTACGACCGCGACTCTCGTAAGATTTTCAATTTTAACATGGCCGGGGGACAAGGACGCCCGGTTCGTCGTGGCATTAATGACCAATTGTACTTACTACGGTCGAGGTGATCTGACAGCAAATTTTCTTTCGGCATACAATCGCTGCAGAATAGGTCGTGGCAACCGTACGTCCCAATGTCCTGCGGCTATTTTATTATCGACGCTATTTTGCTCCTCGCTAATGAAGCGCGACGTCCCAATGATGTTTGCGCGTTCCCTTCCGCGTTCGAAGTCGCGAGAGTTATTAGCAGTCGAATAATTACGAGTCGGAGGTATCGATGCCGACAAGCATGGGCGTCGACTTACTCATTCCCGCAAATAGCAGCGAAGATAATGATGATGCAGGTGCCCCTATATATCTCCGGAGAGCTTATCCTTACGGCTAACAGTCGGTCGGTCCGTTTCGTGTGCCCGTGACTCAGATTCCGTTCTCTCCGTTATTATTGCCGCTTCGTCGACACCCACGCGTCGATTTCTCAAATCGATCGGACTTATCACGCTTCGCTTTCCGTCCCATCTTCGATCTGCCACGCGAAATTTTTAATTGGCGTGGCTGGTTTCATTTGCCACGGCGATGATTAATGTCCCGACGCCGTCCGCGACGATTTCTGGAAGACATTAATATCCGACGTCCTGTTATGGACACGGATGCGTTCGCGGTTGACTCGCGAGGACACCGATTCCGTCGCGTTTCAGTTTCCTGGGCCCACGTAATCCGCTTTACATGATAATCGCCGCGAATGGGGCAAAAAGAGCGTCGCAAAATAAGTCCTCCGCGCCGAAAGACGGATTCTCCTTTCGGGAAGAGCGCTTCTGGGAACGCTCGGGCGGAAGTTTATCGTGGAAACGTTTGAATATTAATGGTCGGAAATATACAACGCGCGGAATATGAAGTTCCGCGCTGGCGAGACTAATGTCGCTTCTACTAAATAATTCGCGTGAGAACGTTGATCGGCTACGGTCTGCAGGACCCGTCCGATGCCCGTAGAAAAACAAGCGAACCGTCTCGCGGCACGCTTCATCTCTGCGATGAAAAATTAATTGTCGCAAAGAGACGAGAAGACGGACGTGATGATCAACGCGGACCCGTATCGTTTTCAGGATCTGTCGTACAAGGACAAGCACTGGCACGAGGCCTGCTTCCTCTGCAACAGGTGCAGGGTGTCCTTGGTGGACAAACAGTTCGGCAGCAAGGTTGACAAGATCTACTGCGGCAATTGCTACGACGCCCAATTTGCCAGTCGCTGCGATGGATGCGGCGAGATCTTCCGTGCTGGTACGTTCATTTACGAATTCATAGACGGCGCAATCTGTTTATTGCGCCGCCAGCATTGACACGCGCGAAACTGGTTTCCGACACATCTAGTTTCCCACACAGGCGCACGTCCTTTTTGTGCAAATGCACCGTGTCGGATGCGGTGCCATTTAACTTTTGACTCTCGCGCACGTGTCTCATCGACCGTGTTCAATAACGTATTCCATCGCGTATCGTTATTTCACGACCACAGGCTCGTGCTTAACACCTGCTCGAGATCGATCGAATCGTCCCGGGGGCAGAGAAGTGATTCATGATCTGCCGCCTCTCGACGAAGGCGAAGGATCGTATAAAGAGAGAGGCGATAGATCTTGCATTCGGCGTTTCTTATTAAGGTAATCGAGTCAAGGCCCCGGCTCCAGACTCGGCCAATTATTGCGAGCCTGTTCGGGGGTGAGGCATGCTGAGGTGAGGACGTGACTCCTACGTCTAATTCGAACCGCCAACATGCCGCCAAATCAGACGTCTTAATTGACGCGCGCTGTATAGCCACAAACAACAGGCTCCGTTCTGATTGTCGCTAGGATTGCTTATGTCTTCAATCGGATCGGCACCTCTCTTCTTTGCCTGGTTTATCGGACATCGAGTCACCGCGTTAAAATTAACACGGTGCCTCGTTAGCATTTTCCATGTGTAGAAATGCACTTAGAGGTTGCCTGCGCCTTCTTGAACTGCGTTTTTCAGATAGCGGTGCTGTTAAGGGGGTATTCAAAATTAACGCCTAAAAAAAAGCAAATTTTCAACATTTTTTTTCTCAGAAACTGTTGCATATAATTGAGAAAACTTTTTTTTTCTGAGAAGACATGACCTAGGACAATAGAAATTTTTTTATCGTTTAAAAATATTTGTGTATTTAATTATATTAGTGGTTTTACACGCATCAAACAAATTTTTGTTGTGCTGGCGTAGACAATCCCGGCCCTGCTAGACATCTGAGACAGAAAATCGAAAGAGATTCTTAATCTGTATGCATGTGGTTATCGCATGAATCTCAGGTTTCAAATTTCAGTTTCAGGTTTTGGGTTTTGGAAAAAAGTGTAAAAAAAGCAATTTTTGCGCTATAAATAAGGCAAAATTATGGGTGATAATAAAAATTTTAACATAATTGAGCTTTATACGATGGCCACAAGTATGCTGAATAGTGTGTTAACATTTGAAGTCGACATATAGTTCGACATATAGGTCGACAACTAGTTATTACTAGTCAAAAAGGACGGAATCGCCTAAACTGACTCTGGGATATTAACGCGTTAACTGCCGTACATATTTTGCTGTATTACAACGGCGATGCTACGAAATACTATAGCATTTAACTGAATTACGCAAAATGTGAATACTGTGCAGATGTTGAAGACCAGAGAATCGCATCACTATTCTAACAATAACTGCATTTATAAAATAATCATTCCTACCCATTGCGAATATTTTGGATCCTCAGTAAAATTTCTTGCGCCGGTCAGCGGTGACCATCACGGCAGTTAAAGCGTTAATTCTATGACTATAAACTATCCAAAAATACAAAAAAAAAATCGATTTTTTCGACCGGTCAAATTGGAATACCCCCTTAAGTGATCTAACGCCATGATGACTTCGTTCTAATGACTTCCAGAAGGCTCGCAGGACTATTCTTTTTCCGCGAAATGACTTTCGACTCGATAAGCGCCTGAGTCTGAGACGCGAAAGTGGGTCGAAAAGGTTATTGGGCAATTCGCAGTCGGCCTTTTTTGAAACAGACAAGCAGAGTGCAGAGGGGTGTGAGGAGCGGCGAAGTGTCTTGTTATCGTCGTATCTCCACTTTGTTGCTCGTTCTTGCAAACAGCCTTCGACCGACGAGGATGACCTATATATCGCGTGATTCACATGCGCTTACAAGATTATGAAACGCGTAAGTAAGTTAAAGGTCCCCCTCGATGGTCACGATCGAGATCGCTGTTGCAGACGGCCGGCAGACATGATTATTAACGAGATTTTGCACGCTTCACGTTCAACCGCAAGAGAGACGTTCATTTTGGTCTGTCACCTCCACCTCGGGACGTGCGAACACAATTTATTTTTACCCGCGATCCGCGACCGAACTTAGCGCAGGAAGAGCAACCGCTGAAAACGGGCGATTTCGCGAAAACCGCAGTTGAACAAACATCGCAATACTTTTTGCGGTTCCGTAACGCCGCGAGTTATGCGAAGTGGCAGAAAGAACCGCGAGCACCTCGCTATAGCACTTCATTGCTCCCTATTAATTCGTCCGACGATCACCGAAGGTCGAATAGCGTGTAGGAGCTAGTCGAATCCTAATTCCGGATTTAATGGATAGAAAGAAGCGCTGACGTGGGTTGATCGATGTAAACACATAGGGCAAATGCGGATGATAGGCCGAAGGTAATAGTTCGTACCACGAATGACTCGGTGCCAACTCGTGTCCGTATACGGATTGACCTTTCAAATCGTATCCTATCGCATTCCTAGATCTTCGGTAAGAAATCTGAGTTGTGCCTTTCTCATCTATTTCCGAATTACCTGGCACCCATAGAAACCCTTTCCTCGAAGCTGACCTCACGCGTGACACACCGCGCAGAAAAAAAAAGTCGATTTGCGGAGTTTCTTGTGTAAGCAATCAAAATTACCTGTCGTGTTTGCCCACGGAAAACGTTCGATAATGTTCGAGTCCGTGGACAAATAAGGAAAACGCAGTTAATCTTGTGATACGTTCAATTCCGTGATGCTTTTAAACCGACATTTAATTTGCCGAGCTTTAGTAGTGGCGCGCAGATTTATACAAATGTCATATCTATAGGACCACATTGTGCGGGTGCCATTTTTTGATAAGTAACGACAGTTAACAGAACATGCAAAATATTAACGCTTTCTACATAATCGTTCGGTTGCGTTTATTATCTGTATATTAATATTAATCGCGATCGGAATTCTCAGGATACAAAGTACCTTTCTTTAAGCTGATCTATGGACCAAAGTAGGCAGTGATGCACAAATTTAGCAACTGTGCCCTTACGTTCGAAAGCTCTCGTTAACACTCGACCATGAGAGTACGTAATGTACAATCAGTCTCTTCACTCCTTCGTCCCCCGGGTACGCGTGGGCGGAACCCAAGAAGAAGGAGTAAAACGGCAGACAAAGACCAAGACAACCTAGTAAAAATCGCACCATATCGTAGCTCACAAGTGATCAACTCTGAACAGCGACTCATCTCAATGAGACGTAAAACGAAATTGGCCAAGGCTGGACTTATCAACTTGTGCGAGATACGTCGCCCGGCCGACAAAGTGACTCACGAAGTGCGTTGATATATCACCCTGCCGATAAGGGAAATCATCGTTGCTTGGTTAAATATTCCATGCTTACGTGCATTCGCATTGTTCACTTCGCATGTCGTGCATCCACGCACACACTCTCATCCCAACGAGAAGCGTTGTTAGACAAGACCTCATTGTTAGGCGTCTGTGCGGCCGGTGACATCAAACATACACAGTATGTCGGGAAAATAACGGAACTTTTTAAATTCGAAAAAAAGAATTAGTTATTTTGGCAATTTTGTTTATTTTGATCCAAAATACATCTCTTGCGCAGTTATTTTGATTTTTTTAGCAATTTTTTCTTTTATTTTTTTGATCCACATCAAACATACACAGTATGTCGGGAAAATAACGGAACTTTTTAATTTCAAAAAAAGATTTAGTTATTTTGGCAATTTTGTTTATTTTGGTCCAAAATACATCTCTTCCGCATCGATACACCGCAGGGCACGTTCAACCAATGCTTGCATAGATTTTTTTAGCTAATTTTTTCGAATCGCCTTAATGTTCCTCGTCACGGCATTTTTGACTTGTGTAACATCGTCATAAAACGTTCCTTTCATAGCCAATTTGAGTTTTAGGAACAGGAAATAGTCACATGGTGACAAATCAGGGAAATATGCAGCATGTTGAAAAACACAGACTTGTTTTTTCGCCAAAAATTCTTGAACAGCGACGAACCTGTGAGATGGTGTATTCGAGTGCAACAAGAATCAACTTTTCGGCTCTCGATATTTTCCCCTCATTCGAACGATTCTCTTCCACAAACGGTCCATAACACCCAGATAATATTCGCCAGTGATATTTTCACTCCGTGGAACGAATTCCCGAAGTATAATACCTTTAGTGTCGTGAAAACAAATCAACATTGTCTTCTCTCGTGACTTCTGGAAACGCAATTTTTTTATTTCGGAGAAGATGGGGACTTCCACGTAACATTTTAGTGTTTTGTTTGAGGATCGTACTTGAAGCACCAAGTCGCATCACCAGTTACAACAGATTTCAGGAATGTCCGGTTCCGTCTAGTTGTTTTAATAAGGTCCTTACAATGTTCAACACGAGCAATTTCTTGTTTCTCAGTTAAGGTGTGCGGAACAAATCAAGCACAGATTTTCCGTTTGTTTAAATCCTTCGTCAAAATTTCGTGAATCATGTCTTTGGTCATATTTAATTCCTCCGCTATGCATGTCACAGTCGAATTTGCATCGTAGGCGATCATTTCACGCACTTTTTCTACTAGTTTATCGCGATTTTTATTTTTTCGTCGGCCTGGCTTTGGATCGTCTTCCAAAGCATCACGTCCGTCCTGAAATCGCTTATACTACTCCAACACACGTGTACGGGATAAGCAATCATCACCATAAACGTTTTCCATCATTTCAAATGTTTCTGTAAAACTTTTACCGAGTTCGAAACAAAATTTAGCACATTAACTGCCTGCGTATTTTGCTGTATTACAACGGCGATGCTATGAAGTACAATAGCGTTTGACTGAATTATGCAAAACGTAAATAACGTGCAGGTATTGGAGACCAAAGGATCGCATCACTATTTTAACAATAACTGCATTTATAAAATAATTATTGCTGCCCATTGCGAATATTTTGCATCTTCAGTAAAATCTTTTGCACTGACCACCGGCAGTCAAAGTGTTAATATTAGCTCTTTGCCCCATCGTGTTTTTGTGACGAGGTGACAAAAGGTACTCTGACTTTAAGCGCTATTACCTAACAATCCGTCGATCGATAACAATGATCGCAGGCGCGTTCTGTGACAGAAACATACAGCTTTCAAATTACATATTATTTTAACGCTTTATCGACCGCTAGCCGATTAATCGGCTTTTCAGTGGTCAACGGTTATATTAGATACAATAAACATCATAAATTACACTGCTTTGAAACCAAAAGATTCTCAACAACACAATCAATATTTTTGAGTTATAGATCTTTACAAATAGGCACATACACAATTCCTCTGCGATATGCAAAACAGAGTCGGTCGTTAGTGAGTAGCATTTTCAGTCAATAGCAATCGATGAAGTGTTAATTTGAGTGTTGAGATGGCGTTAGAAATTTTCCGTAAATTTAAAAAGTTCCGTTACTTTTCCGACATACTGTGTACGCTTATACGTGGCGTCGAAAAGTTGCACAGACAGAATCGAGGAGTACAGAACGTCTTTCGACTATAGCCGCGGCTGGAGTTATCAGCGGGTGTAAGACACGTTGCGCCTGCTCGACGGTGACTCCAGCAGTCCGACGAGTGGCTTGCCCTCCTCAGTGGCTCACAAGCCTCCGGGCCAATCGCACACGGCCGATCTTCCTTGCTTTTCATTGTATTCCGTACCGGTTTCCACTCCCGCGTAAACCTCTCCGCATTTCTCTTTTTCTCCTTCTTCTCCGTTACCCTCTGCGGGTCCCCTCGCACTTCTCCAGTCGCACGTGAGCTTTTCCCGTCGAGACACCCAGCCAGTCGTGACGTTTCTCCGCCGCTTTATCGTCGAGCAAATTTCTCGGAGTGACACCGTGCTGTATCTGCCGCTTCGTTATCTTGCCACTGCACGATTTGCAATTGGACATGCGAGCGAACGATCCGTCGCGATAGTGAGTGACAAGAGGCTCGGTTTAACGGTTTACTGGGATCGCGAGTCGCGTACTTGCCGCTGGATACCTCGTACGATCTCTGACATATAAACGACTCCACCGAAAAAATGGCTGCGGACGCACTCAGCGAGAGACTCTCCAGCAAGCTGCACCTGCAAACGAAGACGGTTGGAGAGGAGAGGATCAGGCGGGCGAAGGAGAAGAACGAGGATGTCGCGATATACAGCATGTTCCCCATGGAGGGCGATCCTAAATTCAGATGCTGCTTGGGAAAGGATTGTCTCCTCGGTGATATGAAAAAAGCCGATCCAGGTGATCATCGATGCAATAACAATCTCATATCTCTCGCAAGACTTTCACAAACAGACCGTTTTACGATTTGCTAAATATCAACAACTGAAAACAGAACGCGTTGATCGAAACAGCAGCGATTCTGTCGATTCTGTCCTTAGGTTAAAGGCCGTCTTCCGGAGAATATTGCGAAAGCTGCCGTTCGCGGGGGTGTTAGATAAGGGCCCGTTCTCTCAGTTTGTAGGACTTTGAACGCCGTTCGGTTCGTGGGCCGATCTAGGATCAAGTGAAAGAGAGATCGCGACGAGCGAAGCTTTAAACCTGACCTTATCGGGCAACACGAGCACTGAAACGTGTTTTCCGCCGACTGTCAGCTAACGAACTTCGATTACCACCTGGTCCGCTAATGTTCGTTGTCATCCAAACGTGTAAACGCATTCTCTGGCTGGCAGTGGTTACATCGTTAGTTTCAGACCGTGTTCGCTGTACGAGAAAAGATCGTGCGATCCGCGTGATTGGAATGCTTATTACGCGATTAATCGTTTATGTCACGGATAATAACTTCATGAATGTATGACACTGGCGTGACGACTGTGCAGCCACGATACTCGATTTAGTTTGTACGCAACACCGACCAATTGGTCAATCCGTCGCACATTTCATAAGAGCGCAAATCATTTTTGCTGGCTTCACTTTTAAACGTAGCGTACAAACATTGCGAGACGTCAACTTTTTCGTTGGTCGTGTCGAAACTTCTGAGCGTTTGCGACGGCCTGCCCAATTAGCAGCCGTCGATCGAGTACACATTAGCGTAATTAATGAGCTAGATACGCGCAAGGCATGCGCCAAAATTCAACTTGACAAATTGTTCGCAGGCTATTTGATTTTTATTCGACGCGATAACAGACGCCGATAAACGGGATGATGTCATTCTCTCGCATAATATTGTAAGCGAACGGCTCAACTCCTAATCGATCGTGACTGACCAAATAAATTGCTTTATCGCCTCGTAATCTCTCGTCCGCGACTCATCCTGGAAAACACGCCGCGGCTGCGAGTCTTCTCGAACGACGCGAGATACTGGATATACTTAGAATCGTTTGACCCGACGCACAAGCTCAACTGCAATTATTGTCGAATGAATGGTCCCACACAGGGTAAGCCCTAATTTGTCCGACAGCAGACTCCTGCGACTATGTTTGCGTAGGTCAAGAAATTTTAGAAAGCCTCTGTCTCTCTTCCTCTTCAGCGGTTGCCTCGATCTCTCGAGATGCTTGCCTGCCCCTTCTTAACTTAAATTTAGCAATGACGCGGGCACCGCGGCTTCCGCGTCTGCCGACGAGTTACACATTTACGGGCGTGCGTCGAATTTTCAGAAGGAATGATCGTCGGCTAATCTCTGGTCCACCGTTCGCATACCAAGCAGATAGACGCTGGTAGACGGGACGGAAAAAAAACACGCGTTCGACGAAAACCACGCGAGGAGAAACCGCGTTTATGTATAAACTCGTTTTCAGACCGCTAACGAGAGAATGCGCGTCTAAACGCGCTGCATTTATTTTCACAAGGCTTTTTCGTGAAGAGCGCAAATGTAAGGGAGAGCAGGCGGAAGTAATTTCGGCGGAATCTGTTAGTGAGTGGCACTGGTGAGATCCACGGCTAAAATTGATATCGATTGATTTCGCATGAGGATGTTTAAAAGTCGTGTGGTACGAGGATCGTACGCATGAGATTGCCACATCGTTGGCCTTGGACCATCAGACTTTATACATATACGGAGGTATTGCTCGACCAACCTGACGTCACGAGTCTCTTCTTGAGTCATAGTGGTCCAACGGAGTGCGGACGAAAAATATCTGACGACTCACAGAGTGAAGATAGAAACGTGACCGTACAAGGATCACCGTTTACTTCCTAGACAAACTTTGATAATGCGCAGCGACTAAAACATCAGAGGCAGATCCTTTGTAAAGAGACCCGCTAAGTGTTTGAATTGATTTACCATAGATTTATTCGGTCGCATAGTCAAACACGGTTGGCTTTTGCGCGAATCATTGATAAAGAATCAGGAATCGCAGTTAAAATGTTGACTGCTACGGTGGTCACCGGTGACCGATACTATTTGCAATCTTGTAAAAGCAATTGATATTGGAACGGCGCTTCAATACTTTGGCTTCTAGCAACTCTGCGTTACCTTAATTTTGCACGGTTTAATTATATTCTGTAGTATTTCATCGCATCGTTGTTCTAACATAGCAAAATACGTGGTAACCTGTGCAAAAGATTTCACTAGAAATGCAAAAAAATTCACAATGAAGCCTATTTGCAATCTTGTAAAACCAATTGATATTGGAACGGTGCTTCAATACTTTGGTTTTTAACAACTTGCATTACCTTTATTTTGCACGTTTTAATCATTCTCTGCAGTATTTCATCGCATCGCGGTTCTAACATAGCAAAATACGCGGTAACCGGCGCAAAAGATTTTATTAAAAATGCAAAAAAAATCGCAATGAAGGCTATTTGCAATATTGTAAAAGCAATTGATATTGAAACGGTACTTCAATACTTTGGCTTCTAATAAGTGTGCGTTACCTTAATTTTGCACGGTTTAATTATATTCTGTAGTATTTCATCGCATCGTTGTTCTAACATAGCAAAATACGCGGTAACCGGTGCAGAAGATTTCACTAGAAATGCAAAAAATTCGCCATGAAGCCTGTTTGTAATCTTGTAAAAGCAATTGATATTGGAATGGTGCTTCAATACTTTGGCTTCTAATAACTCTGCGGTACCTTTATTTTGCACGATTTAATTATACTCCGCATTATTTCATTACATCGCGATTCTAACAAAGTAAAATAGGCTTGGCAGTCAACATTTTAATGGATTGTTCAAATGAAAATAATGCTGCGATCGTCGGACATTACCCACTTCATTGATGTTTCGCTTCACACACATTACGTCAGAAGTTGATACAACGAATCGTTGTTAATTCGACTCGTCACCTTCGATTTCTAACGCCCACGTTCAATCTGGCGAGTCACATTCAATGATCATCTTCGTTTGACAAACAGCTTTGTCAGGCTGAAACAAGTTGATTTGTTTGGAGAAGAAGCAAAGTGGTTTCCAATAAGACACAATGATGTTTCTCTTACCTTGTTAATCGATCCCCGCGGCAATTATCTTGAAACCGAATCCATTGTCTAAAAATACTCGCAGAAAGTCTGCGGAATTAGCCCACGAAGGGTGAGTGGTCGTTCTACCTGGATTTTCTTGTTCCCTCTCCTCTTCATTCCGTTCCGTTGACAAGAGGTGGTCGAACAACATTGCAAATTGGGTCAATCGGATACAAGAACTCTCTCTAGCAGAGACTGAGTGAGATTTAAATAAACACGTGCCAGACTATGTGCAGACGCTTCTTGAATATCAGGATGGAAATTCGTCGCATATTCAAGAAGACGCGGCACTATAAACAGAATCCAGAAACGCACAATGAAAAATCTGCAGTGATTTCCTCAAAACATCTTTCACAATTGCAGTACCATACGAGTTGCTGTAACAAAATTTTTGGCAGTCAAATCTCTATTTACGCTCTCTTAACTCATTCGCTGCCAAAAACAAGTATACTCGTCTTTGATTTTATGCTTGTAAATGATTACGTAAGATAATATATGTGCCCTTACCAATAAACAAAAGAACTTTGGTAAACAATAACACTCAAAATATAAATGACAGTAGGAATGACTTAATATAATTTAGGCTTGGCAGCGAATGGGTTAAAATGCAACGCCGAGGTTCGTGCCGATTTCTCGTCAGCCTCGCAAACTTCGCAATTCCGTGAGACTTCTTGCACCCGACTGCACGTTAATCCTCCATTTCCTTAGCGATCGAATCTCGAGTCTAGGCTTTTTAGAAAATAATAACGTAAAACATTCGAATGCCGGTGGTCAGTCCTCCCTTCCGCGCAGTTGGAAACTAATCAGCAAAAACGACTTGTTCCTAAATAAAAAGCAGATTGCGTCGGGATTGAAAACAAGAAGGCTTCCCAGGTAATCCGTCATGCAACCGACGCATTATCATCCGAGACGTCTACTTGCTTAGGCGCCTCACGCGATCGCAACCCTTGCGTCTAGACGACCAGGGTAACCCTCCTATTGTCGAACCCTTCGTGAATATTTCAAATTACACCCTCATACTGCTCCAAAATGATCGGTAAAAACCCTCCCGAGCGAATTGAAACGCGGGGTTTCATATGCGCCAATTTTTTCGAGGGTGGCTTTCAGAAGGGGTGCGTTAATCATGGTATGTTTCTTATTGTTAATGCGCAGGCACGAAGAAGATGGAGTACAAGACCAGACAGTGGCATGAGAAGTGCTTCTGCTGCGTTGTATGCAAGAATCCGATCGGCACGAAGAGCTTTATCCCGCGCGAACAGGAGATCTACTGTGCCGGATGTTACGAGGACAAGTTTGCCACCCGGTGTGTTAAGTGCAACAAGGTGGGTCGCCCCTTCCACTTTACTAAAGTCGTATCGACTTACCGGTTCTCGACACCTCGAGTCTTTCGACGGGGATGATTCTAAATTGCAGCCAAGTGAAACCAATGTATTAACACTAAACGTACCAAGCGGGGTCAAATGACCCCTTTCAAAATTTACTTTAAAATCGGATATTCGTTCTTATTTCTTTCGCTAATTTGACTCTGTAAATTCTTATATTGTCCGATTATTCAATTTTTCGCTTTAATAAATTAGAAATTTCTTTCTGAAAATCAACGCTTATTATATCAAATCGTATTATTCAATTTCTCGCTCATTTGACAAATTCATCCGATTATTCAATTTCTCGCTTTAACAAATTAGGAATTTCTTTCTGAAAATCAAAGTTAATTTCATAGGGGGTTAAATGGTAAGAATACGGAGGTAAAGTACCGATACATTTAGTGTTAAAGAGGCTGTACGGAAAGGGTATTATTTTATTGAGGTTTTACAAGATGGAAAACATGTCTGTCAATAATGGAGCTGTTAAAGTCAGGTGATAGGTTACGAAAAGGATGATATTCTGTTTTTCATAAGAGAGGGTCCTTTTTAGTATATGGTATATACCATAAGCACCTTTGTCATGCATGTTACTTCTGTCGTGTTTTATTTTGATAAAATTTTGTCGATAGTCCGCAGAACGGAAGAGTGTCTAAGACTTTTTTCTAAATCATTACCAATAACTCAAACATTACCTCATTTAAATACAGAAAATCTACGTTTAAACATCTTATTTGATCCTTGTAAAATATTCATTCTTGATCTTCCATTTTGCATATAGTTGATTAAAAGTGTGGAAATACGTCAATTATTTATCTGGATGAATTTAAATTATATTTTTCAAACGTTCCTCTTCGAAAATAACTTCTTTCGCCTGTTTAAGTTCAGTCACCTATAACCAACAGCGATAATGCTTTGCAAATCGTCAGTCAATTTCGCCAACACGGCTTCGTATAGTGTTAAAGCAACGTTAATCGCAAGCAATTCCTTGCGTATGCCATAAAAATATGTTTCCCCGCTTAATCTTCTTCATCGCGCTATGTGCTAAAGATGCAAATTCTCAGCGACGTTTAGTAGAGTTACGCGCGTACTTTAAATCGACTTAAAATGGCGCTTTCAGCTTCGGGGTCGATCTACAATTTTCACGGGCACATTACGCCGTTACGTTTCTCATAGCGATGAAGTAATCCGTCCTTCACGGGTCACGAACACTCTGATTTGCAGATCATCACCAGCGGCGGCGTGACATACAAGAACGAGCCATGGCACAGAGACTGCTTCACCTGCAGCAATTGCAACAACTCCCTGGCGGGTCAACGATTCACCTCCCGCGACGACAAACCGTACTGTGCTGACTGTTTCGGCGAACTCTTTGCAAAGAGGTGCACCGCCTGCTCTAAACCCATCACTGGTATGCATAAACAAGCGTATTCTAGCTATATACGTATCAAATAAAAGTATGTGCGTTATAGCACATTATATACGTTGTTGAATCTAAAATCTGCCGTTACTCATGCACTATATTTTTATGCACAAAACATGTTGTTATAGAAACAAAACTTTCCATATTGCTAAAATCTGTTCTTATTACAAAAATACTGACACGCCTGAAACTTTTTATTCATAAGGCAGTCCTTGTGCATGAACTTTATTTTCATATATGCAGTTTATACTAACTCTTTAAATTTGTTTTTTGTGTTCTTATAACCAAAATCTCTTGTCGCTCGTGCCGTTATTCATGCATTATATTTGTATGCACAAAACATGCTGTTATACAAAAAAAACTTCCCGTATTGCTAAAATCTGTTCTTATTACAAATACAGTAACACGCCTGAAACTTTTTATTTCATAATTTAGCCCTTGTGCATGAACTTCGATTTTATATATGCAATCTATACCCACTCTTTAAATTTGTTTTTTGTTCTTATAACCAAAATCTCTTTTCGCTTCTGCCGTTATTCATGCACTATATGTTTATGCACAAAACATGTTGTTATAGAAAAAAAACTTTCCATATTGCCAAAATCTGTTCTTATTACAAAAGTACTGACACGCCTGAAACTTTTTATTCATAAAGCAGTCCTTGTGCATGCACTTTATTTTTATATATGCAGTTTACACTAACTCTTTAAATTTGTTTTTTGTGTTCTTATAACCAAAATCTCTTTTCGCTCGTGCCGTTATTCATGCATTATATTTTTATGCACAAAACAGGCTGTTATACAAAAAAAAACTTTCCGTATTGCTAAAATCTGTTCTTATTATAAAAATACTGTCACGCCTCAAATTTTTTATTTCATAAGTCAGTCCTTGTGTATGAACTTCGTTTTTATATATGCAATCTATACCCACTCTTTAAATTTGTTTTCTTGTTCTTATAACCAAAATCTTTTTTCGCTTCTGCCGTTATTCATGTACTATATTTTTATGCACAAAACAGGCCGTTATACAAAAAATTGCTTCATATTGCTAAAATCTGTTCATATTACAAAAATACTGACACGCCTGAAACTTTTTATTCATAAGGCAGTCCTTGTGCATGAACTTCGTTTTTATATATGCAGTCTGTACCCACTCTTTAAATTTTTTCTTGCTTCTAAAATATGTGTACGCACAATATCTCGCACTACTACTGAAGTCTCTTCTTATAACCAAAATCTCTTTTCGCTCCTCAGACATTCTTGTATGTAAACTCTCTTCTTACTCACAAAATATATTCTTACCCCTAATGTCCACATGTTACTCATCTTGACCATATTATATGACACATTTTAGGTATTGGCGGCACTCGCTTCATCTCGTTTGAGGACAGGCACTGGCACAATGATTGCTTCATCTGCGCTGGCTGCAAGACATCGCTCGTCGGCCGTGGCTTCATAACCGACGCCGAGGATATCATTTGCCCTGAGTGCGCTAAGCAGAAGCTGATGTAAAGTGGTAGCCTGGAGGATGAGAGGAATGTGCGGCGAGGAGAAACTCGGAGCGAGCATCGTGGAGAAAGATAGAGCAGAGTGAAAGCTCCCTGGCGATGGGCTGAAAGACTCGAGTTGCCCCGAACGTGTCGAAGGTATCCAGCAACAAAGCGAATCGGTCAAAGCTTCAGACGGCAACGAAGACGAAGAGAAGAAATCACGAGAAGAAATTTATCGAGCACACACAGATAGACGTACACACACGCACGCTTGATGCAACTCGACTGTCGCATGATCGATCAAATCCGCGAGAACGCCCACCGCTAAACACGAGAAGACACGCGGAAAGTCAAATGAGCCTTAATATCTTAGCTTCATAGTCGTAGGCGACGCAAACGTAACGCGTTTAAGCTACGCTCGCGCGATTTATTGTAAAAAAGACGAGCGAACGTTGTTTAAAACGAGGGACAGAGGGGCAGGGGTTAAGTACGGACGACGTGTTAACGAAGTCGTATGATCAAAGCGCCTTAAACCGTAACAATACTACTTATATCGTCGATGGTACGTAAACGTGTTAATTAGACGCGATGATGTTATGTTAATATTATATTGTTTTTGCTTTGTACATGGTAGAGAGATATGGGCGTGAACGAAATGCCGTGGATACAATTGCAAAGGGCACGCGTAAAAACGAATCCTATTCATATGTATATATGTTTATATGTATATATGCTAGATATACATATGCATATATGTATATATACATGTGTCATATAAGCATAGATGCATATATACACGGAGTAGCAACACGCGCATATGTGTATATACATATTCTTATGGAACAAAATTTGATATACATATAGTAACGTTATTTTTATTTAACTTACACCACAAACGCGTATAAACACACAGCGGCGAATAAACGTAATACCGACGCGGATAAAGCTCTACCTACGTCTATATATATACATATATATAATATATATATATATATGTCTCTGTTGTCAATCTTTCTTTCTCTACGATACTCTGTACAGGATACTCGTGTGTCGAGATATTCGGGTACTATACGTAATGATCAACCGTGCGTGCGTCGATTACGGGAATCGCGTTGTTTCATTTGTGATGAGATTTGTGCTGTTTTACGACCTGAAACGACTGTCGAGATCCGGACGTATTGCGCACACGACATGATATACGCTCACCAGCATTTTTGCACTAACACGAAACGTACACACGACAAGCACGCAACAAACACTGACAACACACACACAAATCGTACGTCACGTACTCATTGACACAACACTTACACATCGTTTTACACAATTTTACAGTCTTACACGATCATGCACGCACGCACTCGCATACACATACACGCATACGAACGACTGTGCGAAGTACGCACACGCGGAAACACTAATTGTGGCCTTATCCGCACGAGTACATAGGAGTAACTAACGTCTTATAATAATATCGTTATATAATACTTAATATAAAGAAATTTATTATATTTCGCGATAAACGAGAGAAGAATAATGCCCTGTCGGAATGCCAGCGAAACCTTAAATGCGCAACACCAGTGAGAGCGGATAAAAAAAGCGATGTAGCCTGGAGCACCGTTCAGAATCGGGAACGAAAATTTGCGGTAATATCATGACCAATAAAATTAGACGTGCTATATGTTCTTACGGAATCACTTACATACTAATCGCCTTAATTAGTAAATGATAAAAGAGATTATTCTATATTCAGCGTATCATATACACTGTTACATTGTAAAATCAGTAAAGAAATAAATGTAATTATTTACCAGTTGCCATTGTCATATCTCATTACCCGAGGACAGAAATAAACGTAAAAAGAAGCGTATACGATGTTAAAGGAAATTGAATTATATCCTCTGACATATTGCTACGTGGTAATGACGCAGGAAAATCAATTTGCACTCAATTTGAAGCAATTTAATTTTTTTATTGCGTCTATGGCTTAAACTTCCCAGCATTATGGCGCCGTTGAAAGTGAGTTGACTTAAACTTCTTGCCGAACAGTCCAACAAACATTCATTAGATGGCAACATTATGTACTTACGATCATTATAATTGGCCATTGGGTTCAAACGAATTCTACTAGGTGGCGAAACAATAAAATTATCTGTAGGGGACGGCTAGGAATCAAATTTCCCACTATCTCACCCCCGTACTTTCTTAGGCGAAAAGGGTAATTGTTTTTGCACGCTCTTTGTAATACAATCATATAAATCTCAATTGGTCGCTAGGTGCCGCCTGGTGTCCGTTCTGTTATGCCTCTCCCACATGTTACATTACAGTGAAACCTATTTTTGTGCGGTGGATAGGGACCGCATAAAAGAAATCGTACAAAAAAATATTCGAAAATTTTATAAGTTCTTACATATAATAAACAATTTTGTGCGATATACTACCTAAAAATTTTTTTATGCGGTGGATAAGGACCGCATAAAAAAAGTCGGACTAAGAAAATACATCAATGACTTATGAAATAGATGAGAGAATGCTTTCAATTAAATTAAATAATTAAATTAGACCTATAGAAATAGTAAAAATATTTAATTCTTCATTGTACATATACATGGAGAAGTTTTTACATTGTACATTAAATAGTTTGCTGCTACTCGTCGTAATCCAAAACGCGCATCTTCTTGTGACGAATTGGTTGAAAATCGCTTCCGTCGCTTGAAGATAGGATTTCAATTGATTTGTTTTTTGGTACCATAAACTCAGTGATCAGTTTTTGTAACGATGGTCGACTGGTCAATTGCTTGTAAACGTAACGATAGTGAGACATGCATGATCTCAGCTCTTTTTCGAATTTTAAGCGTCTTTCCGCTTTGGTATCTACTTTAAGAAAATGCGTTTCCAATTTTTTCGAAATTTGGATCCCTGCATATATTTTATCTGCTGTAATAGATTCCGGTTCTTCTTGTCCATTTTCATAATCTATCAAACTATTGATAATGTCACTATCATCGACAGTTTGGTCCTCAATCATCTCGTCTAGGTCATTATCGCCGAAAGAATCAAAGCCTTCTCCGCCGATGTTATGTGCAAGCGCACTAATTTCAGATAATAACGTTGACGTGTTTTCGGTAACGTTTCGATTAATTACACATTCATATATTTCATCCACAACATGTATATGTACATGATAGGAAACGTTAAACTGGTGCTAACGCCGCTAAGATTCATATACCGCATAAAAATAAATCGCACAAAAACAAAATCGCATAAAAAAAGACCGCACAAAAACAGGCTTTACTGTATAACCAAAATAGGGGTAGACGTGACATGCAATGTCAATTTGTACCCCACGTGTCAGGGGTTCCAGAATCCCTGCTATGATCCTGACATATTCTACGTTATCAACTTCTGCGATATAATGATGCATGCAAATACAATTTCTTTCTTTTCCATTTTCCATCCCTTATGGTCAGCAACAGACGATTTGTCATGCCCATTCAAGATATTTAAGCATAACTTTGATGCGCGGTGAACATATTCCTCGCGCGGTAAACCCATTTCTGACAATTGATTCTTCCGTTCATCGCGTTCTTTCATTGTCAAGTTGACCTGGGTGTCGGAATGTTTGTCAATGTCCCCGCGAAAAACATATTTTCGGGATAGCATCTTTGCGTGAAACATCAGATACGTGGAAACTACTTTTCACAATGTACGGATTGCAACCAAATTTTGTTTACAACTCTGTGTTTCTCATCTCCACCCAATCATTTAGACTCTTCAGGATATTTGTAAAATGTAATGGTATCCTTTAAAATACGGTTTATTATCTCCGCAATCCGGATACACACGCTTTCGATATTCCATTGTTTTCGTAAAATACAGCGAAATAAACAAAACAAAATTATCAAGCACTACAATGGAAAAATAACAGCAAAGGTTAGACCTGCGGGAAAGAAAGGCAACAGGAATATAAACTTACCTCTTACTGCAGCACAAACACTCAACTAATACAAACTGACGATCACTTCTCCCATCGATGTAAATGCTCTTAGATTGATTTCTACAAATATTTTTCTATTTTCCACCATTTCAATACCGCTGATATCGTATGTGCGTCTGAACCGGTAATGTCGCATGTGACACGGAAATGGTAAGGGGGACAATTTCCCAATACATGATAGGCTTATCCCATACTTACTCAATGACCCCTATCGCGTCTGTGGTATGTTAGATTTTTCTTTCCATAGCTCATCTCTAACTAAACAATTAGCAATATACATCAACTTCAGGACCTGGTGCCGTCATCTCTCCATTTTTGATGGAACTATTGACCAAGAAGTTTGGGCAAAATTCTGTTAGAGGCGCTGCAATTGCGGGAAATTTAAACTTCGTACTAGAACAAATTTAAAAAAAATGTAAGTTCCATAAAATACAATTTAATCTAGATCTTTTCGTGTCAATTCTTTTGGCTGCATACTGTGCGATTCTGTAGGTGAGATTGAATTCTCTAAAATATTTATTGCTTGAGTGAATTTCAATTTATGAATTGTCATTTGACAAAAGCACTCAGAGAGCAATATGAACGCATTTATGAAGGCGTTTGAAAGTATAAGCTGCTGTACTTTAGTACAAAGTAACTTCTTTCTTGTCAACGGTAGATGGCGATACTGTTTCCTACCAAGATGTCATCAATTCAAAGCCACTTAACAGGATATTCCTGTTAACTAACACCGCATACTATAATTTCGGTTTCATCGAATTCTAGGTATTTCACATGTATCACGTTTACGTAGTACTCATTACCTGCGTCCCTGACCTTTACTTTTTTCACAGCAATGAATCACCCGAACTATCAACGCAGTTTCTATTTATCGTCCTACTTCGACCTATCAGTCTTCCCTTGATAAATTATAAACTCCCCTATCTCACGCTACTCCCCTCCTATCAATTAACTTTAAAAATGTAACTCACAAGTACTCTATACTCTCGTCCCAATGTGCAAACAACTCTACCTCTAACAAGCACAATGTCCCTCATGACGCGCAATAATCACAACAGCAAATTATAGCATCCAAGTTGCGATATCTATCAGAAAGAGGCGTTTAATCCCTCGATAAAGTATAGAACGAGTGGTATATGGGTGTGTGCATCGCGCAATGATCACGCACTCAACGACGAGCACACGCACGGGCGTTGGGGTAAAGCGAGGTCGATGGAAAGTGGCATAATCGCGGATGTGGATCGGCTCAAGGAGAGCAGAAGAGGAGATCCTTTACCTTACTTATGTAACGAGCGACCGTGGTGTCTCGTGTCTTCGACCGCATCTCTCTGGACGCGGGAGAGGAGACTCTGCCTTCCGTTCCTGCGTTCCCTGACGTTTTCCTTGAGCCTAGGAACCTCCCACTTCTCCCACCGCTGTCCCTGAAAATCTTCCTCGAGACCATTCTGATCCATTCTTATTGGGCTATCCTGGCCCAGCTCGATGTGCTTTTCTTTTCTTTTCTAGCCCGGCTACATCCCTCATCGGATCCCTTGACATACCAAGGTTTGACCCATGTTCCCTCTCAACAGGACTAGTACTTCCGCTCAAGGATGGCACACCACCGAACAATGGTGTATCTCGAACACGTCTATCACGAGCTGGCCACTACACGCTCTGAGTGAAGGTTCGAAAAACTACGGCTCTATAGGTACTCGGCATGCAAGGTTTCTCTAGTCGCCTTGACGAGGCTGAAGGCAACAAGCGGCTTTGAAGTAATCCGTGAGCATTTCGGGCCTCCAGTTAAAACTTTGACCGCCGTAATAGTCATCAGTGACCGGCGCAAGAGATTTGATTGAAAATCCAAAATATTCGCAAGGGGTAGTAATAATTATTTTAGAAATGCAGTTATTGTTAGAATAGTGATGCGATCCTTTGGTGTCCAATACTTGCGCATTATTTACATTTTGCAGAGTTCAGTTAAACGCTGTAGTATTTCCTAACATCACGTTTTTAATATAGTAAAATATGCGCGACAGTCAACGTGTTAAAAGGTGGTGTCATTTTGGCGATTGGTAAAAATAGAGTTGATATGTCGCGGATTGATTGAATCGGTTTGAATCTGGAGGTATGTTCGTAATGAGTGTCGAGTACCTAACAACCTGTTGCGGTTATGAAGATAATTGTAACGGCGTTACGAGACAATTAATGCAAGTTATCAGACGGTATATTCATAATGAATCTTATTGTTAGAATAGTGATGCGATCGTTTGGTCTCCAATACCTGTATATTATTTACATTTTGCAGAATTCAGTCAAACGCTGTAGTATTTCATAACATCAGGTTTCTAATATAGTAAAATACGCTCGACAGCAAACGTGTTAAAAGGTGGTGTCATTTTGGCGATTGGTAAAAGGAGAGTTAATATGTTGCGAATAAATCGTTCTGAATCTGGAAGTACATGTTCGTAATGAATGTCGAGTACCTAATAACCTGTTGCGGTTATGAAGACAATTGTAACGGCGTTACGAGACAATTAATGCAAGTTATCAGACGCTATATTCATAATGAATCTTGCATTAATGCTCAAGATCTTGCGTTTAAGCAGACGTCTGTAATGGCGTCGCGGACGCCGTTAAGGATTTACAGCTTTAACTTTCAACCCCGTTACGCGTCGTTCCCGTTTCCTTGAACAATGGCGCTCACAACGGCGTCGATTCAAAAACGCAGTCATCGTCGGCGGCTGGGTTTACACTTGCGGCGGTTCTCGCCTAAAATGCACTTCACGCCTCGTCCCAAGACTGTCCTTTCGGACCCTGTCCCTCTGGCTTCTTTCACGGACCTCAAACACAGCAGGTCGCCCTAACCTGTAGGTTGTTCCGGAATCTAACAGACGTAACATTACGTTGTCGGCCCGATTTTATGCGTGGACTCATCTCTGTTACTTCTGCTTTTCCATATCACTTCGCTCTCTCTGTCCAGTGTTCTTCCACTTTTTGCTTTTTTGGTCTTTTACTTCGTCCGAGCCTTTCACCTTTTATTCCGTTGTGCGGGGTGAAGTACCCAGTAGTTGACATTGATTTAGTCATCGATACTTGTGAGCAGTTTACCTTTATAAAAATGCGTCCTCTATTATTTGTAATGTAAATTCCGTTTCCTTCGCAGATCTCAAACACAGCGGATCACCCTAGCCTGTAGGTTGTTCCGGAATCTAACAGACGTAATATTACGTTGTCGGTCCGATTTTATGCGTGGACTCATCTCTGTTACTTCTCCTTTTCCATATCTCTTCGCACTCTCCGTCCACTGATCTTCCACGCTTCGCTTTTTTGGTCTTTTACTTCGCCCGAGCCTTTCACCTTTTATTCCGTTGTGCGGGGTGAAGTACCCAGTAGTTGACGTTGATTCAGTCATCGACACTTTTTAGCAGTTTACCTTTATAAAAATGCGTCATCTATTATTTTTAATGCAGACTCCGTTTCCTTTGAGGGGCCTCGTATATAGCGAGTCATGCTAGCCTCTAGGTTATTCCGGAATCTAACAGACGTAAAGTTACGTTGTCGGCCCGGTTTTATGCGTGGACTCATCTCTGTTGCTTCTTCTTTTCGATATCTCTTCGCACTCTCTGCCCACTGCTCTTCCACTTTTTGCTTTTTTGGTCTTTTACTTCGCACGAGCCTTTCACCTTTTATTCCGTTGTGCGGGGTGAAGTATCCAGTAGTCGATATTGATTCAGTCATCGACGCTTTTTAGCAGTTTACCTTAGGATGAAAATGCCTTACTTATTATTTTTAATGTAGATTCCGTTTCCTTTGAGGGACCTGAAATATAGCGAGTCATGCTAGCGTCTCGGTTCTCTCGGAATCTAGCCGATGTAACGTTACATTGCTGGGCTGGTTTTATGAGTTGAGGTTTCGTCTATGTTACTTCCCCTTTTTTCTGAACGACTTTTCTCCGCTCTCTCGACCCACTGCTCTTTTTATTTTCCCTTTTTAGTTTTCCACTTCTTCTGACCTATTATTTGCTCTTGTTATTATGTATTTTCCTGCGACATACTGAATTAACGGTTAGTTGTAGTCGTTGGAATATAAATGTTTGTTACCATTCTTGTTTTTTATTAAAGTATATTATCTTGATTCATTGCAACCTATAAATGGATAGATGAATTGTGGATAACTTTTCAAATTGAATGCGCTGAAGAAGTAGACATTTTTCTTTATTATACATTTTCAAAGACAAATAGTTCGAAGAGTTTGCCTGTTTCCCGTTCCTCTGTGACACATAAATTTTGTCATTCCTTTCACAATTTTATTATTCACGCAGGACGCGTTGACCGTTACACAGACAAACATCGAAAAATCAAGTAATCTTTCCGAAACTGATTAATGATAATTATTATATACAATAAATACTCCAATAATAACTACATACCTCACTTGCAAAGAACAGTAATTTTTTTTGTAATTTATCAAAGATTAAAATGACGACAAATCTCACGTAACAAACATCTCGGCCATCGATTTAAATTTATTTTGATCAAATTTATTTTGCAGGAAATTCGAATTACTTAATGATGATTACGGGGTGTCTACCCTCGGCCACCGGAGTCGGCCACATGTTCTTCCCTTTCTTCACATCGTCGAACATGCGCCCCGTCGGCGCCGGAATATCGCTGAATAATGATTTTTAAATCTTCGATCTCAGGGCAATGACTACTAGCCGTCGAGTGGCCTTGCGTCCTCTCTCCCCTCGCTCATCTCCCAACCCACAAACTTGCCGGCTTCCTGCTGTCGAGTGGCAAATGAACGTTTCGCCTTTTTACAGCGTGATTAACATACGGCTGACCAGAAGTCACGTTTGGCGGGAAAGGAACAAAGGGCGAGAATACAGGCTGCAATAACGCACGTAAGCGTCGAGCGTCATCGAGCGGCAGCAACGCTGCGTATGCTATGCTTGAAGTAGAAAAGTGAAGTCGTCCCACTTGCGGGCTGCACCCCTCGATGGGATCGAGACTTTGGTCGAATTAAACGGTACGACGCGTAATGCCGTCTAACGGTACAGCCTGCAGCGTGCATGCACCGCAGTATTACGCGAGACAGACAGACAGAACCGGAAGTGGTAAGGTCCCATTGATACGGCCAAGGGAATCGTTTCCAGTGGAAAGGTTCGTGTTTTTTCATCGGATGCCGAAGTCTTCACAGTGGCAGATTAGTTCACGAGGCGTGGAGGACAAAGTCGCCACGCTTGACGGAGGCATTGTACCCTGGGCCAACGATGGTTTCGACACCGAAAACGGGGCCCGTTGTTGTCGGAGGTCATTCGTCGGTTCAACGCACGGCCCGTTCGTTTACCTACCTGTCGACCTCCGAATCCTTGGCCAACGACATTGCCAGTGCCTGCTGCCGCCGGCTGACATTAATATTTTCGCTCGGTCTTTCGCATCGACGCGGGCGTTATCGCTGAAAGTGGCCACGCAATTTGTTGACCCCCGCTGCGAAGCTAAGCGCTCAAATAATCGTAATGATATATTCAAACGTAATATTCATTATGTGGACATTCGGTCAGACCGCAGTGACGTTTCTTACGTTAGTTTCTTGCAGTTTTTGCCTCTTGTAAGACAATTGTAATTTTTTTGTCGGAAGGTGGAAGCTGAGACATTTGATTTCGTTGGCTTCTGAGATGAGAAATGCTGGAGTTCGTAGATTATAGAATATAATGGGATATAAATAGAAGAACTGCATTAACTGAATCCTTCTCAAATAGATTACTTATACTTCTTGCCATCGATTGACATTAACATTTTTAATCGGTCTTTCGCATCAACGCGGGTGTTACCGCTGAAAGTGGCCACGCAATTTGTTGACCCCCGCTGCGAAGCTAAGCGCTCAAATAATTGTAATGATATATTCAAACGTAATATTCATTATGTGGACATTCGGTCAGACCGCAGTGACGTTTCTTACGTTAGTTTCTTGTAAGACAATTGTAATTTTTTTGTCGGAAGGTGGAAGCTGAGACATTTAATTTCGTTGGCTTCTGAGATGAGAAATGCTGGAATTCGTAGATTATAGAATATAATGGGATATAAATAGAAGAACTGCATTAACTGAATCCTTCTCAAATAGATTACCTATACTTCTTGCCATCGATTGACATTAACATTTTTAATCGGTTTTTCGCATCAACGCGGGTGTTATCGCTGAAAGTGGCCACGCAATTTGTTGACCCCCGCTGAGAAGCTAAGCGCTCAAATAATCGTAATGATATATTCAAACGTAATATTCATTATGTGGACATTCGGTCAGACCGCAGTGACGTTTCTTATGTAGTTTCTTGCAGTTTTTGCTTTTCGTAAGACAATCGTCATCTTTTTGTCGGAAGGCGGAAGATGAGACATCTGATTTCGTCGGCTTCTGAGATGAGAAACGCTGGAATCCGTACATTATACAATATAATGGGATATAAATAGAAGAACCTCACTCCGTGAATACTTTCCAAATACATTACACATACTTCTTGCCATTGGTTGACATTAACATTTTCAATCGGTCTTTCGTATTCACACGGCTGTTATGGGTGGCCATACAAGTTGTTGTCTCCCATTGCAAAGCTAAATATTTTAACGATCATAACGGTAGTTTCGTAACATCTTTCTCATAGACATTCGATTAAATCATGGCGGTGGTTCTTACGTTACCTTTTTATGGTTTTCGACTTACGTGAGACATTTGTATCCTTTTCGTTGTAAGGCGCAAGAAGAAAAATTTCATTTCGTCGACTGAGCAGGCGGCAAGAAACGTCGCAATTGTTCAGAGCGCGGCTTGTTTTCGGCTTGATAGAAGACCGCGCTCTGAGAGTGCCTTGACCCTGGCGGCGAAGGAAGCTTTGAAACGAAGAAGCGTCATCGGTACCGGTAGAGGAAGAAAAGTGCGAAGGAATCGATGCCTCGAGTGTAATCCGGGTCGAGTTACCTTGTCCGTTGACTTTCCGTGCCATTCGTACAGAAGTCGAGAGGGAGTTTGTCGGCAGAGGACAAGGAGGGGGGCGGCAGTGATGTAACGATCGAATCGCGGACCCCTTGCGAAAAGTCAACGATCATTGCGACAGCATAACGTGACCTTCGAATTCGAAGTTAACGTAGGCGAAATCCGAGTCGAAGGCCTTCGACAACGATGACGATTTGACGAGTCTAGAAACGAACAACTCCGACGTTCCAGTGTCAAGAACCCGATAGTCCAACGTCCAAGGACCTCCCTGGACAAGTCCACGAACGACACAAGCGAGCCGAACGGACGCGAAAGTGCAAAGAAACCGATTAACGTCTTCTTCGGTTAACGGTACGGGCGGTCGACAAAGTTCATGCAAATTCGTCTCAATCCGTCGTTAACAGCGGTCTCGTTGCTTTTTCGAAGTTTCGATCTGAGCATAATTCACGCCAATGCGTCTGGAAGGAGAAGAATGCAGAAGAAGGAGAAAAGGGAAGGTGGGAGACGGGCGAGAAGAGGAGCAAGAGAGAAGAGTTGAGCGTAGTGGTGAAGAGTACGGATGGAAAGTGCCGGTGGTAGTGGGCATGGTTAGTAATACCGACAGTAGCGGTGGACATGGTAGTGGTGGCGATAGCCGAAGAGGCAGGAAGAAGGACGAAGGAGACGAGGAAGGAGAAGCGAAGGGAGACGACTGGCAAGTCGAACGAAGACACAAGTTCATATCCAAGGAGATGTGGGACGATGCCCCGGAGTAACCTCCATCAAGGATGGACTTCCATCCACCGACGGCAGGGACTTACTATACATCCACACCTTTCCTTCGCCAGTTATGTGCGACTTGGATAATCTTCCTATAGAGTGCGGCCCCGATCGCCAACGACTTCGTCACGGAAAAGCGAGTCGCCAAATGTGCAAGAACGCTTGTTGCGATTTCAAGCCCTTTCTCTCTCTCTCTCTCCTTTTCTCTTTATACGTCGTAGGCTGTAGGAATTTTTGACACGGTGTCGGATTTTTTCAAGAAAATCGAAACATCTGAATGCCGGCCTTATTTCGATTTCAGCGCCCCTGTGCTGTTATAGATTGGTTATATGGAGTCACGTTCTTTAATTATGCTTTCGACAAGACAGTAGGCGTTGATGTTGCGTGTAGGTCTCCTAAAAGTGCAGCATCCTCAAAGGCACAAACGCTATCTGGTAACATATGGCAGCAGGCAGTAAAGTTAGACGTTCCGATTACAAGTGGCAAGAGAGTCTTCGAGAAGAGTCACGAAGAACTCGCGCGAGGTCGATGCCCACCTGGAAAAGTATCGTTGTTCTCTTTCGGTGGATGCTCGAAGCGAAAAGTGAGGTGGACGAACGAGAAGCGCTCGTCGGCTTAAAAAGGCACCGCGCCATGACGCCACGAAGCATCGAAGTGAAATATAATCCCTCTTTCGAACGCGATTCCGTTCAAAGGCGACATTTACGATCTCCCACGGAATAACATTAGCACGCTAACCAATATCATTAGCCGGCGATCGTTTGTTACCTGGCAACAACGTCGATGATCGAAGGTCAGTGATCGAGACGTCGTGTGAGTCAGATTCGCGTCAGCATATTTTCGGGAAGCAGAACGACGTCATTGGACCCTGGCAAAGTCCGCGATGACGCCGTAATCGCCTACCAAATTCCCAGTGCGGTTACGATAGCGTGGGAGGAAGAAAGTGCCCGAAATACTGCGGTCCGACACAATGAATCGAAGGAATTCGGCGGAGCGTCCGCCGGGTCTTCCTAAAAAGAGCGCTCTTAGTCACACAGCTACTTTCGCTAATTACCGAGTCCACGTAATAAGATTAACCGTGAGCTGTCCGACGTGTCCGCGTAACTCGTAAAAAGCGCGACAACCGTCGAAATCAACCACGCGCGTTACCATTACCTCCTGGCAATTGACCGTGGGCTCGGGTCGGATGGTATGTCGGGACACGGACGCCCGCGCATCGTCGCGCCCAATCAAGAAACGGCCAATTCACCTTCGCTCGATCAGAAAGTCGAAGGAAAAAAGGCAATGGACAAGGGAAGACAAAAAGCTGGATCGAAGGACACCACAAACGGCGCCGCCGTCATTTCGTAGCGCAGTCTCTCGAGGTGGTCCATGACTAATTCGTAATAACGACTTAACAGGACGAGCGCCACAACGAACAAGACGACGGTTCACATTCTGAAAACATAACATTTGCCGACACTTATTTTGCGGAACGTAAATTGAGACGATCTACATTTTAAACGTCGACTTGAGACAATTGGTTAACCATTCGCATGGTCCATTTTACTAGTTAACTCTTTGGACACGTAACCTATCATCACGATGATGCCAAGGCTATGGATTTCAGGAAAAAAAATCAACGAGAACTTAAAATGTATTAAATATATTGCACACAAAAAACTGATATTATTGCAGGCTACATCTCCTTCTCTGTGAATCCAAGTATTTGTAATGCAGTATATCTCTATATATGCTTCATATATTACAATTTTTTTTTTCGAATATTACGATCGTGTATTCATTCTTATATGTATATACAATACATAAAATGTTATATACCTATATTTATATATGCTCCAAAGTTCTAGTTTATCGAATGCTCGTAAACAGATTCAGTACAGACTTATTCTCTTTTTGACCGGCCGCCTTACTGAAGACATTCCAGAAACGCAGTTCAGTTTGTCCTCTGGCGAGGCATTAGCGAATTTGACGTGGCAGTCGACGTACTGAAGACGTTTGAGAATTGGCCCAGATGATGGCGCCTTCCCGGAGTCGAAACACGCACACGTTCGCATACGCTCGCGCGTGAAAGTAATGCGCTCAAGCGGGTGCGCGTTATGTGCACGACTTATGTGCCTGCACCGCGTCACATGACTTCGCCTTAACCCAGTGCCAGTGGCAGTGCCCATGGTACGGCTGCTTTTTGGGTCTAGGTCTGTCGAGGGCGTTCACCCTGCTTACGTTGTTAACACACTTACCATACTGCACGCCGCTGCTTGTGTGTACCGAGCGGCAACTGAGCGGACGAGCGCCGCTTCTTCTTCCTTTTCTTCCAACCGTATGAGAGTCTGCCTATGCCACTATGACCTCCGGGCACGTGGTCAAGAAGCTTCACTTTTAATCGTACACCACGGACCCGCTTCTTGCCTTCTTCGTCCCGAACGCTATCAGTTGTTTAACACCCTATTGAGCACCCGCAAGAATGCATAACCCTGCTGTTATGTGGTAAACGTTAGTTTGTGACTATGTCAGACTTCATCGCATGCGAATTAATGGATAGGTATAAGGGTCCGGGTAAGGAAACTTTGAGATAATAGACAAATCGATTTTCGGACATCTTTATTTATTTGTAGATCAAGAAAAAATACACCTTATTTAGAAGGTATTATGGATGGTAATATATATACACCGAATTAATGGATAGGTATAAGTGTTCGGGTAAGGAAACTTTGAAATAATAGACAAATCGATTTTCCGATATCTTTGTTTATTTATAGATCAAGAAAAAATACAGCTTGTTTGGGTATAGGCGTTATGCCTGTTTGGGTACTAAATCAAATGGTACCACAACAGAAATCAATTTATAGAGCTACATTCCTTTGTGCCTAAAAGCACTATACGCCGAGTCTGGATACTATCAGGAGGAAAATCATGAGGGAAGACAAGTGTCGCCGTGACCCTCTGTTCTGGTATCAGTGCATTCGGAAATTAGGGAATTTAAATACTAGGGAATTTACAGTTTCCAAACTACGACATCCGTTGCTAATGTTTTAGAAATCATACGTGTAGTTTCGTCTGCGAATTCCTTCGTACACTCTATCGGTAGTTGAGGAAACGAATCGTATTGTTTGAAAATCGAGCGAATTACGATGCCAGACGCGACACACATCTGAGAGTTAAAACTGGAACTAGTTGACAATGGCCGCGAAAGTCGCCAGTTTAATTAAGAGAGGAAAATCAAGGCCTAATTCACGTCGTTGGCTAGTACGATCGAATCGCACCGAAGTTTGATGACCGCACGTACGACTGTTGGAGGGCAAGCGCTCACGATACTCGGAGGACATTCATCCCGCATCCCGCGAGCGTCGTTAGCATATCGCTTAACAATGCGTCTACCTTCGGGCCATTTGTCCGCCCACGCGACCCGCCCAGCTGCACGGACACGTCGTATCAGCTTTACTTTTCATCCTCCGCGCCCGATTGGAAGGTTTCACTTTTGATAGACCGATTGAAATTTTAACCCCCCGTCCGTAGCGACACACACCTGAAAAATAACCCGCTGAGTCTTCTGTTCTCCAACATTTTCTTTCACGGAGCACAAGATGTGAGCGTGAACTCATATATCGATGGTTGTGTTTCGTGCGAATAAGCGAATGAAATTGAACTAGTGTTAATAGATTGGCACTAGTGGCAGATTCGCGCTGATCGTTCGGTAATAGTCACGCAATTGGATCTTCGTTCGGAGAGTTCCATAACGATCTTCCTTTAAAGATAAATGCACCTACCGCGCTTACAATGCATCTTTTAAATGTAAATTTGGGCAGGTGCAGGTGGCCGAGCGTGCCGAGCGTGTCCCGCTGCCAGGCGACCGTTCTTCGTCGTGACGAAATTCACTCTCGTCCCTATACAGTTATGCTAGCTAGTACTTTCGTTGACGTTGAGCGGAAAAGTTCCCTAAACGCAATCAGGACAAAATGACGGCGCGTTACCGTTAGCCCCCAAGGTGATTGCCAGCCGCTCTTACGAGCATTGAAGTTGCCCGCGAGGCGAGGCGGGACGAACGAAAGGAAGAGAAAGAGAGAGGAGTGCGCCGCGGGAACGTTCAACATGAATGGATGAACCATCGCGGACACCGTTATCGTTATCGCGTTCAACGTACGAAAGATGATGTCGCCCGGATCACGAAAAAAGTCCACGTTGGACAGATCCCATCGATCGGGAAAACTGAATTTGCGTCCCGGACATTTGCGGGTATACCGGTTGCCGAGAGTTACCGTTACGGCGATTTTAACCCTTTCGCTTGCCAGGAGCGTATATACGAGCGTGTAAATTGTCACCCGTACAACGTCCGAGCGCGTTCGTCGGCTCATTCAGATCGCGAGAATCGTTACTCGCGCAGATCGTTGCCCGTTAACGCCAACGCACAACAAAGGCATAAAATGCCGCGCGCGCTTCCCGCCTGAGTGCAACCAATGTAAATCAGGCAGGCAGCATTTTTAGACGCACCGTATGACAATGGTCTCGGTCACGAGGCACGCCTGCCGAGACTTTGCTGAACAATCTGCCGTAGCGATGGCTACGAGTAGATACTAACGCGCTGGCATTGAATATTAGAAGTATGTTAGAGTCGGCGAAGAATTGATTTTCGCGACGTTTGATTGCTTGTCGCGTTTAAGGAACCTGTGAAAGAAGTGCGGAAAACGTTTCTTAAACGTGGCGATACCGTTCTTCACGGTGATTTGATTGAAAACCGACGGGACTTAGGAGTCTAACGGCCGTCGCTACTTGGAAGTACATATGTGCATACGCAAGCTAATAGAAAAAGACAAGAGCCCCGGGCCGGGGGTCGCGGCAGGCTCTCTCGGACCGTACGCGTACCGCATATAGGCCCCACTGCACATGCACATATATACTCACAGGCACACAGACTCGATGCACACTCGCGCCGTTCAGGAACTGCGATGCGTGACCTAGTGCCGTTGCAGCGTTCTACCTCCGAACTAGGTCTTCCTCGTTCCCAACTAAGTCCACGCGGCGTAGAAGGTCCGCGAGAATGCACCGGCACCACAAATACTATCTACCAGCAGCGTCTCGTTCCCGAGATTTGAGGCGCACCTGCGCCGTGATACTCTATCAATGTTTTATGTTACATTGTCTTATATTATCTCGCGCGGTCCTCCCATTGTATGCGCGACTTCGTTATAGCCGGACCTCTTCTTCTTCGCGTAAATATGATATAATAATTTCCGATACTGTGACTTAGTGAAGTATTATGTTCGTTGGTCTGCTTGTTAATTGGCGATTCTATTCTTTTGAATGAGCTTCAGGAAGGTTACGGTTTTGATTAGCGGGCATAGAGAAAATGCCGATTTCGAAGACAATTTTGAGCGGAAGTGATGTGATTTTATACGCGGCGAAAAAGTGGCCGATTATGGACGACGTGAAAATGTTGAGAATAGTAACGATTGATTGCGGGATCCTGACAATAACGTCGGATTGTAGAATAATATGGGTCAGGAGAGTCGCGAAGGTAGGCGACAATCGATGAATGGAACATAATTTTCATCGACGATATCGTTAGAATGACGTCGCTGTCAATTAATGAAGATTTGAACGGTCACGCGGACGGTCTAATTGCCACGAGACTTAACGGTAAGCGGCACATATACACGTTGCGTTTCTTTCGATTCAAGCATTAACGAATAATTTAAGAGCCCGACGCGCGTCCGCGCCGTTATTAACCGTTATCAAACGGACAATTTTGTCGCGGTCCCGCCGTCTGTAAATAAAATGCAGCGAAAAGAGCAATCGGATCGCTCCGGTCTTTGACTTCGTCCGACACTCGTTTTTGGCGAGTGTTCGGCGTGTTTGATGGGCATGTGCCGGGCGAGCGACGCACGAAAGAAGAAAACGAAAATTTCGTCGCGGCGCAAGCGCGCCTGGAATCCGAAATTGGCATTACATAAGGCCCACATACGACATTCGTCATCCGCCATTAACGGGGCCCCGTTAGAAGCGGATTTGTTACGTGCACGAATATACGTGTGAACGCCGTGCGCACACCTTCTCCTATCGCACAACATACGCACGCACGACCAAAGAGACGGGGGTCAATGCCTCGTATACGGAGCAGTATACCTTGCCGACTTTCCGTATACGATCAGAAACCTGGCCTGAGATTTGTGCCCTGAGCAGGTGGCGATAAAAACGAATGTGTCACAGAGAATTTCCTTTTCAAAACGGAATCAGCACGCGGGAATCACTCGGGTTTCGACTTTTAGATCAACTCTGTCTGGACAGCACCGTCGGGCGGCGCTTTCAACGGGCATGGAACCATGGGGACCACCGAGACCGTGAAACAATGAGGCGATTTCTTTCTCGCGAAGACTTACGAAACAAAGTGGCAAGGACGAGGGTCCGGTAGCCGCAAAAGCCGTCGAGACGTTTAACTTTTGGCTCTCGGCTCTCTATCTTCGTGCGAACATTGAACCTCGACACGAGCGAAGCAAGAGTGGAAGAGAGAAAAGAGCTTCTATAAAAACCTACCAGACAGCGGGTATCGGGAATTATTTGTTTCGGCACTGAATTTAACGACAATTGCCGGCGGTTACCTGTACATTTAAATGAACGTTTATTAAAATACACGAGGGGCGCGTATGTTGCTCGTTCGCGCATGTTTTGCATTCTCTCCCGAACAGGTACCATTTAACCGGTATGCGAAGTCGCGCTCGTGTCGGGCCAGCTGATAAAAATATAATAAACCGGTTGGCAAAAAACGACGGAAAAAAGGGATAATTTTTAATTGTAGCCTTCCGCGAAAAATTTTCTGATTTTGCTCGTTTCCACGGGCCGGGCGTCCTGAAGGCAAACGATCGGCAGTCAGGAGGGAGGACATGAAGGAGCCGGAGATAAATCAACCGAGAGGGAACAAGTAAATTCGGCGACCAATTAACGTACTCTTAATGACCACCAAGTATCTCCGCGCAAGCCACGAAATTCAAGGTCGACATTATATGACGGTGTAAAACACGCGATTATATTATCTCCGCAGCGACGTGGATCATTACGTCATTATAGGCAGCCCCCGATGATGGACCGTAATGAATTTGAGTGGCTCTAAAACAATTCACCCTCGCGTCGGTTGAGAAGTCAAAAGAAGATAATGACGGTAATTACGCGCTAATTCGCAGGCGCTAGGTGATTTCGGTATCTAATAAATTCATCCATCGTATTACATTATTAATGGCCAATCTGTTAGGAAACTGATAATTTCGACCTCTGCCTCCATAAATCCCAACTACTCGGCGTGACGTGTACCTGCGAATGTAACTCTTCTTATTGCGGGATGTCGCGTTAAGGTTTCACGAGAAGAATGGAAAAAAGAGATGTAAAGCGGAAATGAAGTGAAAGGGCGGGATCGATGGAGGAAAGAAACGGAGAGGAACGAATGGGAAAGGGAAGGGACATGATTTCGCGGATTGTCGTCGATCGGTCGACAGCCGCGTTGCACGTGAGCAACGGCCAAGATCGGGGAAGGGGGATGAGCGAGAGAAGAAGAAGACGATGGTGAAGACTGGGGAAGATCGAGGAAAGGGGGGGATGAGCCTCGAGGAAGCAGAGCGGTCGTTGACCTCTCAAAATACTCTTACGCATTGTGTGCCACTTCACTGCTGAGCGGTCCCGAACGAGCAAGAAGTCTTCATGGCGGAGAAGAGAGCCGAGTGAGAACGAACCCGGGCCCTGGTTCGGTATTACATTATGGCTAACCGTAAGATTCCGCGACGTTCCATTCGGCCATAACCGCTATACAAGTTCATTTTTTTACGCTGACAATTTTTACGGCGCTTTCCGACAGAACCCAAACGGAAATTAATCCGCGCGTACTTGATTAACAAGGCCCAGAGTCGTTGACTTCGCACGCCGGATTTTCGCTGGACGATGTACTTTTTAATGAATTTTCGAAGGGAACGATACCGGTGGACAAAAAACGGGACGCACGTCTCGTGGTCCTCTTCCTCTCCCTACTCATGCACTTCTCTTTCAATGTGGCACTCTGCGTCTTTTTCGTTGTGTCCCTTACGCACACCTATACATTCGGTCCCTATCGCTCTCGTCAGGCTACGGTGTCTGTCTTTCTTACTCTCGACAGAGCCGAAAGCTAACAGTACTTGGGATGCTCTGGGTAGCCTAGCCAGACACATTGAGACTGTCAGGGACGTACCGCTCGAATTTCAGGGCCCATCGGAAGGTCGTAAGAGGGCGGTCACCTCTCCGATGGGAAATACCAAGGGCGGCTAGGCTAAGCTGATTGACAAGTCTCTATCGCCTTTCTAAGTAACCAAAACGCCCGAGGTCAGAGCATGAGTGGGTGCTTGTGCCATGAGCGACCAGAGAAATACAAATCGGTAGGTGACGAGCATACGTGATACGATGGTATCTAAATGTCTATGACATCATTACGTCGGGCACGGACCTTATTGCGGCACCGATGCTGTTTTTCCCCGCCCCGAAAAGCAGTAAAGACATGTTGATGCTTATAAAAGATAAGCGCTTCAGGGAAAATATGCCTTTTCCAGTCAGAAAAGGTTGTTTAGGGAAATATCTAAAGGTTTGTCGAAGCATTTTCTTGATACGATTATCCACCATTAATGGTAGTTGGTATCATCTTAAGTCGTCGACAACACCTTTGGAGAAACGAAGTGAAGCGCTGTTTTGTTATCACTCTGCGTAATTATTTGAAACGTGTCGCGTGACGCGTATTTCCGCAGAAGCAATCGGTAGATTATCGGCACCAATCGGCGGACTGTCCTCTCACAGGACACACAGCGATCTGGACCCGAGATAACTGACCGAAGCACGTCTGGCTAAAAGACAGGCGTTTAAAGATCTTCGCCGAGGATCGTACGCGGTATATATGACAATGTCAGCAATAACGAAACAAAAATTGCCTGCACGGTTCCACGGCTTGATACAACCAGGACACTTACTGGCTGTTAGCTTCGGACGTTGCTCCTGCGCTTCAAGGTGCTAAATGTTCGCCCACGCGGATATTCGTGAAATCCATCTTCAAACTGTACGCTCCTGCTAAACAAACCGCCGATATTTCAATGCCGCCGCTAACCGGAACGTGGGAAGCTATGTGCAAGGTGCAATGCGTTCGGATGCTGTATTGTTTCCTAATAAATTGGACAAAGATATCGTAACAATCTTGGAACGCTACACGCCTTTGTGTCATACTTCGTCCTGAACTCGCAGTGTCTTCAAAACGCCCGTGAATCGTAAGATACCGAGGACGACTCGGTGACGCGGTGTTTCTGGAACGGTAACCGGTAATTTATCGGTGCTAATCGGTAAACTGTCCTTCTCGTAGAGAGAACGATGAGGAGGAGGAACGAGCGGACGAGCTAAAAGCGAGACAGCGTTCTCGCTGTGGGCATCCTCTCCCGATGTAGGTGAAGTGGCTTTTCTAATGGTACGAAGTACCGGTGAAGACTTGCTCGTACGCACGTCGCAAGTAGGAGCGCGACTGAAACGGCGACGGTGACGACGCCGGAGTCGGAGAAAGAGGGAAATCGACGATGAGGACCTCCTCGCGGGAAGAGGAACACAACAAGCCGCCGCCGCCGCCGAGACTGAGGAGCGCGGCAAAGTAAACTAGTGCATCCCAGACAAGCGTGCACGCAACGACCGATGTAAGGAGAGTATTTTCAGGGGTTAACGAACTCCCGGCTCCGGCCGCGTCTCTCTCGCTGGTCGTGTCTTACTTTGAGCGCGGTCGCGCGCCAGGCGACGCGACCGAGAGAGAGGAGCAGGCCGAGGGAAATCGGCCATTTTTTTTACCTTCGCTCCTGAAAAGACGCCGACGACAGCCGACGTCGTTTTTACCTCGAGAGAATTTTCCGCCGGACACGAATCGTTCATTCACTACCAGGATTCACGGAGGATGGCTCTCGCATGCCGCGACGCCGCTGCGTGGAAAGTAATGAGGTTCCTATGAACGGGACTTAGCGGAGGACAATAGAGGCTAGCCACGTATGAACGGGACCGTCGAAAAATAGTTGCGGCGAGAAAGAAGCTTTATTAAAGGCGTGCGAGTGTCAGCGAGATTCGGCCGTAAGACTATTGCCATCGTCGGTGGACCCACCTAAAGACCCGGTCCATCACGGCCAATGACCCCGGTGCTCGACACCAAAATACAGACGCAAGTATGTACAAGAGATACTTTCCATGCTGGTGATTGTCGCCGGATGGGCAACCGCGTTCGTCGAATTTCCTTCGGATCGCGCGCGCGGTCTCCAGCGAGAGGTGGGGACGCGCCAATGGCGGCGATGCGCAAGGTGAAGGTAAAGGTAACGCGAGGGATTTCAAGGTACGCCGAGAAAAGTGGCGATTTAGTGTGAGCGCGCCTCCGCTTTCCGTACGCAGGGAGGTAACAACAAGTTAGCTAAGTAGTGCAAGCGTAAGAGTGCTCGCCAGCGAGAGGTCAGTAACCACTCGTGGGTCGCTCCGTTCCGTTCCGGTTACCCGCTCCGACTACCCGCTTCGACTACCCGCTCCGGCATAGACGATCGCGCTTCTCTATCTCTGACCAACCATTCATGTCATTTTTTCCTTCTTTCCACCGCACTTTTATCTTTACCCGCGCATTTTCCAGGCATTTGCGCGATAAGATTTTCTAACGATAGCGGCACATGCGACAAGACTTTCTTCTGCGAGCCCTTCGGCACGATCTCGAGTGCGACCGCCTATCCGCAGCATCGGACCAGTTATCGTAAAAGTCAACCAAACCGATCAGCGCTCTCGTCTTTACAGCTACTTTCTGCACTCGGTCGATTCTGCATGCCTTTCTCTGTCGTTCGTCCGGGCTCTCCTCCTTCGCGATACCCGATGATCATTAGAAAGGCATAATGTCGATGACCGCCATAATCCCAGATTCGAGAATACGTCTCGGTGTTCGTTGGTTCCATCTCTACCGGGAAGCACGATAGCCCGACGAGAACGTCATTTCCGGCTATAAGTGGCTAAATTCCGTTTCGTCAAGGCAGCTAGAGAGAATGACGGATTCGCGAAGGTAGCGGCAAGTCCGCGGCGATAAATGTCGCCTGCCTCTTTGGTTATTTATCCGAGACTTCGAGTATACGGGAAAAGATGAATTGCTGACAATATCGAGTTCCGTAATGCCATAAATAAAAGCAAGTAACCCAACGTGGCGCGGCATGACACCTGAACACTTCTACCGCCGCTTATTTTTGAGCGACCGACTTGTTACGTAAAAGTAGTCGCTTTGAATGATACTCCGTTAGCACCGCGATTTCCTGTTTGCCGCTTATTCTCCTTCCTTCCTCGCCTCCTCTCGGTTTCGTTGTCATGAAACGAAAGAAATGCCAATGGCATCCGAATAATGTTCACTTTTACAACGAAGGAGAGCAAACCACGGCAAAAAGGAAGTGTGCCGCGTGGTGCAATTTCATGCAAATTAATTAACAGTCGATCAATTGAGTAACGAAATAATGACAAATCAAAAGAGTACAGACTTTAGAAACGATCAGCATTGCGATTAAACGTTTATTACGCTTATTTATAGCGCGCGCCTTCGTGAACGGGGCACGTGCGTGGACGTGGACTCGGAGACTTTAACGCTCGAACAAGCGATGTGCACAGAGAAGGCAGCGCGCAATACATTACCTCGCCATAACGAAGGGCCGAGTAATTCGCATGAATCTTTCTCGTCAAAGATCGCTCGATAATCTGTGCTATCCTCTTCGCCCCTCCGATCTTTACGACAAAATGTTCGATGCGAAATTTTAACCGATCCCTTTCTTCGGATATCGGACAATGATCAATTGAAGATTGTATCTCCTCTGATACGTTCGATCGGATCCTCGTGTTCTGGACGTAAAAATTATCTGTACTTTCCATCTCAACTGACTGTAAGAAAGAGACTTTCAATTTCCGCCCTATGATTCATCATTCGAAAATTAAATCCGTCGCTCCCGGTAGGTTACGTACATCGAGCCGTACGCATCGACGCGAAATTGAATCTTCATCGCTGATGTCGCACCGAGCGTGGCTATCGGGAGCCTCATCGCCATCGTCGTCATCATGTCGACGCAAAATAAACGGCGCAAGAGCCGATCTAATAGTCAAGGGCATGGCAATGATCGGAGGAAGGACAGTGGGTAAGCCGCCTGCAACCAGTTGCGTACGAATATCTGCAGCTTCCATTGACAGTTGAGGCTGCATAACGGGCAAATTAATGGCGATTTGTTGAAACCGATAACGAGCTATCCTGTTCGCAGACATAGGAAACAGCAGATAGAGGAGCGGAAAGATGAAGCGAGCGAAGGATGGGAAAGGAGCGATGGCTCGTATTTTCGGAGGTCAGTAACCAGAGACAAGAAGCCTTGCTCAGTGCAACAAGCCGGAGGGAGACGGAAGAAGAGAACGTGTACGCGCGTGTACACGTCCAGGGAAGGAAAGAGAGAAGAAGAGCCGGAGGAGGTAGATAAGAAAGGAGGATAAGTTGAAAGAGAGAGGGAGGAGAAAAGAAGTCAGTGTGATGGAGTGTAAGAGAGACGGGGATTTTGAGCGGAGGAAGGGAAGGTAAAAGAAGGAAAGGGAAGGGAAGGGAAGAGAGAAAGAAGAAAAAGAGAGAAGAAGAGAGAAGGCGGTAGTGTGCAAGAGGCAGGAGAGCCGGAGTGAGGAAGAGAGGGTGGGGAAGTACCGTTGCTCCTGTCGATGGGGAATGCTGAACCGAACGAAACGAACGTACCCATCGCAGCACGGCGTGTAACACGGCGAGGAACGAGCGAGCGTACGAACGAACGAAACCGAACGGGCAAACGCACCGCGGTAGTACGAAGCGAGCGAACCGAACGAAACGAAACGAACGAACGACTCGCGAGCTGCTCCTCCGGCCCGTAGAGAGAGAACAGCCTTGCCACGCCGCCGACCAAGCCGGCCGTGCCTCCTCTTCCTTTCTTGCCCTCCACCAGTTCTCTCCTCTCTGTACACAGGGGCGCACGCACACCTACGTAAGAACCGCGTAGGATACACGCGTTCTCGTCCATATACGCGCAGAAACGGACACAGACGCTCAGTTCACGCACACTGTACCGCCCGGAGAGACACGGAGACACCTAGACTCACCTTACCCGCCGTACTCGTCAGTCCGAACCACGCGGCTTCGCACGGTGTACACGACAGTACGTCAAGGACGAGGCCCGAGCTCTTCGTCTAAGCAAGGAGAGGTCCTCACACACGCCGTGATTCTTTACCTGGACGATCGTCGACCGCAAGAGTCGAAGGGTGAAAAGTAACAGCCAGCCATCGTACCGGTGTCGGGACACTGACGACGACGTGCGGCCGAACAGGAATAAGAAGCAGACTCGCAGGAAGAAGATCGCTTTTCTTCGCCGCGAACGAAAGGGACCTACCGTCCGTTCAGTGACGTCCGCGAAGCGAGTGACTCAGGCAACGTGTCGCTCTGAGCGTAAAAGTGCGCGTTTTTCTGAATTTTATTCTCCCCCGTACACCGCGCTACCCCGATACTGTGACGGGGTTTAAAGTATTTTTAATTGAACGGTGGTGAACGAACGACGAAAGGACTGAACTGGTTGGGAGATATGTCAATAACTTTGACGTGTGAAGTTTGACGTTCGTCGTGGTCGTGAGAGGATCCATCCCCGGCTTCCTGATAGATCGTTAAAGGTGAGTGAACGTTTCTTTCATCGTTTCATTCTGCACTCTGTCATAAGAATTTTCTTGCGCCGGGACCATGATTAGTCCGGCTGCATTGACAGCTGACAAGAAGTGTATGTAGTCTGTAAGATTAGGCTGACTTTCAAGCATCAGTTGATTCGCAAGCATTTCTAAGTGACGATCGCTATGGTGCCATTGACAGGGCATTAAGAGTACGCCGTTCGGTCCATGAACAATTTCTCATCGGTTGGCGCCACTGGTATTGTGAGATTCAGTCGCTGACATTGCCATTGCGACCGATCGGTTGCAATGCTCGTATTAGATAAAGCGTGACACACATTTTACGGACCGCGACGCCAATGAATCGCGGTTGCCACTTTATTCTACCCGTCACAACGAAGTTTCACGACTGACGTGGCTCGGTGAATTCGCTCTCTGCAGTGTGACACTTTTGCGACGATTGGCGAACGTTCCGTCAACGTCGCGAAGATTCGACAGAATTTTCCGGGCCGTTCCCGTCGACGCCGCGGCCTGACACAGTTTCCAAACAGCAGAAGAGCACGACGAAGTAACGAAAGTACGATCGGGAAAGCGGATTTGAGCGTTCGCGCGCACATTCCTGGAAGCGTAGCTAAAGTCACCCCGTGCGCACGTGATTTACCGTCGACGTGCATTGGATTTGACAAAACAGCGAGAGAACGATGGCGTACAATGTATTCTCTCGTAATCGTGAGAGGCACGAAAACGACCTCGCCGGATAAAGATTAACAACCGAACGACGTTAATGACTAGGACGAGACTTCCTGTATTTTTTCCATCTTATGTTAATGCCGTTGGCGCAACATGTTCGGGCATGCAACGGACGTAAGTTAAAATGCGGAGAACATCTATTGCGAGTCGAGCGAGTATATTCAACATAAATCGTCCATCTATTACACGCTCGCGAGAGGTCGTAAAGTCTGCGTTCACTAATTCCCCTGCTTCAATATTTTTCTACGTTGCATAACTCAGCGCGCGAACAGACTTGGCTTACGTCCGAGTACAAGGTCAGATGTGAGCGAGACTTTATTCGACGCTCATAGAAGATTACGCTTTAAGATTACAATTATACGCATGACCACTGGAAAAAGCCGTTGATTCCTCTCGTAAACTAGCACCCTGATACGAGGCGATTAAAAACCTCGCGATCAATAGGAAGATCGCGAGGCGGTTAAGCGAGGAGTCAAAGCAAGGATCCGCTGCGATATAATTGTGTCTGCACCTCGCGAGAACGCGAGCGCGCGAACTTTTGTGATAAACGCGTTACGTCACAGAAGGTGCTTATCCGCTACGGAAAGTGTTTCTTCGGGCTCGTTCTTTCAGCATGGCTCGTCCCTAACGGTACCAGGAGGACCAAACATGAGGCCACGAAAAAAACAACGGTAAAAGTAACGACGCGTCTTGCTTCATCGCCTTGCCCAGATGCGAGATGCTCTCTGTGCTTGCCTAATCAATTTATATAATCGGCGTGCCTTTCCTCATAACGCGCACGCGAGTGAAATATCGTTCAGTAGAAAAAAAGGAAGTAATATTCGCAAATGAATACGCGATCGAGGTCGGCCGCCGAGCGAGCAGTTGTTTGTCGCGCTCCGGCGTAAAATCTCAGAGTGAAAACAAGATCGGCCGATCGCTTTGATTCGGACTTTGACGCACGCGCTCCGCATGGGCAGATTTTTATGAGCGTCGCTGCTAACCTTTATTTACGATGACGCTTTTTACGCATCGGCCGCTCATTATCGCAAGAAAACATAACACCGGCAGCGTTATCCGTGAACGGCCCAGTCAACCAACGTGCCGGCGAACGAGTCATGTCTCTCCCATAGGGAAACACCGTTAAATGCGCGTATTTCCTAATATGACATAACGGTGCCCGATATGTTCCTCTTTCTCTGCTCATTTCTCTCGCGTTTACCCCCGAGTTACGTATGTACACGGCACTTTACTGTTATTGTTCTCCGGGCTATCTTCGGAACTCCGTGGAGTACCATCTGCTGTGCTCGGATTTTTCCTTTATTGAACGATATTCTTTTCGGAAACGAAGGAAATCTCGACCTGCTTCCGTGATCGTTTCATCGCATAAGACCCTTTGAGGAAACTGAGGCCGTGGAAAGAATAGACGGCTGCATATAGGACGGTGCAAAGCGGAAAACGAGTGGGGACTGTCGCCAAGACGTCATAGGGTGATAAAGGAGAGAAGGAAGTGGCCCCTCTGTCTAACTGCACTTCCGTTCCGGTACGAAAAGCGTTTTCGAAACGGAACGTCGATTTCGCCGAGCGGTGACTCGTACAGCGGCACGCACATCGCGCACTTTTCGATTTTGAGAACGGCCTCGCCGTGGGAGAGGATAATGACGCATGCAGGTGTCTACTAATGTGACATAACGGCATCCGCAGACCACGGTTCGTAGTCGCGGTCATTGCAAACTTGCGTATATGTAATCATTTTGGAGTGGGGAACGGGGGCGGTCGATTTATTGGAACGGTCGTTGCACTTCTCCAACGGGGCAGTGATCTAAAGGATATCGTACCTCACTGTAAATGCGCACGATGCTGAACGACGTTAAGATAGACGCGACATTGAGTGCCGCAAATTCCGCGCACCCGAACTTTTCCCACTTTCCTCTCGAAGGGCGAATTCGGCTGACCTTTAATTACGACTTGATCGGCGTAAAGCGAAATCGGAGTAACGCCGCTTTCCTCGTCGCGGAAAAAAGGAAAGAGCGGGAAAGAGAATGAAGGGTGGTCGATGACCGTGTCGTTTGTAGGCCTAGCCTAGATTCGTCGGCCGCGGGCGAGCGGCGAGGCTGAAAGTACCGTAGCGCCATTTTCCATGCAAAAATTGCGCTTGTCCTGCGATTCCGCGATAATACATACGCCGAACCGTAAAGTATTACGCGCTACCGTAACGATGACCGTCAAGCGTCTACAGGGTGTCCCGTTCGACAGGAATTCGGCCTATCCTCGTGTGCGATATGCGAGCGGAGCAGCTTCATTCGAAGTTGCCCGAAACATCGAAAAAAGGACTTGCGCGGAAAGGACTGACCGGAGGTTCGGACGGAAGGTGTCGGAAACTACGTTGGCGCGATCCTATAGAATGCGACAAACTCGTTCTGCATTTTCTGCGGCGCACACGCTAGACCCGAAGTATTACACGGTACCATAACCCCGATTACCCGTCTACGGGGTGATTTCGAATGAAGCACCTAATCCGCGATCACGACTCGCCGGGCTCGAACGAAAAAATTCTGCGGCCCGCAAATCTCTCTACGCGCTCAAACTGCAAAGTATCACGCTCGATGAACTCCGCCGTTCTATCCGGTGTCGTCGATCGTAACTGCACGAAGCACGGACGAAAAGCGTTCGGCATAACTAGAGTCAAACTTGCGGCGCCTATCCTCGTTAGACGAAAGTTGCCGAGGCGGTGGTACGCACCCGTCACTGCTTTCATTACGAGCTACCATTAATTAACATGCGTTAACCGAGATTTCGACATTTTCACTCTGTCCGGTCTAATTTCCTACGGCCCGCGTCGGAAGCAGTCGCGAGGCCGCCGGGAGATTCGCGAGGGAGGACAGTGTTAGAAATCATCCGGATACATATTATCCACACGTACGTCCGCAATACTCACATACCCTCTTCCTCATTCTTTACTTATCCTGCTGCTAGGGAAGGATTCACGACTGCGATATTCCCGCCGGTATTACAGCGGTAGAAGCAATCCCGTTCTATAGAATCTACGCTCTCACACAGCGGCCCTATGCCATATACCATTCGATCCGTCCACCCATTGGGTTTCGTTGAAGAATAGTCCTCCGACGTGCCCGTATACGTTGCGCGAAGGAAACGAGCCTCGCCAAAGGGATAATGTCGAGCGTCCTGCGAGAAATCGATATCCCCGAATCGATCGCGACACGCCGAAGGTAACGCGGGCGAGGGTAAGCATAGAAAAATCTGGCAAAAATGCATTTTCCGATCCCGCGCGCTGCATAGGGGCTGCTCGCGACGCGATAGGAAGGGCGGCAGTTGCGCGCGTATCGTATCGCGTAAGCGAATGTACCGGGTGTCCCGTTCGACGAGACGCCGATACGCCGGCGCACGAGGAGCGCGCAAGTATATAGGAGCCCCCGAGGCGAGCACGAGGAGTCAATGACCGTTCTACATTGACGCGTTGCGCCGGCCCGAGTGCCGGCTGAGTTGAGTAAAGTCACGGCCAGCCGTCAGCCGTGAGATTCCCTCCCTTCGCTTCACTTCGCTTCGCTTTAGCCTTGCTCTACCCAGCGACGGCGCTGAGCAGCAATAGAATCCGTGCGACTCTACTTTTTCGCCCCCCGATGTGCGCACGCGGGGGTGGCGCTTTGGATTTTTGTATTTCAGCCACGGATGGCAAAGGATGAAAGGGAAGTTTTTTGGGGTTTTGTATTTCAGCGATGGGCGATGGGGTGGTAATGATGGTCAAAGGCAGGATGGATATCGGTTAAGGGACTTGGAAACGTGAGGGGGAGCATTTTTGGAAACGGTTGATTGCGATACGGGCACCTGGAAAGCGGGAATGGGCTGGGGGCGGTAGGTAATCTGCATTGAGACGATGCAAAGTAATACTCTACGTGAGGGTACACCGATGATCACTCAATGACGCTCGAGTCCCACGGTAAGTTAATTCCTCCTCGGTGCGCCTTAATGGGTACACGTACTTTTCCTAATTCAGAAAGCGAGAGAGGTTCGCGAGCGTAATGAATGATCAAAACAAGACACGTGAGATGTATATAATCTCGCCGCAGCGATAGATAAAACGAAAAGTGTACAAAGCAGGAAGTGACTTGGTAGGAATGTGCGCGAACGAAGCGCGAGTCCGATCAAAAAACTGATGAGGAGTGTGCGTCTATCGATTTTCAAGCTCGTTACCTGGTCATTTTTACACGTGCTTACTTCGAACTATTCCTTCGTCACACTCCCATCTCTGTTCGTCATTAAAACATTCATCACCGACCAGACTCAACTTCGAAGTCACGTTCGCGTTCAACCTATCCTTTACTCTCACCACGCTCATAAACGCATTTTACTATCGTCGCGCCACCGAAGGAGGTACACTTACCTAGAAAGACACCTCCCGGAATTTCCATTTTCTCGAGTGCCTGCAAAACGACTGCGTAACAACCGCAAACGAGTTACGAACTAATCGTTGGTAGAACTGTTTAAATCGGCTCAAACGACCAGTCTCGCAACGACGCGATTCGCGATGGAAGGGACCATAGGTAGAAGAATTAAATGGCCGGTGAAATTAAAGAACGTCAGGACGTGTCTACTGACGCACTCAAATCGCATTAAGCGGATAATATGCGCGGGCCGGCAGTCGAGTGAGCGTACTGGTTCGTTATATAAGGTGAAAGGGCGACTGACATTGACATTGAAGTTCGAGGTATTCAATGCGGAAACCGACCGACTCCATTATTTAATCTCTTTCACAACGATTACGAGGGATCGGTTTATCGACCGAGCGGGTGTCGAACGGAAGTTCGCAATCGTGTCTTCAGTATGGCCGCGCAATTGCTGTAATCTCTGTATTGTGGACCGTGTGTGCACGACACTTCTATGGAATTCATTGACACGATTCGCTCGATGAACATAGTAAACGACCAGCGCCGCATGTAGTCCCGCAGAAATTTCAGTACGACAATTTCAAGGTTCTAACGTCGATAAGACGCGGACACCCGTGACCTGCCTCACTCCGAAAAGGTAGAGTGCACTAGAGCCGAATACCCGATAATCTTATCACGCTGCGACAATTTCCTGAACGACGTCCGGCGCACGGGTCTCAGATCCCGCCTCGCGAAATGGGTTTCCCGTAATCAAAGCAGATACGACGTTCGATACGGCGCATCCGCGTTTCCCATTTTCGGCTCCCCGAATTCCAGACGGTAACCGTTGCAACTCGGCCGAGCACTAATGGCGCGACGGCCGCGGCGCGGGCAATTTTCTAACGCCGAACAAAAAGACTGGGCACTGCGGAAAATACGGGTCGTCGCGGTCGGCTATACTGTATCGTAGCGAAGTCGCGCGCAGAACGCGCGAGAAAGAAGAAAGACGCAAAGGACAGCCTGGACGAAAGAGGGAAAAAAAGCGGAGAAAAAGCGAGGGACGGAGAGAGAGAAAGACCGTTCCGAGGATAAGGATGCCGCGGTGTGCCGGTTCGCGGCACGAAGTGTGCTATTACAAAATGGGTTATGCAGCGCGCAAGAGAGTCGGGTTCAACAACCGGCGGAACGGTGAACTGTGCGAGCCGCGCGCAGGCCGGTAGCGAAAATGATATAGCGGTCGCCCGTGACTCTCCGCCGTTGGAAGAGAGGAGGTGAGCGCAGTCGGCTTCGGCTTTTGCCTCGGCTCCGGCCTCGGCCTCGGCCGAGGAGCGCACTCCGCGGCTTCCGCACACCACTGCTTTCGCACGCCACTGCCATCCCTACCATCGACCATCCACCACCAATCTCCTCTTCATACTTCGCCACCGCCACCACCACCGCCGCCTCCCTTGTTCTCCTCTTCGCCCTCCTACTTCTAGCCAAACCGAACAACACACGTACGAGGACGCACACCGTTCGCAACGATCACGTGTCCCCATTGAAAGCGGCCGCGCACGTACGGCCTGACGTCGACCACGGCCACTCGACCACTCGACCCGACCGCGCACGGCCGACCCAACCCCGTCCCTTTCCACTTGTACTTTTGCGAAACCATACTAGGTGTCCTCAAAATTCACCTCTTCGCCGGCGCAACACCTGCGCCGCGCGATTTTAATTCGATATGTTCGATGGACCAATAACGAGTCCTCGCCCTGTTTGACCACCGCCGCGGGTCTCCACTTGCACTTTTGTGGAACCATCCTACTGCAAGTGTGGATGGGGCGAAGTTGGGGAGACTCTTGCAGAATTCAGGGCGCGGATTCATGGGGAGATTAGACGGTTACTAGGGGGTTTATGCCATTTTCGCTGGACTTTCTGAAATTATGGAGAATGGAGTCGATGCAACGTAGCTAATTTCGGAACTAACATACGTGAACGCTACTAATTGCCTCGCGTCGAACGAGTTTTCATAATGCTTTCGAAACTTACTGGGTCACGCTGAATTATTCTCCCGGCCGCTAACGACGCTCGGTGCGAGAATGCAACAGAAGAAGTCGGTCCCGCGTAATGCGTTCAGCGCTCGCAGCGAAAGACTGGAACGCGCAAAACTTTTACTAGACCGTTTTTGCGAGATTTTGTCGGCTCCGTTATATCGTGATTAGTAGACGTCGCGAACTTCTTTTCCATCATCCGTCGGGAAAGAAAGGGAGAAAATTTTGCACATGCGCGCGCCGTTATGAGATTAAACTGCACGGTGCAACTGCACAGTGCCAAGGGAGGTTCAATGTGAGTTCCAAAGCCGTGCTTCTAAGGAGCGTGAAAGAAATGAGCTCATTACGAGAAAAAATAGAGGCACTAGTATCAACTCACACTCGTTAGAAAGAAATGCGCTGTAAGATTCGATTCTCGCATTAAAGTATATAGAGAGCGGACTACTGGTACAAATTTTACCGAGAAGTCTGGTTGGAAAAATGACTTTGAGCGTTTCCATTGGATAACCTCGATAACGAACGGAACGAACTTCGTGTAACTTCAAATGACCGCGAAGAGCGAGGTAGCCTACGTGGATAATCGAACTGACCGAGTTAACCTACGTGGGTGGTCGAACAAGTCGTGTCAAGTTCAGGAAAAACAAACGACAGTTCAGGATTGGCCACTAGATTTCATTAAAAATTCATGATTATCGACATTACGCTCGCTCTTATGCTACATGCGAGAGAACGCGCAAAGGTTCAACGAATTCCCCAGTCTGAGGTCCTGAACCCGAGAGTATAGCCAGGACGATGTCTCTGACCTGGCATCTCGATCCATCTCACGCCTTTACGTTACATAAGAAGCGGCGAGGAAGTCGATGTTGCCTTAAAAGGCACATCCGTATTTACGAAAGCCACGACCGTACGTCGACCGCATACGATTAACAAAATTACCCGCTGAGGTACATACAAAATTGGACGATCAAAATTTGTCGTCCCGTAAACTTCGCATCGACCGAAGGACTTCGAGCAGGAAATCATCAAAAAAATAATACCGGAAGGATAATTAGTTGAAGAAGAGCGTGCAAGTTAAACTGAACTCACGCACCTTGACACTGGAAAGGAAGAAAAAAGGATTACCGTGCAGGTCTTGCGACTTTCAAGAAGCCAGGTGCGACACGGTATCGGGTAAAGAATCGAGGGTGGAATGATAAGCGCGAGGTAAGAGTTGGGAGACGGGGAGTCGAGGCAGTTGCTCGTTGAGCCTTACCGAAAACGAATTCGGTTTTACTTTTGGCCGTACCTCCTCGACAGACCAGCCGTACAACGGTGCTTTTACGCACCTGTACACGCATAGACGCGTGCATAGTGGCCCACGTGTGTACAAGTCCTGGCGTATTCATGGTTTTACGACCGTTTGGTCGTCGTACCTGTACGGTACCTCGGTACACACACGGCCATGTACAGTTAGGCGAGTGACGCGGTTTGGTTTCGATGGCAGAACGTGGCAGTATGCAGGGGCGGCACGGGACACGGACGACTATCGGAAGACGTGACGCCGGACAATTTTCTTACCTAATTTCTTGGCCAGCGAAATGTGACGTACGGTCCGCCGATTATCACCTTCCTACATTCGCCCTGACCTTTCAGCAGCATCCGTACGAACCCCAGGAAATATTGTTAGACGCTACCGCGAATATCAGCGTGCAAATGCAGCATATTCATTACGCAGTTATGCTTAGCTGAAAGTTTGTCGATAGCCGCGTCTCTAATTAACGTTCTTAATTCGTCCGTCACACGGTTGCATATCGGTGCGAGCGCCAACGAAGCGTGATTTAAACGATAATATTAGGCGGACAGGTAGCAGAACGCATTTGGGTGAATTTTCACGCAGAGCATTCCGGGGGCGTGCAGCGTTAAAAGTTCGTTCACCGCGGTATGTCGACACTGTTTCCGTCCGCCCCTGCCGCGGTACACGTGCACGGGCGCGCGCGCGTGTGTGCACGTACAAACGTAAAAGGCGGTCCCCTATGGGGGTATCGGAACCTCGTTACTCAGCGCACCATGCCTATGGTGTGGTCCAAGTCCAAGTCCAAGTAGACCTCCAAGTAGGACAATGACCGGCAGAGACCTTCTTTCAGATCCGTGGCGGGAGAGAATGGAAGGTGGCAGGCGAACGAGGAGAAAGAAGGACAAACACCTAGGCCGAGAGTAGGGGCAGGCAGAACCGGAGAGTGAGACAGAAAGAGAAAGAGAAAAAGATAGAGGAGGAGAAGGCAATCGCGAACTCACTTCGCTAATTCACTTGCTCGTCGCTTTTCCGGTTTACATTTTGCTACCGGCCCGAGAGTACGACGGCCTTTAAAAGCGGAGTTCGCGCGATCGCACGAGCCGCTGGAGCGAGCAGTGGGCGATCCTCGCCGCATTATGCACGCTCGGCTTGCATATTGCCACGAACGAGAACATTTTTGCGCAACAGCGCTTCGCAGCTTTTCCGCTGCCGCCGTTAGAGTCGCAACAACCGACGCCGAAGACACTGACAATCGAGCTGAAGCAGCACGGCCCATCGTCGGCCCATTTCGTCCTCTTGACGGTTAAGAAAGGTCTGGACACGTCTGTAAGAAGGTCGACGCTTTGCCGAGTCGACAAATGTCAATGACCCTTAAAAATGCCTATTGCCTTACCAGATACTTCTGAGCTAAGGTAGCTTGCAAATCGTATGTGTAGAAGGAACGACGCCATGCGGATAGGATTTCGAAAAGACTTTACGCACGTTTCCAATTCCTGCTCTCGTATCTACTGCCAAGTCGGTGGTCCGCGAAATTCTGCGCGACAATCTTTTGCCGGACAGTTTTTCACGGCGATTTCTTGTAATCCTCGCACATGTGAGTATTGCACGTAGACAGGTCACTTGGCAAACACGTATGCGCGGGCCATTATTCTCCAAAGTAACAGTTACGGTATTCGTACGGGGTAAAGGACCTTGCACCATTAAGAGCTTTACGTCGAATGGGATCCATGGAAACACGACTTCCGGTTCACATTCGGTTTTCTAGTCGCGGCCGCTATAACACGTTCGATTAGAAACTGGGTAGCGACGCACTTAGGATTTTGCGCTTGGTCATCCTTCGCGATGGACCGGTGTGGACGAGAAAAATCTAGAAGCTTCAATTTTCCCCAGAACCCATATCATCCGCCAACTTAATCACTGACATTTCAGAGTTTTGAGGTTTATTTGGGAAAAAAGGACATCAGTTAATAGAATATCGCTTAAGATTCCTAATTATTTGCAAAGAGAAGCACGATAAGCGAACCATACAATGTTAATATATCTGATACAGTCGTTCCTCCGAGGAGAAAAAAGATCGTCGACACGAGGAACGTATCTGGGTTAGTAGTCGTCGCCGATTCACGCGGAAATGTCTTTCGCTAGGAAAGGCTTGCTGTGAAAATTGCCAAGGCGAATCGGTGCAAAAGATGCGTCTCGAGTATTCGCTCGAAAAGTGAAATTCGACATGAGCCATCGCGACGATGAAGTTTCGTCATACGCCACGCTGGGGAGAGGTCAACGATCGCGGCATCATGAGTGGACAAGGGAACGCACTCCCGAAATTAGCACACGGATAGACAAGGTATTTAATTATCGAATACCGTACGGTGCTTCGTTATTTACGATCACGCGTTACGCAGGATTTTGGGGGAAATCCACGACAAAATATAAGGTCCGGCGCCGTAGAAACAGTTAACGGATTTTGATACCTGACTGGGCGTGTTACGATACGTCAAAGTTCCCGAGTCGCTCACGTAACCTTGCAGATAGAATCGAGACCGGTCGTTGGGATTAGAATCGGCCAAGAAAGTTCGACGACCTCCTTCTCTCGCTGTGCGATGTGTCAACGGTCTCGGACTGACCTCGCGATGACGCATAGACAAAAACGAACCACGTGTATAACGAGATGCATTTCGCTAAAGTTAACGGGGTTACCGTTCTCGAGTAGTCGTGGCACATGGGACCAGGGTCACGTAAAATTTCTTCGCCCAGACCCAATGGCATCGATGAGAAACACAAGCCGCAAAATATCCAACCAAGCGGTTGACGAAAATAACTGGCCCATCACTGATAATTTTCTGCTTCCGCCGCAGAGATCGTCTATCTGATTATTTGCAGGAGAAAAAATCATCTAGCGACTTGCACCGATTCGCATTCACGCGCTTCGTACGTGATCGGTGCATGCACCGAGCCGTGAATGAGAGGTCGGGAGGAGAAGGGGGAAGGTAACGTAAGGGTTGAACGCGCGCGTCCCTGCAAAGGGGTTGCGAGAGAACGCCAGACATAGAGAAACGGCGCTAGAAGAATACAACGGAGAATAACACACGCACACACCTGCTGACACCGAGCGGAGGGTGATGCGGATAAGGAAGCGGAAGGGTGGTGTTGACGGGTAACGGGTGCAAACTTCCCGTCATCAGACCTACACCAATTCATTAGCTATATTTTGGCAAAATCTCCGCAAAACCCATTTACAGAATTCGACGCCGTATAAAAATCAACTGTTTATTCGCAACGTTGAACGTAATCGCTGGTTATTTCAGCTTTCGTCGAGACTAATAAGTGGATTAAAAACGATGATCCACTAGCGACACAGGAGCGAAGAAAGGGCCTCATGGTTCCCATTAAATTTTTGACGGCGGGACGCACTATTAGCCATCCACATAGTGCTCTCTTACACTCAATGAGCATTAGGGCGTCTTATTATTGCGTGAAGTTATCCGAAGAATTAAACTTAGAACCGATCGGCGCATGCACCCTGTCGTCGAACGACAGAGGCAGCGAGAGAAGACAGACAGAAACGGAGAGAGGAGGCACGCTGGAGGGAGAGCCGGTTGCATATAGTAGAATAGGAGGAGGGGTTGAAAGGGGTGACGAAAGAGCCGGACGAGGACAGACCGACAGAGAGCAGGAAGGAACGAGGGAGTCATAGAAAGCTGAACAGAGACACCAGAGGGAAATGCATAAGAGGAGAGCGGGTGAGGGAGACAGAGGAATCGCAGAATCGACAGAGTGGGACAACGCTAGTGGGAGAGAAGAGAGACAAAGAGAAGCCGAGAGAGGGAGGAAGAGAGAGAGGAAACCTCTGCCAACGGGTCGATCGAAAGCGCAGCGCAGAGAAATGCACCACCTCTGGTCTGGCAGCTTTGCTGGCACACCACCACGTTCGCGTATACAAGGGCGAGAGAGAGAGAGAGTGAAAGAGAGAGAGCAAGAGAGCGAGAGAGAGGAGGAGGAGAGGAAGAGAGCGCATAGGGAGACGGAGAAAAGAGAAGACAGGGAGGAAGAGAGACGAGGAAACTGGGCAAGACGGAGGGAGGAAGAGAGGAGGAGAGAGAGGAAGAGATAGAAAGAGAGAGCCAGCGACCAATACCGACGCAGGGGGAGGACAAGCCAAGCCGACTCGCGTTGGGCTAGGTCAGGTCTACCCGAGTTCCATACACCGCTCTGCGTGTGCCATCCGCGAAACCAAAGGCGGAGACCACCCTTCACGACTGAAAGGGTTAACCCGACGGCTGTTATTTCGCGAATTCGGCTACCTCGCGGAGAACGTGCGTGTCGTGAAATCAGGTGATGGACGGTTTTATTGGAAAAATCGGCATCAGATCGTGTACCGGATTAATGCGTACAGCTACCTTGCATGCAGCGTGCTCCGAAGTTTTCCGCCGAACACGAAGAAAAACGACCGTTTGACCCCTGATCACTCAGTTAAACTGTGCCCTGAGTGCGTCCAGACACCGTCAATGCTTCGTTTTCCGAGAATATAACGAGGGTAGATTATTCGACCCCAGGTTCACCGATCAGAGCATTGTGGCGAGGGGTAGTGTGCGTGCGAACGAGAGGGTAGCGAGGGTGAAAGTAACAAGAGTGCGCGTCAGTGCTGGGGGGTAGTGGTTCGCAAAAAATAAATAGCGGTGCAACGAGAGTCGTTCTTCTCTCTTTCGACTCACCTCGCTATTCCCGATCTAGCCGCCTCATAAGGAGAGCAACGATCAAGGAGGCTCGCTATCACGAGGAACGGCGAGCGCTGTTGATAAACAGGAACGAGAGGTGCGAGAGGAGAACCTGAGGAGAGTGAGGGGAGAGTGCGTGTTGTCGGGTCTGGTTAGATTGGTTGGGTGCAACGACAGCTCGAGCCGATCCCAATTCCCTTTCCCGATGTCCTGATAATCGATAAGCAGCGTCGTGTAGCGGTTGGGCCACAGGACCGCCTAGGGCTGCATGCAGCAGCAGCGGTGGCGACTGCCACGGCAGCGATCAGCCTTACCGACCCTCGAACTTCCCGTTTCGCCGAAAGCAGCCCTTTTTTAAATAAATGTTCAGCGAAATCGACGCGCTTCCGTCCAGCGCGCGAGGACAAGATCGGCGCATGAATGCCCTGAGCCTCGTCGGGATGCCGATCTCACTGAGGAACCATAGGATCACGTAAGAGGGAGAGTGTCCAGAGAGGGCCCTTCCACCCATATCCAGCCACGCACGCACACGGAAGCACACATCGCACACCTTTACACGTACAAGGAGAACAGCCGGAAGAAGAGTCTACGAATTCTACGTGGCGAGCAGATGCTACAAAAGACGTGAGTCCCACACGCCTCTGACAGCGTTCGAACGATTCATGTAATAAGGTCGAAATGGGCTGGGAGACTTTTCGTCAGCGGGGGATTCCTCCGGTTGAGAAAGAGTGTTATGAAACACTCGGCAATAATATGAGGCACGAAGGAAATAGATCTTTTCCGCGCAACCTCGATCAATAGGCTGTGTTTGGAAATGGAGAATTGACGAAGGTGCATCGGGGTTCCGTTGTCGGATCCTAGGGAGTCGTAGGACTGCACCATGCCCTTATTGCGAAAATCGATTTTATCATTACTTTGTCCCTGCGTGCTGTGAAAGGTGCGACTTTGTGTTAAAAATTCTGGAAACGCGCAACTCTCTCCAAAAGTCCCTACTGAAGTAGATCTGCTTTAATAATCATTGTGATTACGTATGGTGACACGTGTATCGTTCGTGCGTGCTGATTAATTTGAGGACAGCAGTGTCTTCATTCGCATATGTGTCAAGATTTTTCGGTTTCGATACATTTTCTATTGGCAATACACCACCAGCGGTATGCACTATTCGTGCATTTAGCTAAAAACACGACTCGGCTGGTATAAAATTTATTGTAATCGGTAATCAGACGGAGGAACATTTTTAAGTGGGAAGCATGCGAGAAACTGTGAAATGGTGCACGGGAGTCGACAGTGCGCGACGTTCATGGAAATCGAAATTCGACGGGTAGCGAAAACTTGCGCTGTTTGGCAAGGGGGTGAGCTGGCGGAGCGGTGGGGCAAGGGTGGACTTCAGAGTTTATGCCCCCGCCATCCTCCCTCTCACCCCTGCAGTCGATCAATGCGTCGACGGGTTTCACTTTCGCGGTGTTAAAGTGTTGCGCCACCGCCAATTGAAGAGTGGAAATGAGCACACAGGGAAACCACCCGATAATATGATCATCGCCGTCGCATGCTGCGCGCGTGAAACAGGATTAAATGTGTTTTCGGAGATTACTTAACCCAATCTTCGTCGGATTCGTCACTTTTATGTTTCGATACTTTAAGCGATCTGAACGATGAACGGAATCGGTCCCAAGTGAATTCATCGTTCAGTTAAACGAATGCACACGGCGCACGAGTACTCGTATCGCACATGATTGTGATCATTAACGCACACCGAACCAGTTTGCATAATGCTCACAAAAAATACTTGCACATCTTTTAAACACACTTCCGTATGTAGCGCATAGTCTGACCGGTAGGAAAGAGGAAACGCACGCGACGTTTTCGCGTGGCGTCTCGTGCAATTTTTTGCACGGACATTAATTAGGTTTGCATGTCATGTAGAGCGAACGATTAAAAATCCAAAATGTCTTATATTTTCAGTGAAGGATGGAGGCCAGCGAGTGGGATCACGCGACCTTGAGGGAGGAGGAATTCGAGCAGCATGCCGTATACCTGGTACCGGATGTCGCGGCATCGCCGGGCGATACGAATCGGGCAGAGGCTTCCCTACCACGGAATCTGGTCCTCAAGCCCTCTCAGGCCCTCAACGATGTACGTTCTTCCGCGAAAGAATCCTATCTCGAGACCTCCTCGGTGAGAGTCGCGAGATCAAAATTTACGATACATCACGCCGAATGGCACCTTTCATTCACACCTACCGACCTACCGGTCTTCTGCAGTCCTTTGTCTCTCGCGACGGGAATAAACGGTCCGCATCAATGTGCGCTTTCGTCGCGTGGAAAATTAATTCGACGTTTCGACAACGCCTGGCGAGAGAGTTCCAATCGACCGTGTAACGCGAGCGAGTCAAACTTGACCGAGTGACGAGGCTAATTAACTTACGAAGCATGACCTGGCGGCGCGTTTAAACGTCACACTTTCCTCGATGGCACGGATTAGGTGTTTGCGCGGAAATTCACGTCCCGCCAGAAGACTTCATTCATGTCGATAATCGGCTGTAATTAGTCGCGCGTGTTCGAATTGCGGAACCGGTTGCGCGAAATGTTTTCAAAGGGTGGACATTGGCGAAGGGTCAGATTTGTCGCGCTGTCTAGACGTGACCCGGTCGCGGCCAATTCTGTGCGCCAACGTGAAGTAGGGTGGAAAGACGGGATCTCATGTTGCGCGTTTTAACGAAGATCGGGTGACGAAGCGCGTATGGCTACAAATTATTTCAAGCGGCACGCATTGACACGGACAAGCGAGACAATCTCTGTCGGTTGGATGCGACTTTCACGATGTCCACCGAAATCTGTACGTGTTCGAATTAGCGGTGTGCCCCTATCCAGATTCGAGTCACGTATCATCATCATTATCATCATTTAAAATCTTTCCAAACGAACGAAACGAACGAGCCGCCAATAATTTCGTATGTTCGCATGTGATCTAGGTATTGGGAGTATGGAGTACGAGTTACATTCCAAAAGGAACGCGCTTTGGACCGCTGGTGGGTCAAGTTTATACCAAGGACTCGGTGCCGGCGGACGCAAACCGGAAGTACTTCTGGAGGGTAAGAATAATTTCACGTAAACAACCTTTCGCATCAGAGTTCAGAGTGCTGAAACTCGCGCCAAGCTGGCTATTCTATGAGCACTCGTGCTTATCATCGCGTGCTAGGTGCCTGGGTGATGAAAAGAAAGAAAGATGGAGAGAGAGAGAAAGAGAGAAGCCTGCAAAGACCAGAAACTGGTTTTAGCCGATCGAGCAAGCCTTAAAGCGAGACCCGCGAAGCCATTGATGCCTCGTAACTCATCAATTCGTTACGATGAACCTTCGTTCCTAGCATAATCCTCTGCGAACCCCGGGATATTTTCAAGTCGGCCTTTCTCATTTAACACATTCAGTGCCATGTGAAATTCAATAATGCTTCGTCAGAGGCCACAACGAGACAATGCTTTCTGAAGTTTAATCACATCATCCAATTTGCTTAAAAATTCAAGCTTAAGTGCAACCTGAACATTCCAGAATTAATTACATTTGAACCGGGCTGAAAAATAGAATGAACATATGTGAATTTAATAATTGATTACTTCTTAAAAATATGATAACGATTATTTCTCAGTAATTCACTTAAATGACGCTCTGATTAAACCGTCACCCTTCTGTCAAGACACATTAAACAGTCTGAGTTAGGAAGAATCGATCTATATTATAATTACGCGTCATCCAAATTGATATGATCAATGATAATGTATATTCGTGCAGGTGTACAAGAACAACGAGCTGTTCTATTACATCGACGGTTACGATGTCCAGAAGTCGAATTGGATGCGTTACGTGAATCCGGCATACTCGTCTGAATCGCAAAACCTAATAGCATGCCAGTATAAGGTGAGTCCAATGCGTCCAAGTTATCAGTTCAACTTAGAAAATATAATTTGACGCTAACATTCTTCTACCGATGTTGCTTGCAGATGAACATTTATTTTTACACGATCAAGCCGATACTACCGAATCAAGAGCTCCTAGTATGGTACTGTAGAGAATTCGCAGAGAGGCTCAATTATCCGTTGACGGGTGAACTAATGCTTCAGAGAATACGTGAGTGGTTTCAAGGCAATGACAGGCGGTGTCCTGCTTTAAGCAGTGCATTTACCTGAATCGTTCTCTAACAGGCCAACAAGTACAACAATCGGCGTTACCAACAGAAATACCACCCACCGTCGACGTGGTTTCCCCTCTGAAGGATTCTTCAATCTACGAGAGGCGCTCGCAAATGACACCCACAGACGGATCCGTCAGATCCGACGAAGGTTATCATTCGAACGGTTATCATGACGAAATCTTAACACCACCCGAAGAAAGCAGCGAGTCGGACTCCGAGAATAACTACGTGCTGGACTTCAGCAAGAACTCCAAGACTTCCTCGGTTTGCAGTAACGAGATCCTGAAACAGGACAACGCGGCTGCGAAAAACGAATACAGAAAGGTGAAGATTAAGATCACGAAAACATACGGGAACTTTCAGGCTTCGAAGAACCTGGAAACACCTGCGAAGGAGAAAGAACAAGAGATATCGAGCAGGGCGGTATCGCCAGAAATTCAAAAGCCACTCTCGCCCGTAATGCTTCAGAAAACGTCTGTCCTTTCGACGATGAACGAGGACGAGGTAACAGACAAAAATCCGAAACCCTTCTACGAAACCGAGGTGAAGAGCAGTATCCCTTTGTCCAGGCCAAACTACCTGACCAGTCCTAGTAGCTCAATATTAGAAAACATTCTCCTACGCAGCAGCACTGATAACAATAATAATAACAATAGTCTCCACCACAATAACGCTCAACAGCAGCATCATCATTCCCATCATCAAATGCATCACCAAACACATGTGGACTCTGTCACGCCCCCGCCTTCCAGTCCAACGGAAATGGCGTACTCTTACAAGAAGTCCCATCGCTACGGCAATATTCTTCCATGCAGTCCGGACTCCAGTTCGAACCTTCCGATGCAAGCGGATGCTTGTGTAAACTCTACGAGTGGAAATGGCCCCCTTCCCATGCAGAGTCCCAATGGGAATCTTCATTCGAGTACAGGCAACCTTCACTCCAGCACAGGAAGCAGTACAGTGTCTCTTACGCCGCATGGAAACATCCACTCTTCCAGCAATCCAGGAAACCTTCACTCGACAAGCGTTCTCTCGTCCAGTACGATCCTTTCTTCGAGCGGAAGCCTTCATTCGTCCGCAACCACGACGAGCTGTCCTCCGAAGAGAAAGACCAAGAGTCCGTCGCCCTCGACGAATTCCACTGGAGCGTCTACCTCCACGATTCTTTACTCGTCATCAAGTGGGTGTCACGAACCAAGTCAAATGTACCCCAGTTCAGCTGGTAGCAACCAAAGTGTTTCGCCCATTTCGCCGATGTCACCCATTCAGTCGCCCTCTTCGTACCCCTACGGACTCTATCATCCTAACGGGTCTCTTCACCACAACGTAGCGCCGCTGTCGATCAACTGTACCACATATTCGCCCACCCCAAGTGGCAACGTGGTGTACGAAAGGTCCAGTGACGGCAGGCGACTGGAGGCTGCGGCCAGCAATCATCAACTACCGACCTCTTCCACGATGCAGATCGATGGGAATCAGGCCCTCATAGCAGGCACGCACAATCTTCACCTGGGCCATCATCCTGGTCTGACGATCCACGCAAATTCTTCGTCCCTGAATAGATACTCACCAGCGAGTTCATTGTCGCCGGACGATCACGGTTGTTCGCAGAGCGGTTCATTAAGTCCGAATTCTCAGGGCTCTAGGGGCTACAGATCTCTCCCCTATCCTCTCAAGAAGAAGGATGGGAAGATGCATTACGAGTGCAACGTTTGCTGTAAGACCTTCGGACAACTCTCAAATCTGAAAGTTCATCTTAGGACCCACTCGGGGGAAAGACCGTTCAAGTGCAATGTTTGTACCAAGAGCTTCACGCAACTGGCTCATCTGCAAAAACATCATCTCGTGCATACCGGTGAGTTACTATGCTTCAACGCGTGATTTCAGTAGATCAGAAGCATTTTAAGCTTTAACACTGGATGTTCATTGACATTTGTTCACAGGTGAAAAACCACACCAGTGCGAGATTTGCAAGAAGAGGTTTAGCTCAACGTCAAATCTCAAGACGCATCTACGATTACATTCCGGGCAAAAACCGTACGCTTGCGATCTATGTCCAGCGAAATTCACACAGTTCGTTCATCTGAAGCTACACAAAAGGCTGCACACGAACGAAAGACCCTACACCTGTCAAGGATGCGACAAAAAGTATATCAGCGCGAGTGGCCTTAGAACCCACTGGAAGACCACGAGCTGCAGGCCAAATAATATTGAGGATGAACTCGCTTTAGCCGCAGCAGTCGGGTCACCAACTTACTACGAGTACGGTCCTGATATGAATGTCGGTAAGTTCGGATTTTCAGTCTCAATAATACGGAAGGAGCAAAACATTATGCCGGACCCCACTTAACAGACGTGTCATTTTTCGCAGGAAACATGCCGAAGGAATGCGAGCTGGAACACATCGATAATTATGATAGGCACGGGTCTGCGCACGGTCCACACTCAACGTCCCTCCACAATCTGGAGAATTCAGTGGGACGACCGAGCGTGATAGAAACGTCTCAGCCACACATTATCGAGTGTACCTAAGAGTGGGTGCATGTCAACGCTCCTCTGTCCCGGCGCAATCGTCCGGCCGTGGAAACGTAAACGAGTTGCTCACGACGAACGCGGTTTGCTCCAAAGCTGTATTTTTAATCCTAGAGTGGTAGTAAGAGCAAGAAACACTCATTCCTACGGACTCTCGCGCCATACCTCGAGGTAGAACTGAAACGATACCAGCATGGTCTATAGTAAACCCGAACTGAGCGAACTGAGTACGGTTCGTTGCCTTGGTTTCTCGAGGTGCCGCTCGACGGAATGTAAAAAGGAAATTGTTATACACTCATTGTTGTTTAGTTGGTTATTGTTGAATGCGAAGCGATCTAAGTTTTTACTGAATACTCTCTCGCTGAACTTTGTTGCTTTGGTACACATACGTTGAACGTAATTTCGAGAACGTTTTTAGAACTTTTCCGATAACGATTGAGCGCGCAAAAAATCGACAAGGTTCTGGCTAGAAGAAGCACACGAAGTTCCTTCCTTGTATATACTCGTTTCCATATCTTTTCTATCGTAGTATTACCAGCGGAAGAATATTAATGCAGATAGTGAATAGTGTCCAACGAACGCACGATATATACATATATTATGATATAAAGTGAAAGACATCGTCGCACTGTCATCCTTGAAGAGATGGAAGGAATGCCGAATAATTACGTCGTGCTTCTCGATTATATTTCCACGGTGTTAAACTGAGAAACACGTGGAAGCGGCACCGTAGATAACGAGAATATTTTTCCACGAGTTCCAGCGAATTCTAATAACGAGCACCAAGCCAGAACGCAAGCTGCATCAATCCGCATACACAATTTCATACGCCTAATTATCACCGCGCCAAACATCACTCCTTTGACACATTGGACCCACGTTTATGATGCCACTTCCAGCGTTGCTTTACTCAGTAGATATGGGATGGCGGATTTTGTCGGCGTCCGTCAAAACGTTTGAGAATGCGCGGGCATATATGAGAGAAAGACGCGATGAACCACCAGTGACGACACGACTGCAACTATACGAGACCTGTACCTGTATATACTAACAGTACTATTAATTATTCTATAATTTAAAAAGTAACTTAAGAAGCTCTAATTTATGAAATGCAATCGTCATCGGCTGACGAGTGCGGTAGGTTGCGCTCAACGGTTACTTTCGATACGAAACATTCCGCAGTTAGGTAACTTATTGCGATCGCTCGCGCCTAGCGAAACATCTTAGCGCTTTCGACGAACGTGTATCTATAATCTATATTTATATACATTCATACATATATTTTTTAGGCGTCCTTTTGTCGTGACGTATTCAAAATGGATAAAGGTGTTCGATCCACGGGACGATCATCACTTTGTTCTGTATCATTTGCTCTCTCACGACGTCCCATGGGAAGTTTCCTTGTCGATGCGACGAAATCGCGCAATGACGACGAATCTGCCGATTCTAATAACCGAGTGAAGCCTAAAAACTGCGCGAGAGCAGGCGCTCGCTATCAGAATCGTCACACTCGGGGTGCGCTCAGTACTTTTCAACTGTTCGGAACGAACGCTTCTGAACTAACGAATACGAAATCGGGCGAAAAATCGATGAACAAACGTCGCACTTTTCGCTTGCCACGTCTTGCCTAGTTTTTTAGCTTCACTCTCATTCAAACTAGACTCGTAATTCGGGATTCAATCGGTAGCGCTCAAAAGACGACCGGTCGTCCTGTGGAAGTCCGACGACGTATCGTTCGTCTTCGTTTTACCATTTCAATTGACCGTGCACAAACCGTTGCTCGTAGTTTATAGATTATTATTCTGGCGAGAAAAACCGCGATTCGATCCCGTCAATCCGCATTCCGAGTGAAGGCGATTCCTTAAAACTAAGTTGAAGGAAACGTTGCCTTTCGTAGACGATCACGAATTCTGAGAAAGGCGAACCCGCGCAGCGATGCTCGCGTGAATTTTCGGAAGGAGTCAAAATCGAAAGCGCGCACAATGAACGGGAACATTCAGCAGAAGAATTGGTTATTGGGAAAATCTAGTCAGAATGTTTCGACCACATCGTCGTAATTTAATCATTCGTGAACAGGCCTGGGTACGTTCTAAAAAATCGAAATAGATCCTATCCGAGGACCGACACGACCATTCATGTAGTTTAGGCATAAAACGGCATAGGCATTAGCACATTGACTACCGCGTAAAATATTAGTTTGCAAACTTTGATTATATTTTCGCCGGGCACAAGTGCAAACTTGACTAACATCAGATTAAAGAACAAAGCTATCATGTTCAGACGGGATCATAACCATCGAAGAGACACAATATTTTGGATATATAGTCAAAGTAGCTACAAAAATTCAGAATTTGTTTTTTTTTTTGTTCAGGACCTATACCGTTCCATCGATCAAACAAACATGCAAAATTTGTAATGCATTAGGGAATGTAACTCAAAATGGATGGAAAAATGAACGATGATCTCGAATCTGAGGTGAAAATCAAGTTGTTTTCATTGGCTTGTTTTATGTGAAATAAAAAGAAGTACGGGAAGAAATGGCAGTCAATGTGTTAAACGTAAGAAGATAAATCTAATAATTCATGAAGAAAATTGATAGCGCGTACAGTTTATTCATACGAAGGACAATTCTTACGGTTATCAACCATTCGCAAGCGTATACTCTGCGCCTCTCTTTTGTATCTTCCAATGATTTCAAGGGACAACTTCGCGACTCGTACTTCCACTAATTTTAGGTGTCGAAACGTCGACGTCGAAGTCACACTAAGCGCAGCCTACCGTGCGTTACAAGAAATAAATAAAAAAGAATGTAACGTACGTCCTTACTAATCGGCGATCCGAGTGAGTGTCTCGTTCTCCAAAGAGCAAAGCATTTTTAAGACATAGGAGCCACGAGTCGAAATCCTGAATCGCTGTTCAGTAATGATTTCTTACTTAGTTACGTATCGCAGACTGATATATGCCAAGTTGTCGCGTGTCTCATGAAATTGTATATAGCTGAACGAACCAAAACAAAGCACCTCTTATTTTAGACTACTGTCGAGCTGTCGAGTTCAGTTTAGAAAGTCTCGAAGACACCTATCACAACTCAGTGCACCCCCGGAGTGACCTATACTACTTAAAGATTTCTGTTCTTTCACCTTTACTGTCCTGTTTCTTGAGGAATTCCCAAGCCTGGAGACATTTTTTTAACTACTTCCGTTGTCTAAAGATAACACAAAGACGATCACGCGATACGGTCTTTTATATTAATCTGCCGATATGTTACAGGCAAAGTGGACGATTCGGGCACTATATGGGATGCTTAGGCCAAATAAATTATACATAGTGTACGCTATACTAGCGATAATTCGCGGATGAAGAAGTGCGCAGGACGCCAATGACTACCGAACAACGTCAGAATTGTAGAAAATGATCAGACTGACAGATGTTAACATCTACTATCCTGCCGTTCGGTAGTGTGCACGGGCCTACATGTGTCTCTAAGTCGTGATAACAATCAGTGGAAGCAGAAAGCTGACGCGCTTTAATTTCGCATGATTTCCGTGCCTTCAAGAACACGCTCTAAAGTTAATTTGATATCGATTTTCATAAGCAATATGATAAGACATGTAACACCGTAACGTTATCGAACGATGCGTTGTTTCCAACAATGTTATCACGACTTATGTAATTCTGTACATTGCCACGATTCCCTGCCTTGCCTGCATTAAACGCACTATTTAAATAATGACATAGACAGGTAAAAGAACCTAGCGCTTAGGTTTTGGTCTGCGGACAAAGAAAGGACGAGAAAAGGTGTGTTAGTATGTGTGTGAATGAGTGGAAGACGGAGTGAACGAAGATACGACGAAAAAAAGAAACGGGATGAAATCGTGTAAATACGCTGAAAGTAGTAAAATACCGAAGGAAGCAAGTGACTAACCGCCTCGACAACAAACAAGCAATATTTAGTTCTTACCATCTCTTAATAATTAAACGATAACTCCAACTGTACTGTACACGTGTGTGGGTGGGTGCCTGTGCATACCTGAACGAGTGAATGAGTGATGGGTGACTGTGTACACGCTCGTACGTATTTAAACGACTATAAATTAAATGTTAATTATCCTTACACTTCGTATATAGTAAATTGTTACGCATTTATTATCATTACAATTATTGAATAGGTAATGCTCAATTAGCATTTGTTTCTTAAAATAAAGAATAAATATATGGCTGTTGGATATTTATATGCACATATCACTAGCTCTGCACTCTAATCCCTACGACGACATTTATATAGTCCATATACTCTAACGAAGGAACAAAGGAAGAAGAACGTGGAAGGGTCGTTCTTGTACACCGCATCATAAGACGCATATCAGTTTTTACTTTTATTGTAAATTGATCTACAATCACCATTATCTGGCTCATCATCATTACATCGTTTCAGAAATCATTTCACTTGAACTATTTGCAAGTACCAAAATTGCGAAGGATGGAATAGTTTATTCCTTACTGTACCCATGCTCCTCAACAACGTCAATGAAGAAACGTTCGTCAAACGATTCGTACAAAGTGACATTCGCGGGGGCGTTTACGAAAATAAGAAGAAAGGCTATCTAACTTATAAATAACTTTTGCACTTATTTCTCCGTTACCCACACAGAGAACGAACAAGATCTTCGCGTACATGTCGAATATAATATACGTACCTATAGTAATTAGAAAAATAATACGGATTTCATTTTGTTAATGGAAACAATTAACTATTTGTAATATACCACGTGATTTATGCAGGTATGGACATTTGGGTATGTTGTCACAGCTAAAATCAGTCCCTGAAAACAGTTGGAAGAAAAGACCTGTTCAACCAGTCTGACATGATTCGTGGGATGTCATTTCAAATAAACCTGACAGTGAGAAACAGATCAAAACTCGAGCAATATTTGAAAAGGAACGATTCGTCCGCAATTGCGTTCGTTGTTACAACATTCCAAGACATCAAACTGAACACCATAAGAACGTAAGAACTAAACAAGATAAAACGCGCTTCTCGCAGGAATACTTTAACAGTATTCGCAAATCTGCAGCAACCGTAATGATACTGGCAGCATGCGATACCGCATTGTCAAAAAATAACTCGATGTTACAATGATACATGTAAACATTATCCTACCTTATCAAGGTACAGGACTGTCGGTTCCACTTCCACTGTTGGTCCCAGCTTCGGTTTTAGTAGCAGCCACTCTATCACCCCTTTTGGAAGTTTTTGACAACGATGCGACTTCCTTCAACAAACTGGAAATCTTCATTTGCATGCCAGATATCTTTGTGTCGTACTCTTTCTCAGTAGCCTTCATCTTGTTGCGAAGTTCTGTTTCCGACGTGAAGTTTTTCGCCTTCAGTTCTGTTATCTGCAAATAAAACAAATTGATCGTTCAATGCTTAGTTGAGAACGCTTTCGAATCGGTTCGCGAACTATGGAGACCTATACCTGTCTATCTTTCGCCAGTAACTGACTGTCTTTGATGGATATTTGTTTCTGAAGATGAGCTATTTTCTCTTTAAGCTGCGTCACCGCAACCACGTGATCCGAGCTGTTTGGATCATGCGGATCGTGAACGCCGACCATTCGGGCTGCTTTGACAGGTGTTGGCCCATTCGTGTCTCCACTTTCAGATTGCGGGGGTAGCTTCGTCACGTCCACTCTGTGTGGCCGTTTATTGTGACTCTTTAATCTGGAACAGAACATGAGAAACCGGAACATAAATCACGAATTTGGATTTAATACAGATCTTAAATGAATCAAGTGATAGGGGCAATTAACGGAACAAGTACGATGTTACCTTACGAGACTAAATATTTGAATAATTACTTTTGTTCTTTGTGCTTCGCAGCCCGCTGTTGAGCCATTTTCAAATGAGCTCTCCTCTCGGCATCGGACTGTTTTGTTTTCGCTAACGCTCGTTTGTAAGACAACGTGCAGAGCCAACATAATAATTTCCCATCGACCTAAAAACAAAAACGGAATCGTAACCCATTTAGTAACAATAAATGAAAGTAGATGTATTACCATATACCAACAAGAGAGAGGTCTTAGCTGTAGAAACTACACTTGATGTTTATTCGCTCTCTAAAAAAAGAAAAGAAGTCATGACAGAAAGTGACATATCCCGATTTGAAATAAGACTATCAAAATCAAGAGAGTATGATGAGCACTGCAACTCTCGATTATCCAGGAATACGGAAAACATGGAAAAAATAATAAACAGTACACGCAACGAGATCTGCACAAAACAGACTTTGTTTGTACAGATCTAATTAGTTATAACAGGAACCATTTTTATCCCCACAGTCTGTTGTCGGAACCAACTTCAAACAAGAAAGAATGGAAAACAATTATTTTAATGTGTCGCATAGTATTGTAAGTTGCAACACTTGTATAACACAGCATACAAAATAAAAAATCCATATTCAAATCATGTACATATTGCTACAATAAGTCCTATTGAGTTATCTTAAAGATGTGCAAATTGAGTACCCTTGGAAAAATGGGAGCCAGTTGTGCCAACATGCATTAAATAAACAGAAGTATATTAGCGATCACGCGTATGCTTTGTAAGTAGCAGTTTCAAAATATTACACAGCTAAAGATGTCTCTTTCATAGTATGACGTAACAATAGAATCTCACCAATATAAAGCCACCTCCAACAGGTATTACCTTTTTATCTTCATCCTGTCTGTCAAAGGCACACTTCTGCTTGCATTGCTCACAAGTAACCGGTGGACCGTATCGTTTTTCCGAGTTTGTACAACGTTGACACTTACTACCAATAAATGCAGCTATGGTATTGCAGTATTCACAGGCCGATGGCTTTCCATAGGACTTCACGTTCTGTTCACATTTTTTACATATGGTGCTCGTGTTACCTTTTCTACAAAATGAAGAGAAGCAAATCTTCGTTATACTTGGTCATAAGTTAAATTGTAATACCAGATTATACATACGTTGCTATACTTACATGGTTTGCTGAAACTCTGATCTACAATATGTACATTTTACAACAGGAAAAGCACCACGACACTCCTAAACGAACAGAAGAATTTCCATTACATACTAGATTCCCTATTACATAACAATAAACTTTAGGCCAAAGATCAATGACTATGTGTTCCGCTTGACCATAAACCCCCCCACATGAAACTTTCCCAAACAAACCAAGCATACATAATTTACAACCCACGTCTGAAAACCGTAATTCACCGCCAAACGAAGCAATCCGAAAATGCCTAAAATGCCTAAAATGCCGAAAACGCCGAAAATGCCTGAAAAACCATAATTCCGCCGCCAATCCCCCGCAACCCCAAACAACGCGTCGTATACCTCTTCACCCACCTCATCCGCCCGCGGCCGAAAATCGGAACCCGCGTTTGTTGGTTAGGCTCCCAAGACCCCGAAGTGCGACGCATCCGACATTACTCGACCCCCGCGTCAACGTATGTGACCATTCGACCGTCCCATCATCAGCCGCAAATCCGTTGCGCATTTCGAGGCAAAAGTGCTAATATTAGCCTGGCGCCCCGCGGATACGAAAAGCGACGCGCCTCGCGATAAGTTTTGGCGGTGGCGCGGACGAATGTGCGGGAACGATGGAGGCCCCCGAGTTGCGTTATACCTTGCACAATTGTTGTCCTGGCGAGAGCTCCTCGAAAGGATGCCTCGAGAAGCACCTTGAGCACGCGAACAATGCCTGCACGTTGTTGGCGCTCATCCTCCGGCGACGAAGGCCCTTCCGACTTGCTGCGAAATAAACGTACGTCACGGGCGAGAGACAGGACGTACTCCGAGAGACAGTCGCGGATATCGGAGCGTGCTGCCACTTTCGCGGCCTCACACTGCACCGGGCAACAAAAACGAACGTAAAAAAGGACGCGACGGGAGGCCGGACGTCAACCTCTTACATGTTTCACGGCGTTTCGCGCGGCTGACGCGATTGTTTCACGCGCATAACCACCTCACTTTGCTTCACCGAACCGGTTGTTGATTTCAGGCGGCCATCTGTAACTCCTTGAGAAAGGAACGTCTCTGCCGCCCGCATGTGTGGAGGTCCGGCAGTAGTTGGCGTCTCGGTCGCGTCACGCCATCTGAGTCTACCGTGTTGCCGTTGTTTCCTTCAAATTCGACGTGCGCGAGGAATGCGGGGATGGGACGTTTTTCGGCCGACGGCCGAGGTGGCTTCGAATTTCGCAATCCTGGCTGAAACGCATGCATTGGCGGAGAAGCGGATAGGGTTTAGGCTGGGCAGTTTTCTACGGGCATGATTAATAGTGAGTAACGTAAGGTGTTTTTGACATTTTTGCGGGCGCGCTGGGAAACGGGCGATATAGACGCGCGACATAGACGTGCGATGCGAGAATTGCGAGTGCTGGACGTGCCATCTAGTTCTTGGCGTTGAGATCAAAGACGGTTGAAGGAAGGCCAAACACACGACCGAATCCCATCGATAAATTGTAATTTGTCTATGAATACTTATTCGAATTTCGCAATCCCCGCTGAAACGCATGAATTGGCGGAGGAATAGGGTCTAGTCTGGGCGGTTTTCTGCGGGCATCATTAACCCTTTCGCTACGGCAGTGTCTTCCGTAGGAGCGTCACCGCTGTACGGGCCCGTGTTTCGCGTCTTCTATCGTTCGCAGTTTCGCGTTTTCTGTCGTTCGCATGGCAAACAACACACCTTCTCCTTGGTTTTTCCCTACTTATTTATAAGCTGACGGAAAATGTCGTTCTATTAATGGTCAAGTGGTATCAAACTGACGTCGTCTATCTGCGCCGCTCGTATACACAAGTTGTCGCGCTGATGTCGTCTATAGGCGACACTCGTACACAGAGGTCGTCGCGCGGATATCGCCTATAGGCGACGCTCGTAGCGAAAGGGTTAACGGTGGGTAGCGTAAGGTGTTTTTGACATTTTTGAGAGCGTGCTGGGAAACGGGCGATATAGACGCGCGATGCGAGAACTGCGGGTGCTGGACGTGCCATCTAGTTCTTGGCGTTCAGATGAAAGACGGTTGAAGGAAGGCGAAACACACGACCGAATCCCATCGATAAATTGTAATTTGTCTATGAACACTTATTCGAATTTCGCAATCCCCGCTGAAACGCATGCATTAGCGGAGGAATAGGGTCTAGTCTGGGCGGTTTTCTGCGGGCATGATTAGCGGTGAGTAATATAAGGTGTTTTTGACATTTTTGAGAGCGCGCTGGGAAACGCGCGATATAGACGCGCGACATAGACTCGCGATGCGGGGACAATTGCGGTTGCTGTACGTGCAATCTAGTTCTTGGCGTTGAGATCAAAGACGGTTGAAGGAAGGCGAAACACACGATCGAATCCCATCGATAAATTGTAATTTGTCTATGAATACTTATTCGAATTTCGCAATCCCCGCAGAAACGCATGCATTGGCGGAGGAATAGGGTCTAGTTTGGGCGGTTTTCTGCGGGATTAGCGGTGAGTAACGTAAGGTGTTTTTGACATTTTTGAGAGCGCGCTGGGAAACGCACGATATAGACGCGCGATGCGAGAATTGCGGGTGCTGGACGTGCCATCTAGTTCTTGGCGTTGAGATCAAAGACGGTTGAAGGAAGGCGAAACACACGACCGAATCCCATCGATAAATTGTAATTTGTCTATGAATACTTATTCACGAGTCTTTACTTACGCAACGCGTAAACTGTATTTCTTTTCATAATTTTCGCGACTTCGGCGAATATCGAATTGGATCGCTGTCAATTGTCAGTTATCATTACGTAAGATAGTCTTGCGAACGGTTGTGTTTCATCTTGGAGTCTGCCTCACACGTGTATAATTGTCGCTAACGCGAGTTCATCGGCACGGGTTGTCTGATATTCTAATTACTCTTCGCAGATTCTTACGATGCTTACCCTATAATGCATAATAGAATATAAACGTATAGCTGTAGTACGCACGCATGTTACGTGTGTCGCACACAGACACATTAATTCACTTGGCGGCATATGAAGCGCGTGCTTATCACTTGATCGCTGCTTATAAAGCGTGCATATGTAACGCGTTAGTCAAGAGCGTAAAGACACAAGGGGGCATAAGTTTAAATTCGTTAATGATAACTGAAACAATAGGCGGCAAGATGCACAGTATGTACGAACGTTCGTAGCAGTAAGACGTTCTGCCAAAAGCTTGTCGTCAAGAGTCAACGAGCTGCATGTAAGTATCGCAAAAAGTATTATCGGCTGGAACATTAATCCGCTCTAACACAAGAGCATGCACTTGTTTCGTGTTCGTGCGTTGAAAACAATTGGAAGTATACTTTTCCTCACGTTATGTAGTCGCGTTACCATGGTGTATTTAACAGAGAGTGTTGCTTGAAATTCAATTACAATGTTTATGTAGGGTTCGAATATTTACTTTTGCGGGAATGATAAAAAAACTCCTCCTTTGTTTAAAATGTTCCAATAAAATTGATTGGAAAAGTGCATTTTTCGATATATAATAGTAAAGTGTAAAATGTATAAGTAACTATATTTCCATATAATATATGATTCATAAAGTGTTATCTGTTGAGGTTGATACTGTCTGTTCCCAGACACCAAGATAATGCTCGTGTTAAGATTTATCTTCACATTTATAAGTATCCTTTCCCCGAACGATAAGATATGACTTAAGTACTTGATAGACTGCATTATACATTTTAGATGAGAAGGTATTAAGCTTATCAAACATAAGTTATAATTATTCTTTAACTACATTCTCATAAGTAATCAGGATACATATTGTAGGCTAAGACAAGAGCGTTTTTTTGGATTCTTCTATTTTTTTGTCTAAACCTAAAATAGCCTCATTGTTATAATGCTGTTATGTCTTTTTGTGTTATAGCATCATGGCAGCAACAGCTACATTAGGATGGGCCGATTACTTAGTTGTTGCAGCTATGCTTTGTGCAAGCTTGGCGATTGGAATTTATTACAGATTTAGTGGTGGCCGGCAGAAAACTGTTGAGGTAAAAGAATACATGCATTGCGCTCTGCTACAATATATTTAAGAAACATACGTTTAAAATTATCTTAATTTTTTTATTCAATAGGAATATTTCATTGCTAGTAGGTCAATGAGTGTAATCCCTGTTAGCATTGCACTTGTAGTTTCTTTCATGTCAGCTATTACGTTATTGGGTGTATCAGCTGAAAATTACACATATGGCACACAGTTTGTAGTTATCAATTTGTCGTACCTGATAGGCACACCCCTGGTGTGCTATGGATTTTTACCTGTGTTTTTTAAACTCCAAGCTACTAGTGCATACGAAGTAAGTACATTTTCAGTCATGTAATTTATTTATAAACTGACATTACGACGTCTTATACTAACTTTTCATTGTTCCTGTAGTATTTGGAGAAACGCTTTGGAGTAAAAGCTAGGATGACAGCTAGTTTTGTTAACTGGATACAGCTATTTCTGTATTCAGGTGTAGTTCTTTACGCACCTTCCTTAGCGCTGGAAGCAACAACTGGTGTCTCTAAAACTGGGAGTATCATCCTCATTGGTCTCGTTTGTGCTGTATATTCCAGCATAGGGGGCATTAAAGCAGTATTGATAACAGATCTATTCCAAGCTGTCCTCATGTTCGCGGCCGTTCTCACTGTTATCGGTTTGGCTTCCTCAAACGTAGGAGGCTTGGACGAAATTTGGAGAATTGCAAACGAAGGCGGCCGGATTGAATTTGATAGGTACAAGGTATTATCCTGCGTATAGTAATCGAAAATGGGACTAACGTGCTATTGCATTCACAGCATCTCTGCAGACCCAACTGTAAGGCATACGTGGTGGTCGCTGATCATCGGTGGTTTAGGCACATTCTTATCGCTCTACGGAGTAAATCAAGTACAAATACAGCGGATGCTATCCGTAAGGTTTGTAGAGCATCAGATAGCGATTAGGTAATCCCGTTGTTGTGATTTTCGGTCATCAAACGAAACATTTTCAGGGACCTGAAAGCATCGCGAAGGGCGCTATGGTTGTGTTGGCCTATTTTAACATTTTTATCGATCACAACGTGTTTCTCTGGCCTTGCAATATATAGTAAATACCACAACTGCGATCCGTTGAAGCAAAAGAGAATTTCGTCTATGGACATGTTAATGCCACTTTATGTCATGGATACAATGGCTCATCTACCTGGTTTGCCGGGGCTATTCATAGCAGGTAGAAATAGTAAAGTCGCGACGGTGCAAAACTTGAATGTCACAATTACCTGTCTTTCAATTTGGGCAGGTATATTCAGTGCCGGCCTTAGCTCAATATCGGCAGCGCAGAATTCCCTTGCTGCAGTGACACTGGAGGATTATGTGAAACCGTTATATAGACGCTATACAGGCTGCACTATACCCGTGTCACGGTCCACAGTTTATGCGAAAGTGCTAGCATTTTTATTTGGTATTGTTTCAATTGCACTTGCGTTTTTAGCACAACTGTTAGGCGGAGTACTTCAGGTAAGCCGTGGCAAAATGCGGATTTGGAACGCTTTCCCGAGTATACATATGATGTATATTACAGGCGGGGCTAACTATTTTTGGTGTCGTGGGTGGTCCCCTCTTGGGCATATTTACGTTAGGAATGGGGACTGAAATTGCTACGGAGACGGGTGCTATTACAGGTACTTTAACAGGGCTAGGACTATTATTGTGGATAGCCTACGGACAGCCAAGACCAATCCCTCCTAAGTTACCAGTATCAGTTGAAGGCTGTGATATAAACTCTCTCGTAAACATTACAGTATTAGACGATGTAATACAGAAGTCGAGCTTGTAAGTACTCATGATAGTTATTCTTAACGTAAAGCAATCGCAAGTCCAATGGTTGTGTTTCATTTCAGACCGACAGGTGATAGTTCATACTTTTATCTGTACCGAATATCCTATATGTGGTACAGTCCAATTGGATTCGTAGTCACTATTGTGATAGGACTTCTAGTTAGCATAATTGGTCGTTATGTGTTCAAGGAAATTAGCCCTGAGCGGGATCCAAATTTGTTTTTCCCAGTATTGGGAAACCGGATTCGAAAGCGACGTCAAAATATGGAACGGAGTGGGAGATTGAATCTGAATGATTTATTACAGAGAAAATACACGTTTAGCCTTAACGAAGCAGCTAATAACGATATTTTTGATAAGAACAGCACACGTCTGTAACGACGGTTAATTACTGTCCTAGTTTCATGTTAATTCAGTATCGTAGGTTTTACATTCCTTAGACTGTTCGAACTACTCAGGGTTGATAGCAAAGAATATTAAGTATTCCTTTAATGTAAGTATTTTATCCGACAAAAATTTGTATTTAAATGTTTACAAAGTAACTGAATTGTTCATATGTCTATTTATAAGAACACCGAAGATTTTATATTTGAGGCTTCCGTGGCTAGAATTTTGAAAATTCTTGGTATCGAGATGCCAAGATTATTCAGCGGCGGCAACTAAGTAACAAATATCGTTGTACGATATAGTCTTCCATTTGCTACACTTACACTGCCAAATTTTTAGAATACTATCATTTGGCAAGCAACGGGGTATGCGAACTTCAGTACACGCGGTTACACATGCACAAATACAACTTAATACATATTATCCGTTGTACTGTAAGTTAGAAATTATTATTACTGCTGTCTACTTAAAGTAATGTCACTTGTAATATTTGTTGATCAATGTTTACTTGTGAGTTACTCTATCCATTGTATGTTGTGTGATTACTAAAAAGATGTTCACTATTTAGCAAATAAATATGCCGTATCGGCTCCCACTTTACCACTGTCCAAACATCTCCAGCCAGGATTTAATTTGAAACGCGAACGTTACATTTCGTCGAGGGGAGTCTTGATCCGCGAAGAAGCTATGATATTCGAGGCGATGAAGAACGTAGCAAGATAGTCCGAAAACCCCCAATCTTATCCGTCTTAACGTGCCAGATCGAACCACTGGCGACCAGTTGAAACCAGTTTCAATTTGTGCAGTGCTGCATTCCGATCGGACGCAGGCCCTTTGTAATTACATATACATTGAAACGTGCCAAACAGCATTAATCAGGACCCACCGCGCGATTTTCCCGACCCCCCCTGAATCCCAAACATTAATGACCATTAATTAATCAGACAGCAACGTGCGAGTCTGAACGTCTCTACATGTCTTTGCCTTCTGCCGTTCGACGTCCGTGTCAAATGACTACGATGATCTCATTTACTTCTCAAGATGCGCGCTCCTCATCCGTCTTCTGTACGCCATTTAATACTGATTGTTCCCGTTCTAACCGACACTGTTTGTGTATATTTTTTCTAACGAATTTGCAATCATGGCCCCGATGACCTCTTAGTCAAGTGCCTCTGGCCAGCTCGGTAGGAAGTCAACCTGATCAGGTGTCATTGCATCTAATTTGTTATGCTTTATGTCCGATATCATAACTATCCGCGTTGAAATTGTATCGTAATGTTTAGCCCCTGTACTCATTCTTCCGTTTTTCGCCGAGTGTGTCTGTGAATCTAATTGATACCGTGAATTTTTGCCGATTTGATCGACGTATGGAGCTTGAGCATTCCCCGCCGAGTGATTCTGCAAGTGTACCCGGACAATTACGTATGCGCAAAGTGAGTGTACATAATGTTTCAGTAGATCGAGTTTCCCAAACTGATCAGGGACTTTGTACGTTTGATCCAATAATGCGGAAATTATTCTGAGCCAACCGACTTTGGTGACTGTGAAACATAAGAATGGCGTAACAATTGGTCGAAAAAATAAATTTGCAATGTAAGAGACACTTAAACCGTAGTAGAATGATTAACACTTTGACTGCCGTGCGTATTTTACTACATTAAAACCGTAACGTGATGAAGTACTACAGGATATGATTGAATTGTGCAAAATGAAAATAATGCGAAGGTATCGGACCCCAAAGAATTGAATCACTATTTAACACGTTGACTGCCGTCCGTATTTTACTATATTAGAATTGCAACGTGATGAAATACTACAGGATATGATTGAATTTTGCAAAATGAATATAATGCGAAGGTATCGGACCTCAAAGAATTGAATCACTATTTAACACGTTGACTGCCGTGCGTATTTTACTATATTAGAACCGCAACGTGATGAAGTACTACAGGATATGATTGAATTGTGCACAATGAATATAATGCGAAGGTATCGGACCCCAAAGAATTGAATCACTATTTAACACGTTGACTGTCGTGCGTATTTTACTATATTAAAACCGTGACGTGATGAAGTACTACAGAATATGATTGAATTGTACAAAATGAAAATAATGCGAAGGTATCGGACCCCAAAGAATTGAATCACTATTTAACACGTTGACTGCCGTGCGTATTTTACTATATTAGAACTGTAACGTAATAAAGTACTACAGGATATGATTGAATTTTGCAAAATGAAAATAATGCGAAGGTATCGGACCCCAAAGAATTGAATCACTATTTAACACGTTGACTGCCGTGCGTATTTTACTATATTAGAACCGTAACGTAATGAAGTACTACAGGATATGATTGAATTTTGCAAAATGAAAATAATGCGAAGGTATCGAACCCCAAAGAATTGAATCACTATTTAACACGTTGACTGCCGTCCGTATTTTACTATATTAGAATTGCAACGTGATGAAATACTACAGGATATGATTGAATTTTGCAAAATGAAAATAATGCGAAGGTATCGGACCCCAAAGAATTGAATCACTATTTAACACGTTGACTGCCGTGCGTATTTTACTATATTAGAATTGCAACGTGATGAAGTACTACAGGATATGATTGAATATTGCACAATGAATATAATGCGAAGGTATCGGACCCCAAAGAATTGAATCACTATTTAACACGTTGACTGCCGTCCGTATTTTACTATATTAGAATTGCAACGTGATGAAATACTACAGGATATGATTGAATTGTGCACAATGAATATAATGCGAAGGTATCGGACCCCAAAGAATTGAATCACTATTTAACACGTTGACTGCCGTCCGTATTTTACTATATTAGAACCGTAACGTAATGAAGTACTACAGGATATGATTGAATTTTGCAAAATGAAAATAATGCGAAGGTATCGGACCCCAAAGAATTGAATCACTATTTAACACGTTGACTGCCGTGCGTATTTTACTATATTAAAACCGTAACGTAATGAAGTACTACAGAATATGATTGAATCGTGCAAAATGAATATAATGCGAAGGTATCGGACCCCAAAGAATTGAATCACTATTTAACACGTTGACTGCCGTGCGTATTTTACTATATTAAAACCGTAACGTGATGAAGTACTACAGGATATGATTGAATTTTGCAAAATGAAAATAATGCGAAGGTATCGGACCCCAAAGAATTGAATCACTATTTAACACGTTGACTGCCGTCCGTATTTTACTATATTAGAATTGCAACGTGATGAAATACTACAGGATATGATTAAATTGTGCACAATGAATATAATGCGAAGGTATCGGACACTATTTAACATGTTGACAAAGTATTGAATCACTATTTAACACGTTGACTGCCGTGCGTATTTTACTATATTAGAACCGTAACGTAATGAAGTACTATAGGATATGATTGAATTTTGCAAAATGAATATAATGCGAAGGTATCGGACCCCAAAGAATTGAATCACTATTTAACACGTTGACTGCCGTGCGTATTTTACTATATTAGAACCGTAACGTAATGAAGTACTACAGGATATGATTGAATTGTACAAAATGAATATAATGCGAAGATATCGGACCCCAAAGAATTGAATCACTATTTAACACGTTGACTGCCGTCCGTATTTTACTATATTAGAATTGCAACGTGATGAAATACTACAGGATATGATTGAATTGTGCACAATGAATATAATGCGAAGGTGTCGGACCCCAAAGAATTGAATCACTATTTAACACGTTGACTGCCGTGCGTATTTTACTATATTAGAACCGTAACGTAATGAAGTACTACAGGATATGATTGAATTTTGCAAAATGAAAATAATGCGAAGGTATCGGACCCCAAAGAATTGAATCACTATTTAACACGTTGACTGCCGTGCTTATTTTACTATATTAAAATCGTAACGTGATGAAGTACTACAGAATATGATTGAATTGTGCAAAATGAAAATAATGCGAAGGTATCGAACCCCAAAGAATTGAATCACTATTTAACACGTTGACTACCGTGCGTATTTTACTATATTAAAACCGTAACGTGATGAAGTACTACAGTATATGATTGAATTGTGCAAAATGAAAATAATGCGAAGGTATCAAAGAACAAAGAATTTAAACACTATTTAATATTAATTACATTTACAAAATTATAAATGCTACCGATTGGGTGTTTGTTGAATTTTTCACGAGACCTTTTGCGCCGGTCACCGATGACCACCATGGCAGTCAAAGTGTTAACGTTCCAAACTTTGAGCACATTCAGCCAGGAATTCTCACTGATTCACGCCACCGCGTTGCAATAGTCGCAATCTTCCGCCCTTCCGCGATTTTCGCGGGCGTTCTGTCCGGCGCGGATAGGTTACATCCAGTTAAATCCTGCTCAATCGAGCAAACAGGATCCCGGCACGTATGCCGATTTACATTTGCTACGCATCTTGCACTCGGCAAAAGCCGTTCCCGTAGACAAGCGATTTGACGATGAGTAATCAAGACTTGCCGGCAAGATGTTTGCAGAAGCCTTTGGAGCAGTTGCTCTATGCTTCCATAGTTATAACCGGTTTAATGCGGCACAATTAACAATCTGATTAAGCACCTGTTTATCACGTGTCTGGAGGTGGTTTGCAAGACTGTATCGCTTAATGAATATAAATCATTTCGGCAATGCCGATTACATCTAATGAGTTAGACGCATTGTGAACGTGTCGTTTAATCGCAGGATGCGAGTTTATTGAGCGGCACGAATCTTTCATCCCTTTTGTAGCGGCATCAATGGCATGCGAAATAAATCTCCCTGATTGCAGGATATTAAATGTCACCCACGGATTCGGCAAAAGCGCGGCTGCGATATTTAAACGCCGTGCGTTTCTAAAATCAACGCTGTCGGTGACTCCGTTTTATGGACGTGTCCAGGTATTTCGACGTCGTGTTAAACGCGCCAGAAATTTCTGCATTTAACATTTGATTGCATCGTGATTTATTTGAGAACGTTTGATAACGTGTGATATAACTGCATAATCGCGTCACTGCTTCGCATAACACGTTTACGAATACATTACGAACTAGTCAATATGTCAATGCAACGAAATAACATAATTTCCGCGTCGCGCGTTCGTCGACTATCCAGAATTTCGCGGTTCAGTGAGTAACGTAAGAAAGTGATGCATATCTGATATCAGGATGTTCCGCAATTGACCGTTTTATGTGCTTCTCAACGAACTGCGGCGTAAATGGTAGCGCGTCTTATAAACGCGATCGGACATATCGTATTACGATATCATTGCGGTCACCCGAACGATTCAACGATACACGTCAGTATATCGAACGCGATCGATCATACTATTACACGCTCTATCAGATCATTGACAATCCTGTGCGGCGGGAAATCGGAAAAACCGCCCGAGAGATGATTCGGTAACGTTTTGTTTTCTCTGAACGGCTTAACACGTTGACTGCCAAGCGTATTTTGCTACGTTATGAAATACTGCAGAGTTTAATTAAATCGTGCAAAATGAAGGTAACGTAGAGTTGGAAGCCAAAGTATTGAAGCACCGTTCTAATATCAATTGTTTTTACAAGAATGCAAATAGGCTTCATTGCGAATTTTTTGCATTTTTAGTAAAATTTTTTACACCGGTCACCGATGACCACCGTGGCAGTAAATGTGTTAATTAGACTTTAAACCTTCGGTCATCCGCGTTGCTCCTTGGCGGAAGTTCGTTTTTTCTTTTCTTTTCGTGGGCCGTGTCTTCTGTCGGTTGTGAAATTTGTTAACACTTTAAGGACCGCTCACGAGTTTTCTCGTTTTTTGTACACGCTGTCTTTAGATGTCACTTAGTTTGATATATTGTATCTATTTTCTCTATTTAAGTATTTACATCAATATTCAATGGAAAACGAAGCGAATTGCGATACATATGTAAATTTTGTATGGTTCATCTTCATAGAGAAAAATGCTTCACGCAATATCATACTTTAAAAAACTACTAGAAACTCTGATGAAACTGACTTTCAAATAAAATTTTATGATAATTTCTTTAAATAATTTTTTAACCAATTTTTTAAAATAATACCCAAAATGCATCGTATTTTACAATTTCTATACATTTCATAGAAATTTATTTTTAAATAAAAAAAGTTATGTTAATTATTAAAAACATAATTTTTTTAATAATACCTAAAATATTTCCAATTATACAATTTCTGAAAGTTTCACAAAAATCGCTTCATAAATAACAAAGTTATGATTTTTTCTAAAGTACAAGTTTCCCGAAAACGTGCGGTCCCAGGCGTTGTCTATTTAAGTATTTACATCAATATTCAATGCATTAAACTCGACTGCCTTCATGTTTCTTTCGTATTTTCATTTTTTAGTAAGAAAGTTATGATAATTATTAAAAAATATTATTTGTTTTAATAATACCTAAAATATTTCCAATTATAACATTTCTGCAAGTTTCACAAAAATCGCTTCATAAATAACAAAGTTATGATTTCTTCTAATGTACAAGTTCCCCAAAAACGTGCGGTCTCAGGCGTACCTCTTCCAGATTTCTTAGCGGTCCTTAAAGTGTTAAGCCTCGACAAATCCGCGGTTTCAATTTGCGCCCCACCCCTTAATAATCGCGCGTACGGTAGGTGCTATCTGGCCGCAGCGTAATAATTGTTATTGTTTTCAACAGCCGGTCTGTCAGCGGAGTCACTCGCACACGATGGAAGGGAGATGCCTCGTATAAAGGCGCACACGTGACAATTAAAACGATTAGTCTTAGAACCGCGATCGTACTCGCCTTAATCCCATACCAACAACGCGGCGACGCTCGTGAAAATTTCGTCGTTTTGACGTTTGACGTCGGAAACCTGCGCGATCGCGAACTTACACGTTCGAACTCCGAGTTCAACACTTTTGGCTGGAACGTTCGTCCCTGTGATCTGACAATTTGCCGTCGGTCCTCTTCGGGTGGCGACGAGAATTCCTTCGCCGACGACTTATTAGCCGATCATATATGCGTTACGTCAGGAAAACGATTAAAATCATACAGTTACAATTTCGCACGTTTTTGCCTGCCCAACACCATTGAGTGGGCGCCTCAGAATCATCCGGTTTGAAGATCGTCCGAGTTAAACTGCACCCTCGTCAGCTACCGAATTTTGTTAGGTAAGTGCGAGTTCGAAGGGAAATATTCGTCGAATCGCCGTAACGTCTAATGAAACCAAGTGCGGAAGTTACTGTCGCATACACCCGGTTTTTATAATGTCGAATACGAATAGAGTAATGCGAGCTTGTATTATTTCTCTGTTTAATAACGTTTCGGACACGACGCTGATGAAATCCCATAAAATTTTGATTGTTCCCACTTCCTCGCTTCGGTTCAGACTACTTTAAACCACTTTGGTTTAAAACTAACCGAAATATTCGTCGAATCGCCGTAACGTCTAATGAAACCAAGTGCGGAAGTTGCTGTCACATACACTCTGTTTTTATAATGTCGAATACGAATAGAGTAATGCGAGTTTGTATTATTTCTCAGATTAATAACGTTTCGGACACGACGCTGATGAAATCCCATAAAATTTTGATCGTTCCCACTTCCTTGCTTCGGTTCAGACTACTTTAAACCACTTTGGTTTAAAACTAACCGAAATATTCGTCGAATCGCCGTAACGTCTAATGAAACCAAGTGCGGAAGTTACTGTCGCATACGCCCGGTTTTTATAATGTCGAATACGAATAGAGTAATGCGAGTTTGTATTATTTCTCTGTTTAATAACGTTTCGGACACGGCACTGATGAAATCCCATAAAATTTTGATTGTTCCCACTTCCTTGCTTCGGTTCAGACTACTTTAAACCACTTTGGTTTAAAACTAACCGAAATATTCGTCGAATCGCCGTAACGTCTAATGAAACCAAGTGCGGAAGTTGCTGTCACATACACTCTGTTTTTATAATGTCGAATACGAATAGAGTAATGCGAGTTCGTATTATTTCTCTGTTTAATAACGTTTCGGACACGACACTGATGAAATCCCATAAAATTTTGATTGTTCCCACTTCCTTGCTTCGGTTCAGACTACTTTAAACCACTTTGGTTTAAAACTAACCGAAATATTCGTCGAATCGCCGTAACGTCTAATGAAACCAAGTGCGGAAGTTACTGTCGCATACGCCCGGTTTTTATAATGTCGAATACGAATAGAGTAATGCGAGTTTGTATTATTTCTCTGTTTAATAACGTTCCGGACACGACACTGATGAAATCCCATAAAATTTTGATTGTTCCCACTTCCTTGCTTCGGTTCAGACTACTTTAAACCACTTTGGTTTAAAACTAACCGAAATATTCGTCGAATCGCCGTAACGTCTAATGAAACCAAGTGCGGAAGTTACTGTCGCATACACCCGGTTTTTATAATACGTCGAATACGAATAGAGTAATGCGAGTTCGTATTATTTCTCTGTTTAATAACGTTTCGGACACGGCACTGATGAAATCCCATAAAATTTTGATTGTTCCCACTTCCTTGCTTCGGTTCAGACTACTTTAAACCACTTTGGTTTAAAACTAACCGAAATATTCGTCGAATCGCCGTAACGTCTAATGAAACCAAGTGCGGAAGTTACTGTCGCATACACCCGGTTTTTATAATGTCGAATACGAATAGAGTAATGCGAGTTTGTATTATTTCTCTGTTTAATAACGTTCCGGGCACGGCACTGATGAAATCCCATAAAATTTTGATTGTTCCCACTTCCTTGCTTCGGTTCAGACTACTTTAAACCACTTTGGTTTAAAACTAACCGGTTTCAACCAGAAAGACTCGGTAGTTAACAGCAACACGATCGTTACGATGGTGGCAGGGCCCAATCACTGGAATGAGTGTATCGGAGCGAGTGGTAATTATTACGACCTGACAGTGATGACGGTAACGATAGTGACAACAGTGTAAACTCTCTACGAGTGCTAGATCAACAAATCATTCGCCGCAATGCGTTTAATAATTCAATTATGCGGAACAGAAAGACGGAGCAGAGCGTTACTCCTGCCGAACGAATCTGCTTATGTAACGCATGAATTAATTGATGCAATGTACATATTGACACACTCGATATCATTGATAGTAACGTGATCTTAAACTCGTTGCCATCGCGTTCATTACCATAAAAGTATGTCAAACGACTGGTATCAAAACAATCAATCTCTTTCATGGTTTAGTTGTGATAGGGATTTCAATCCTCCATTTCCACAGTATAATTTACGAGTAGTAACGTGATCTTAACCCTTTGCACTCCGAATTTTATTTCAATTTCGTTACCAGCAGCTCCCAACGCTTTTAAGTGTTTTATTTGAAATTTACTTTAACTAAAAATATAAAGCAATTTAAATAAATAAAGGAAGAAACAAATTCACTTAAATACCAATTTTATTTACAGTATTGTCGTATATTGAAATTTTCAAGGGTATGATATGTTTTGAAAGAACTTGCAAGATGTAACCCTGATTTTCTTTCACACGTTTCACAAAAATAGGTGGTTTCTCTTTTTCCTCCAGATGTTTTTCTATTTGAGTAAACTGCACAGTCTTTGTGTTTTCCTTCGGGATGTAGGAAGATTAAATGAGGCTTTCCATCTAAGCGATCGTGTTTATCATGTGTTCCAGGCCTCCCCAATTTCATATTTGGATGACGACAATCACGAATTAGCATTGACAAAATCTTTTCGCGAAATTTTTTGTGGGCTATAGGTTTTGTTCCTTGGTTTTTTGTTTTTTCTTTGTATAAAATATACGCATTTACCATGGAGATTTCTAATCCCCAAAAGAAATATTCCCTCCACCACTTGAGTGCTCGACGTAAAAAACAGTAAGATGTCGCGTATTGGTTCGCCATATCGACACCATCTATATTTTTATTATAATCTGTGATCACATCCAGTTTTTTTATTTCTCTTCGATTACCTGAATGTCTAACCCTTCTAGTGACATTGCGAGAGCGTCGATAACGTGTGCACGATATCTATTTATTTAGACATGAAAAAATGTCGAGTGGAGCTCGACAAAGGAGCTCCTGCCATAAAAACTGATGTCGAGTCACACTCGACATAGGAGTGCAAAGGGTTAAACTCGTTGCCATCGCGTTCATTACCATAAAAGTATGTCAAACGGCTGGTATCAAAACAATCAATCACTTTCATGGTTTAGTTGTGATAGGGATTTCAATCCTCCATTTCCACAGTATACTTTGCGAGTAGCGGTAGTTAATACTTTAAGGACCGCTCACGAGTTTTCTCGTGTTTTCTATACGCTGTCTTTAGATGTCATTTACTTTGATACATTGCATCTATTTGTCTATTTAAGGATTTACATCAATATTCACGATACATATGTAAATTTTGTATGATTTCTCTTCATAGAGAAAAATGCTCCACGCAATATCGTACTTAAAAACTACTAGAAACTCTGATAAAATTGCCTTTTAAATAAAATTTTATGCTAATTTTTCTAACACGTTCGCGGAGTCTTAAAATCTTAAAGTTAATTATTTTGAATTTAATTTTATATAACCTTAAGTTTTTGAAATAATATATTTATATTATTATATAATAATTTTGTAAATATGATCATCTGACTACCCTCATAAAATGTGTGTAACACTTTGACTGCCATAGTGGTGATCGGTCTCACGAAAAATTCAAAAAATACCCAATCGGTCGTATTTATAATTTTGAAAATGCAATTAACATTAAATAGTGATTCAATTCTTTGGTCTCCGAAACCTTCGCATTATTTTCATTTTGCGCAATTCAATCATATTCTGTAGTACTTCATCCCGTTGCGGTATTAATATAGTAAAATACGCGTGGCAATCAACGTGTTAATGAAATTTCGGATATCACAACCAATTTAAAAATAAACTGACTGTCAATTTTTGCATCTCGCTGAAACTTTTAATGTCCGCGAACCTGTTAAACAATTTTTCAAATAATACCTAAAATCCACCCTATTTTACAATTTCTATAAATTTCATACAAATTTATTTTTTAAGTAAAAAAGTTATGATAATTATTACAAAAAAAAAACATTTTTTTTGGTAATACCTAAAATACTGCCAATTATACAATTTCTGAAAGTTTCACAAAAATCGCTTCATAAATAACAAAGTTAATGTGCGGTTCCAAAACCGTGCGGTCCCAGGCGCGTTTCTTACACATTTCTTAGCGGTTCTTAAAGTGTTAAGCCACGTCATAAATCCTGACCTTTAATTCACGAGATCCTATTATGGATATAAGGACCGAATCTACATTGACTACGACCAATGCACAGTAACTGCATGAAAAGCTCGGCTTCGCTATATTTCACGGATGGGCAATTATATATTTCCTGAAGTTGGTCCGCTGTCCATAGCTTTTACGAGTGATTACGCGTGAATGCGTTTCAACACGTATTAGCCCATGCAATGTCAAGTGTAAGGGTCAATTGGATCGTTCCACGATCATGCATCGATTTACGGCGATTCGACCGATACTTTACCCTCCTCTGTTCTTTGTTTCTGCGAAAGTCGTGTTGCATGCAGCCGATCGATTTGCGGGACCGTTGTTTGCACTACACGAATGCATTTCTTCGCTCATCGTTATTACCTCTGGCTGATAACTTGACGATTTAATTTCCTCTGCCGGAGGTCTTAGTCATTTTCACGTCATTACGTGAAAAAGCTCGACTGCAGTTATCTAATTGCTGGGATAATTGTAAATTCACAGTGTGATGTAATACAAAATAATACGCAAACGCTGTTAGCCACCGGTAATGATTCTAGCTTAGATAACTTAAATAACAACTCATAGCTACACATTGATTGACGGACACTTCAGACATCGGTTGTTATCTTAGCCGAATATAACCACAAACTGTGTTTGAGGAATCTGTGGTGGTATAAATATGAATTCTGTAGAATGAATGCAGTACAGTAGAAACAATTATATATTAAAAAAAAACACGTTATAGGTGAACAATTGCGTATGCTTTGAATAATCCCAACAATATCTGCAGTTTTCACCCCTTACCTATTTATTTTTCGGTACATGCTCAAAGCTGTTCTAAATTTCTCAGCGTGCTTGCAATAATTATAATTTCCTTTGTACGCTCTGTTATTTTCTGTGAATGTAGGTCAACGAGGCTTCGTCGACTTTTCAACCCCAAATTCGCATATTTTGTGGATTGCAGATTGCACCTGCGCTTTCAGCATGCCGCGTTATTAGTCACCCCCTTTGATATGTTAACGGGACGAGAAAATTAGGGAACTTTCATTACATACAGGAATGTCAAAGAACGCTATAAGAAATTTTCAATTTTCGCAAATTTAGATATTTATTTGAAGCCTTTACATACGAAACAATCAGCCGTAAGCTACGTAAAACAAATTCTTGCCACACAAAAACCTACTGTCTCTCTGAAATGATTTGTTTTAACGTCAATTACACTCTATTAAATTATATAAGCGCTGAAGGAAACGTAAAACTCTTCAACTATTTTCGACGATTCTAATACAGTTTCAAGACAGTATTTTTAAGTGTTTCTCAAGTCTTTGTTAACACGATACGTACACGAAGCTTCCACGCTTGAATAGATGTCAATTTCTTTTGTCAGGATCCCTGAAAAATGCGCCCACGTCTATTCGTCTTGATTTGTTTTAACGTCAATTACACTTTATTAAATTATATAAGCGCCGAAGGAAACGTAAGACTCTTCAACTATTTTCGACGATTCTAATACAGTTTCAAGACAGTATTTTTAAGTGTTTCTCAAGTCTTTGTTAACACGATACTTACACGAAGCTTCCACGCTTGAATAGATGTCAATTTCTTTTGTCAGGATCCCTGAAAAATGCGCCCACGTCTATTCGTCTTGTTCCTTTTCCTGTCGGCGTCATCAGCCGAGCAGCGACGAATTATCACAATAGACGAGGAATGTCGAACAGAACATCCGAGCTTATTACATTACTTTTCCTGGGTGGACTACACGGTTCTTGGCGCGATGCTGCTGATCTCCTGCCTGATCGGGATGTTTTACGGCTTTTTCACTAAGAAACAGGAGACCAGTCAAGATTTTCTGCTCGGTGGGTCTAGCATGGGCACATTTCCGACCGCGATGTCTTTGGCTGCAAGTTTCATCACGGCCATTGAGCTTCTTGGAAACCCTGCTGAGATGTATGGTCAGGTACGGCGACATTTAATACCTTTCGATGCGGAAAGCGGTCAGTTTGGAAACGTGGCATCTTTACTCACTCAATTTCTTTCAACACGACAGGGCACCCAGTTCTGGATGACATGCGTATCTTTCATGCTAGTCGTGCCGATCACCTCCTACTTGTATTTGCCAGTGTACATGAAGTTAAGACTGACATCCAGCTACGAGTACTTGAATTTACGTTTCAATCGCTATTGCAGACTGCTGGCAAGCGCGTTATACATGTTGCAGATGATTCTGTACACCTCAGTGGCCGTTTATGCGCCCGCATTAGCGTTAAGTCACGGTAAGTCAAATAATCCTGACATGCGTAACACCTAAAAAAATGATTAACTAATTTTATCGTATTTTCCTCCGCAGTCACCGGCCTCAACACTTACATAGCTGTTACTCTAGTCTACGTAGTTTGTATTTTCTACGCCTCACAGGTTGGTATAATAGTTTGTAGCGGAATGAATGGGAACATTAATCTGGGAAGTCAACATTTGCTTAATTTAGGGAGGCATGAAGGCCGTCATAATGACGGACACGTTCCAAGCAGCAGTGCTAATCGGCTCGTTGTTCCTGATTGTCGGATACGGAATATCATGGGCGGGTGGTATTGAGGTTATATGGGAAGATAACGAACGATCCGGGAGAATGGAATTTTTTAACATGGATCCTAATCCCACTGTCCGACACAGTTTCTGGAGTGTCGTTATCGGTGGCACGTTCTACTGGACAACCATGTTTGCCAGTAACCAAGCAGCTATCCAAAAGTACCTGAGCGTAGAGACCATTGGCCAAGTGCGAACGTACGTTTAGTAATTCAGTAAAATAAACTGCACACCGTACTCAAGCGAGATCTACCTTGAAAAACATGATTTTTACTTTAGGGCGTTATGGGTGTCCGCCTTTGGCATGATTATAATTTATACTATCAATTTCCTATCTGGAATGGTATTATACAGTACTTACAAAGACTGTGATCCTTTATTGGCCGGCGATATAAACGGCCTCGACCAATTGCTGCCACTATACGTGATGAATTACATGGGCAAACTCAAGGGAGTGCCAGGATTCTTTGTCGCTGGAATTTTCGCGGCTTCCTTGGGGTAACTTTCTTCCTCGCCTACTCATCAGTGCATCCACTGTCAAAATATCTGTTACATTAACGTTGTACACTTAACAGCACCGTGGCTAGTGCTCTTAACTCGTTGGCAGCGATCACCTGCGAAGATATTCTTCAGGGTCTGTTCAAAATGGAACTCCCCGCACGCAGGGGAGCGGTTTATGCTAGATGGATCAGTATATTTTTCGGCGCACTAAGCTTCGCCCTCGTTTTCGTCGTCGAACGTCTCGGCAGCGTTCTGCAGGTATACATTACAGATTCGCTAATACCAATCCGAGGACCATTTCAAATTCCGTGCTTATTTGCAGGTTGCCTTATCGTTCAATGGAATGGTGGGTGGGGTGACCTTGGGATTATTCTCCCTTGGCATGTTTGTACCGTGGGCGAATTCCAAGGGAGCTTTCTCCGGTGCCATTACGAGTCTGATAATAGTACTGTGGATCGGCTTGGGTGCGCAAATCGCCGCTCTCAACGGGCTGATTGAATTGGACATTAAACCGGTGTCAAGTGAGGCATGTCCCTGTGTCACGACAAACAGCACATCAGATACGGTTCAGGATGAGGCGCAAGACACCGTGTCCTCCGTGTATAAGGTGAGTTCCGTCCGTGAGAGGTACTTAGGAACTTCGCCACGGTCTTTTGATCAATTTGCCGCTCGGTAAACTTTCCGAGTATCTTAAGGGAGAAGCGATTACGACAGTTTGTCTCCTGTGTCCTATACAGACCAGCTACTTATGGTACAGCGCTATTGGTTGCATGCTCACGATGGTTATTGGGGTCCTGGTGAGTCTGGTGACAGGTTTCCAGGATCCAGCCGATCTCGATCAGGACCTTCTCAGTCCGGTAATCGCAAGGCTCTTCCGTATGGAAACGAAGCCGCGAGCTGGTAATAACGTTCAGGGCATAACGAACTTCGCTCTTGAGTTGGACGACGAAAAATCGCAGATGGAAAAGAGTCCGAAGTAGTTTGTCATAGGAAACGGTCGATTTATCTCGCCTAGAAACGCAATAGGATTGCGTAGACGACAGCTTCGATTGCGTCAAGACGTCATGAAAATTCGATCAACGAACGACCTGCAGATTGCTCTCTACGATCGATATTACTGTGCATTATTCATTTTTGCAGAAGGGCTCCTCCTGCTGACATAGACGGATCTTCTAGAGATAAGAAATAGGACAAGAGAATCCCTCCGTGTCTGGTTCATTATAACAATCGTAGTTATGTAATTTCTATTTATACGATACTATACGATGCCACGCGTTAATTTTTATTCCCCCGATTTTAAGTAAGTCTTCGTCGATTCGTTTAAGAATCACGTTTTATCACGTGTCATCTCGCGCGCCGCTTCACCTGAAATCGTTTTTACACTGTGGAGATAGAAACCTTGCAATTGCGGAAACGGACTCGAGACGATCTAAACGGAACAGATCATTCGATCGCTGAGCACGCTTGCTACACATTTACTGTACACAGACGAGTCTAAAGAGAAATAAAGGAAAACTCGATAGATCTTTCTCTTTGCTGCCGTATCTCCTCGTTTTCGATGTCCGCTTTGCCGATCGATCATATTCCATAGTCCTACGTAGAGTAAGTCCGCGATGGGTCTATGAGTGCAGGGAGGTGGTGAAGTCGGAAGAGTGGGAGTCTAGAGAGGGACGGAAAGAGAGACGGAACAAGAGAGAGAACGATGGGTGAAAGTGGATCAATACGCCGTAAATGTTTGTCTCGTCTGGCGTGGAGCGAATGGAGTCTCACCTCAGGAGACGAGTATCGCTGAACGAAGCAGTATCCTACTGCGCGAGTTTTTGACAGGCAGTGTAGAACGTGTTCTCTCCGCGAATTAGTCAGTCGTCAATGATCCGTCGTTACACTTCGCGCGGCTTGTGTCAGTACGCGGCATGGCGAGGAAAAGCGTGCCTTGACTGTGGACGTTTGTTAAGATACATTGTCAACCGCCAATCGCACGACGGAACGTCGATCTTTCGGTTTTCAGTGCGAGCCGATCTCTCTACGAAAATATCGCTGCCATACGGTGGGATGCCCTAACAGGTGGCAACTTTGAATAGCCGGCAAGTAGCTTTGCAATTTTTTATCGCCCGCTAAACAAGAGTGGTACGGTGTAAGGGTTGATAAAGGCGCCGAGCGAAGTGCCACGCTGATGAGCCTAAATAATCGCTGCTTTATCACGGTCTACGAGAACGTGAGGTAGGGTTTAGAAAGCGGTTTTTTCCTCGCGGTGAACTTCGAACCTGGTGGAGATGTAGCGACCGCCACTATCGGACGACTCTCACTTTAATACGAAACACGCGTGCTATCGTGAAGGATGTTCATCCGAAAAATTGACTTAGCCTGCTTCCGAGTCCTTCGCTGGACCGTTCTGATATCTCTGTTAGTGTACCTATCGCTTCTATTCGTAAGATACAATAAGAATGTACCGCTTAAGAGTACGCCTAGCTCAAAGATCGAGGACAAGGATGGTCCTGCGATCGAAAGCCTATTCTTCGAACTAGAAGCAGTGACCGTAGACGAGGAAAACTTAACACGCTACAAGGGCGTGGGCGTTGATCCACGAGACGAGCAGAGCATAAGAGAAGTCGAAGAAGCTGAGAATCGGGAGAACGCCAGGAGTCTGCTGGAAAATATTTTTCAACGGGCTGATATTAACCAGGACCAGCTGCTGGATATTCAAGAGTTAGCTAAATGGATCCATACCAGGATCACCGAGCACATAACTCGCGCTATGAGAGAAAACGTCGGATTCTTTACGGCCATCGACATTAATCCTAGAAATGGTAACGTCTTGCCGACTGGATCGTGCTACTTCTATGAGCGACTTAGAATTTCTAGCTACCATTGTGCCGTACGGACAATACGTATCACAGAGCTAATTATACGCGACCGGTAGCGGAATTAGTCGTTCATAGTGTAACGAAACCATCCAATTTGAACAGCCGCGCGCGCGAATATTAATTATCGTGACACTTCATTTAGGAGAGGTATCATGGGAAGAGTACCATGCCTATTTTCTGAGATCCCACGGTTTCCCCGAGAGTTACGTTAACTCGCATGACAAGAAACACAGTGAGATGTCGAGGGTCTTGAAGGAGATAATAATGAGGGATCGCGCAAGATGGATCGAGGCTGCCAGGAACGATCCAGACAGACTCGCGTTGGATGAGTTTCTCGCTTTTACTCATCCGGAGAGCAGCCACAGAGTTCTTTTACAGATGGTCGAAGATCTCTTTGAGAAATTTGGTAAAGACGCGAAAAAATCAACCAATGATCTTCCTACAAGGTCGCTCACATTAAATAGAGCACCTCTCTAGATCACGACGGGGACGAACAATTGACGGAGGATGAATTCGCTGACTTGCCAGCTGACAGCGTCGGTTTAGATCTTAGAGAGTCCAAACACAGTCCCGTTGGCGACAGTGCTGGCAGGCGGAAGGAGTTTCGACACTTAATTGACAAGAACAAGAATGGCAAGGCTGATCGAACGGAACTTCTGGTGAATAGCAACCATCGACAAAGATACTGACATTCGTCTAACGACATTTTCGTTCTTTCAGATGTATATCGATCCGAGGAATCCGCGTCATGCCATTCAGGAAGCTCAGCATCTTATTAGTCTATCAGACACGAACCTCGATGGAAAGTTGAATCTCTCGGAGATCCTAAGTAAAATGGACCTCTTTTTGGGTAGTAAGATGGTTGATACCGAAAGAAGTTTTCACGACGAGTTCCGATAGTCTGACATTTATCTATACTACGCGGATCAAAATTAGCGATTTTCTTCTCGAACTGTTCTGGCTCGATCGTAATCTTTGTAGCATTCTTTCAACGAAGTCTGGAACGAAGTAGACAATATCTATTAACGTTGCGTTGATAATGGGACACTGATGAGATCTGGCGTTAATAGCTTCCCTACCAGGAAGAAAACTTACACGACCGTAGAACGTATCTGTGATAATCTTTACGCCGTAGGCTATCGTTTTGTGGAGTATTACTACTATTAGTTCGACGATAATGTCTTATGAGGTGAGGGAAAGCAGGTCCTACAAGGATGTCTATACAGATGACTGCGTAAGTTTACGGGATCACAATTATCGACTGTCGCTCGTCACGCAATTGTTAAAGGGTTGACGGGTCCGTCCTGCTAGATTCTTTTTTATTCCATACTTTAATGTTCCTTGCGGTGTGTATATGGAGACACAAGACTAGCACAACTTACGACGAGAACTTATATACCGTAGTGTTTTCTACTGCCGTCTAGAATTCTCTCGTAATAAACGTTCTATGCAAAAGGAACATTTCCCCGCCTTATTTAATCTCACAGATATTTATTTACAAATTAAAAACATTCATATGTACAAAGACAACCAATTTAGCTAGTCAGCGGTCTATGATACTCAGCGGAATTCGCACCAGGTGAGTAAATACATTAACATCGTATATCAGAGAATCAACAGCATTGCTTCTTACGTTAGGCTACGTTCTATTCTATCCGAGTTTCGAACGACTCACGATTCATCTTAAATACCGCAAAGCTTTCGTGTAAATTTTGATGATGTCAATGGATGTACATATCTAAACAAGTTCTATATGAAATCGCGAGATGGAAGCTTGCACAAGAGTGGGGGATCTACTAATTAAAGACAGTATCTATGCGTTCATTTGGCTGAATGTTCTCTATCTAGCCAAAATACTGCATCAAATACAATCAATGACTATAAAATCGCATCTTACAATTCGACAAATATCGTAAGCATGCCCGCAATGAATTGATTTTACACTTAGCAAAATAGTTTCCCCTTAGCTTTCCGACTGGTCTCTCATTACCATCGATCCTAACCTTCTTGCAATATCGAATTATAGTATTAAGTCTGGCTTTTCGGCACTGACCGTGAAACCCCTGGAGTCAATCTATAGATTAGAATGATGAAAATTAGTTTTAATCCTACGAGAAAACGCAATGTTTAACACATTGACTGTTGTGGCAAATTCAGTGACTCTTCCAAACCCAGTTTTTGTCATTCCCGTATATTTTTTATGTATGTCCCAAAATAAGATTTAACACTTTGACTGCCGTGATGGTCACCGATGACCAACGCAAGAGATTTTACTGAAGGTCCAAAATATTCGCAATGGGTAACAATTATTATTTCATAAATGCAGTTGTTGTTAGAATAATGACGCGATCCTTTGGTCTCCAATGCCTGCATATTATTTACATTTTGCATAATTCAGTCAAACGCTGTAGTATTTCACAGCATCGCCGTTCTAATATAGTAAAATACGCTTGGCAGTCAACGTGTTAAACCAGGTTTAAAATGAACAAATATCAAAATATGAAATATCAAATATCCAAACTTTCGGAATTATCGCCGAAATATATATACATTTATCTATAAATATATATAGATAAAATTATTATTTATACATATATATATTATTATATTTATGTATATTATTAATTATATATATTTATAGAGAAATATATATAGATAAAACGATTAACAAGAAAATCAATACGCGAACACCAATTTTCAAGTAATCGATATTTAGGTACGAAGTCCTCGATATCTGCAATTTCTGGACGACGTAACGATCAATGTGTTAAAAGGATTACTCACTCAGCAGGTCGATCAGGAGGTGGTGTATTACCGCCACGGCAGCAGAGTCTAATCCAACCTGTAGGCCGAATCTCGCCTTCGTTTATATCAGCTGCTATACACAGACAGACGATCAATCTCGCAAAAATGTTTAATGAAGTAAAAGAAATTAGCCATTAAATCTGAAACGCTTTTTCTCCCGAGATGGACAGGTCCTAATTCCCGACGGGAGCGTATCAAGTTTGAGGAGAAAAGGCAGTGTTTACCGTCTGCGTTGGAAAACATTACCCGGAAAATGCATACTCAACGTATGCAAATATGAGGTTTTATCTTTTTGCTGCGATTGTAGCAGATGTGGAAGAAATGGAACGCGGTTTTTACCTCGCTGATGAAATAACCGATCGCATTCGAGGTAATGGCGTTTCAAAGTTTCACGCGAGGAAATTAGAGATCTTTGGCTGTAGTCTGAAATGCTGACCTGATCGGATTCTTTGTGGGTGGCAACCGCTAAATGTCGACTGTCGCGTAGTCTGAGCGTCTGTTGTCCTCAAAAATAGATAGACGGAAATTGTCTTATCCAGAACAAGCCTCACCTATGTTGAGATGAAGGTTTGAAAGTGAGGTACTTCGCAATTCGACTGCTGCACTTACCTCGCCGTTTAGGAAACAGTAGAGAGTAGCAATGAATAAGCCTTGAAAGGATCTGAGAAAGTGCGTCGAGTAGGACCACAAGGCGAATTTATTCACATTGTCCAGTGGCGCTTCTATCATAAATAGCACGTTTGTGATTCCTAACAATGGCAACAGAACCACGGCAGCTCTCACAACTTTTCTGTGAATAAAAGACGTGTGTGATCATATGATCCATCTGAACTCTCGTGTGCAAGACTTACAAAAGCTGTTCTATCTCACTCGTATGGCTTTGGCGTAGTTTCACAACCAGCACCCGAATGACATTAAGCAGAAACAGAAAATTCATCTAAAAACAAAATATGCAACGATTACATATGAACGCAACACCTTTATCCTTATGTGCCCTTACCAGTATTATGGCGAACCTGGGTCCCTCCAGGATCCAAAAGTACGAGGACAAATTGTATCCCAACCAACACCTCAGAAACCTAAAGATCGTCATTTTACATCACATATTCCAAAATTGTTACTTTTAACCAAATTTTTCTTGACAACCGCGAAACGTCGGATTTATATTTTCAGTGAATACTTACTTAGACTTTGGATGATAGTAGACAGCCGTGACGGTGGCCCAAGTCAGTGTCATTACCACTGGACATCCCCAACCAACGAATCGATACACCCGGTAGTAAGACGATTCTTGGAAAACGGCTACTGTACAAATATAAAAATACATAAACGTGAGAATGAGCGAGATAAAAATAGAATAGGACGGCGTATTAACACTTTAAGGACCGCTCACGTGTTTTCTCGTATTTCACGTAACAACTGTTACGGACCCTCACGAATTTTCTCGTGTTTTGTACACACTGTCTTTAGATGACACTTATTTTGAGAAATTGTGTCTATTTTGTCTATTTAAGTACTTACATCAATATTCAACGTATTAACACTTTGACAGCCGTGATGGTCACCACTTATCGGCGCAAAAGATTTTACTGAAGATCCAAAATATTCGCAATGCGTAGCAATACTTATTTTATAAATGCAGTTATTGTTAGAATACTGATGCGATCCTTTGGTCTCCGATACCTGTACATTATTTACATTTAGCATAATTCAGTCAATCGCTGTAGTATTTCATAGCATCGCCAGTTCTAATACAGCAAAATATGATCGGCAGTCAACGTGTTAACCCTTTGACTGCCGCGATGGTCACCGGTGATCGGCGCAAGAGATTTTACTGAAGACCCAAAATATTCGCAATGGGTAGCAATACTTATTTTATAAATGCAGTTATTGTTAGAATACTGATGCGATCCTTTGGTCTCCGATACCTGTACATTATTTACATTTAGCATAATTCAGTCAATCGCTGTTGTACTTCATAGCATCGCCAGTTCTAATACAGCAAAATATGATCGGCAGTCAACGTGTTAACACTTTGACTGCCACGATGGTCACCGGTAATCGGCGCAAAAGATTTTACTGGAGATCCAAAATATTCGCAATGGGTAGCAATAATTATTTTATAAATGCAGTTATTGTTAAAATAGTGATGCGATCCTTTGGTCTCCAATACCTGCACATTATTTACATTTCGCATAATTCAATCAAACGCTGTAGTATTTTATAGCATGGCAGTTCTAATACAGCAAAATATGATCGGCAGTCAACGTGTTAACATTTTGACTGTCGTGATGGTCACCGGTGACCGGCGCAAAAGATTTTACTGAAGATCCAAAATATTCGCAATGGGTAGCAATACTTATTTTATAAATGCAGTTATTGTTACAATAGTGATGCGATCCTTTGGTCTCCGATACCTGCACATTATTTACATTTCGCATAATTCAATCAAACGCTGTAGTATTTCATAGCATCGCCGTTCAAATGCGGCAAAAAAAGGCACGGCAGTCAATGTGTTAATTCGATTGCCTTCATGTTGTTTTCGCTTATTTACCGATGCTTTACGCAATATCATACTTTAAAAACTCTGATGAAATTGACGTTTAAATAAAATTTTATGATAATTTCTTTAAATAATTGTTTAGACAATATTTAAAATATTTTCAATTATACAATTTCTAAAAATCTCACAAATACTGCTTTATCAATAACAAAGTTATGATTTTTTGTGACATACAAGTTTTCCAAAAACGTGTGGTCTCAGCAGTATTTCTTACAGATTTCTTAGCGGTCCTTAAAGTGTTAACCCTTTGACTGCTGAACACTTCCGGTCGAAGCGCTCGCTGAGGACGAAACACTTTTCGCTAGTGTCAACTCTATTGATTCATTATGTAAGGCGCAACTAAATTCTAATGATAATGCTTTATTTACGCCAAATGAAATAATGCAAGAAAATTATCTGATAAAGCACGCATCTGTATTCATCTCGTACATTGATAATTGTGGCTGCAATAGGTAAGAAATCAAAACGATTGGGGACGCATATATGCGTCCATAGTCGACACCGATAAATTTCAATGGACGCATATATGCGTCCATAGCAGTCAAAGGGTTAACACTTGGCATGCGGGCAACGTATTTTTACGTTTTATGTAGTCTGTCACTGGAGCGCGGGTCACGTAAAAATACGTATTTAGTTGATTTGGTATTGGTAGTGGATATCCACCACAAATCTACTAAATACGTATAATTACATGAATGTGTGACATTATATGTGTGTTATTTGCGTTGCTAGGCAACGCTTTGCATTTTTTTCCCCATAAGTTATGATTGTTGAGTTACTCGATCTTTTGCTGTGTTATTTCGTCTTCAATCGAATTCTTAGCTCCAGAACGTGTTTTATCAATTTGAAGCTTGATTTTTTATTATTGATTAGAAAATTAATCAAATGAGCCGTTGTGACAAAGATAGTGATGAAGAAATATGCGCTGACGGATTATCGGAATTTTCGTATGATAGTGTAGAAAATTTTAAAAGCCGTTTATTTTTATGATTTTGTAAAAATATCGTTTGTTTTTTGTTAAATAATCATACAGTATATATTTAAGTGTGAAATAAAAAAAGTTTCGTTCATAAAAACGAAGTAGTTTTCGATTTACAGCGATTTTTCTGAATAACCAAACTTCCGCGCGATTCAAGAAAAAACGCCCGCTGCACGCGAAATTCGGCGGCGAAGTATGCCCGCATGCCAAGTGTTAAGCGCTGCATTGAAAAGTCGCTTCTTTGGTCACACTTACCCGTAACAACATTGTGCAGGAACAGGCCCTCAATAAACATCCACATGAACATGGCCGTTTTCGCGTATTCCAGGAACACATAGCTCGCCTCGCACAGAATGGGCTAAAACGTGAGAAATATAACTGCGTTTCCGCGCGTCCCAATTTCAAGCTGCATTTTCCGCGACATGCTATACCGCATATTTCATAATGCATTCTTTTAAGAGTGCTTTATAGACTTTTGCATATCGCCGAGGGCAAATTATATTGTCCCTTTTCCCACGGTACGCTCAGCCCTTTCTTCGCCGCGCACTTCTATTCTATTCGCGAGCGATGTTAGTTCGCTTTACATTCGATGGCATGCAAGAAGATCCGGAAGTAGATCGAAGTTGCATTTCTTGCGCATTGTCAGCAAAGGCGGTGGGCTTAGTTTGACGTGAATTGAAATCGAACGTGGCGATGAAAGTTTTTCCGCGCGTTCTAATTCCGCGAGGGTGCAGCAATTTACTACTGAGCTCGAGTAATTCGTATTCCCTACTCACGGTGTTTCCTATTCCTTGGTGCATGCCGTGCGGCTTTCTCCTCAGAATTTCAATGTCGACGTACAGTGTTAAACGAATCAGCACCTGGACGACCATCGCCACAAAGAGATTCTTGTGGATTCTCGTCCGCGTGTTCCTCAGGGATCTGCGATATTCCATTTGCTAAATCGCACTCGACATCCAACCTTCACACTGTTTTGTAACAGTACAACGTCGTGGCCCAATCAAATTTATCGGAACACGCTTCACATTCTATCATCCTCAGGCTAATGCACTAAATCACTCTTGCATCCCGTACCTTCCGTTTTCCTTGACTGACTTACATTCGCCTATCTGTATACTATGCTCACGCCTCTGCATCGGCGGAGTACGGTCTCGAGAGTGCAAAACAAAAATTGCGCCCACGTACGTTCCTATTTACTTAACACGTTCGCGGACGCGAATGTTGTGCATTTATTTTCATGACGATGCAGAATGACATGAATGCTATAGCAGGTATAATAATTACAAAAACTTAGGGTTATATAAAATTAAATTCAAAACAATTGACTTTAAGATTTGAATACTATGGCATTCATTTTCATGATGATGCAGAATGACATAAGTGCTACAGCAGGTATAATAATTGACAGATATGATAATTATAAAAACCTAAGGTTACCTGAAATTAAATTCAAAATAATTGAGTTTAAGGTTCAATACTATGTCATTCATTGTCATGATGATGCAGAATGACATGAATGCTACAGCAGGTATAATAATTGACAGGTATAATAATTATAAAAACCTAAGGATACCTGAAATTAAATTCAAAATAATTGACTTTAAGGTTTGAATGCTACCGCATTCATTTTCATGATGATGCAGAATGACATGAATGCTATAGCAGGTATAATAATTGGCCGGTATAATAATTACAAAAACTTAAGGTTATATAAATTAATTAAATTAATTAAATAAATTATATTAAATTCAAAATAATTAACTTCAAGATTTGAATGCTATCGCATTAATTTTCATGATGATGCAGAATGACATGAATGCTATAGCAGGTATAATAATTACAAAAACTTAAGGTTATATAAAATTAAATTCAAAATCACTGACTTTCAGATTTGAATGCTATAGCATTTATTTTCATGATGATGCAGAATGACATGATTGCCATAGCATTCAAATCTTAAAGTCAATTATTTTGAATTTAATTTTATACAACCTTAAGTTTTTGTGATTATTATACCTGTCAAGATAATAACTAAGTGAACTAAAATATGATAATCTGACTACCCTTATAAAATGTGTTTAATGAAATTTCGGATATAACAACGAATTTAAAAACAAAATGACTGTCAATTTTGCACCTCGTTGAAACTTTTAATTCCCGCGAACGTGTTGACGGGTTGATGCGCTTGTACTATTCTCTAGGTCAGAAAAAAGGAACCGAACGACGGAGGGCCGTTGGCGCTCAGAATGGAAAACGCTCATTTGCAACGAATTTTCCGACGAACTTCATCGGTTGGAGTGTGTTGCAGAAAATCGTAAGGCAGCCTAGCGTTAGACGTATATCACTTACCTAAATCGACAGAAGATTGCCAGCGATGCCAATAGGGCGACCAAGGAGATGCTCAATCCAACGAACTCGAGCGTACGTGTTCTCTCGGCTATATTCATTTTCATCTGGAATAGAAACCGATCAGGAGAAGAGGCATTGGAAAACGTGCAGATTGCAACAATGCCCTGGGGAGAGCGACAGCTAGAGCAAGAGGGACAGAATGATCGGATAAAGAGCGTTGAAGAGATAGGGGGGGGTTGAAACGGTACTTGTAGGCAGCGTGGAAAATGCACCGCGAAAAATCGAAACAAGCCGATTGGCTATAGCGTTCTTTCTCCAATGCTGATATTTGGTCGACAATCGAACGTTAAATGGCAGTAAATTTGCCGGATACGAAACATCGCTGTTCAAAATCGAGAAACGCGGTTCGGGCCTGGAGGTCACTGAAGGGGTCGATGCAAAATTCCGTCCGAACAGATCGGCTTTAGTGTCCGTTCGATGCTATCGGAATTTCTCGAGATTCGCATCGCGAATCTGTTCGTCCCTGTATAATTATATCAACCCCAGTAATAGTACCGGACGATCAATTACATGGCGCGCCTACCCCATTTCCCATTTCCGTTTTCGTGCCGATAGAACGATCTCGCACTTTATTCCGCTTCCTCTTTTACGCCCGACACATCTCGCCCGATCGATATCGAGGACCTTTCCACTGGTCATAAAAAGTCTTCCGCCTTCATCTTTAGTTCAGCCGCACGAATAAATCTACGGTTTCCGTCGCTGGAGCAGCAGTAGTCCGTCATCTCTTCTTCGGGCTTTTTCAGCTGGTAATTGTCGAGTCAGCTCGCACGGGTTTTCTATTTTTCCTCCACACCCCGCCGTCTCGCTTCATCTTCGGTCGCTGTACCCACGTTGCCGCATTTGCATCGTCGACTTTACGCGCCTCCAGGGTCCTTCACGCCGTCCAATTAACATTCACAATTTCGAAGTGCTGCGGAAAGACGTCGCAGGGAAGGGGATGCGACAGTTAGAACAAATTTTTTCCGCCACGGCGATGGCACGTCACCGCGAATAAGTCGTAGAACGAGGGCTCAGCCGATTTTTCGGGACAGCGAAGCGAGAGAGCTGCCAGGAAAGGATACGCTAGAAAGCATTCTTATTTTACGTACTAAGGTCAAGTTTATTAGACCCAGAATACCTCGAATGAGATTTCCACCTTCTAGACGGCGGAAAGCAGACCATATTGTAGTGTCATTTGACCTGGACTACGCTGTTATCTATGATGGGAGTGACTCTTTTAGTCGTGCTTTTAGGTGCATTGCAGCTACTCGTATGTTCGTTTCGAGCGGTCACTTTCCGAGGAACAAAAATTGTCCCGTTGCATTCATCGTTTCGAAATGCATTTGTGCACTTGTTTGTGTTCAGAAAAGGAGTTTAAGATGATCTGCCTTAATGTATTTACACGTAAATTTTAATACGTTGACTGCCAAGCTTATTTTGCTATGTTAGAACTGCAATGCGATGAAATACTGCAGAGCATGATTAAATCGTGTAAAATAAAGTAACGCAGAGTTGTTAGAAGCTAAAGTATTGAAGCACCGTTTTAATATCAATTGATGTTACAAGCTTGCAAATAGGCGTCATTGTGAATTTTTTGCATTTTTAGTCAAATCTTTTGCATCGGTCACCGGTGACCACCGTGGCAAAACGTATTTTGCTATGTTAGAACTGCGATCCGATGAAATACTGTAGAATATGACTAAAACGCAGAGTTGTTATAAGTCAAAAATATTGAAGCACCGTTCCAATATTTTGCATTTTTTTCAAAATATGGAATCGAATTATGAAAATCGAATTATGAAATGAAATATCGTCCGAATTTTTTGCATTTTTAGTCAAATCTTTTGCATCGGTCACCGGTGACCACCGTGGCAAAACGTATTTTGCTATGCTAGAACCGCGATGCGATGAAATACTACAGAATATGATTAAACGCGTAAAATGAAGGTAACGCAGAGTTATTGAAACTCAAAGTATTGAAGCACCGTTCCAATATCAATTGCTTTTACAAGATTACAAATAGGCTTTATTGCGAATTTTTGGCATTTATAGTAAAATTTTTGCATCGGTCACCAGTGACCACCGTGGCAAAGCGTATTTTGCTATGTTAGAACTGCGATGCGATGAAATACTGCAGAGCATGATTAAATCGTGTAAAATTAAGGTAACGCAGAGTTGTTAGAAACCAAAGTATTGAAGCACAGTTTCAATATCGATTGCTTTTACAAGATTGCAAATAGGCTTTATTGCGAATTTTTTGCATTCTTAGTAAAACGTTTTGCGCCGGTCACCGGTGACCACCGTGGGAAAGCGTATTTTGCTATGTTAGAACTGCGATGCGATGAATTACTGCAGAGTGTGATTAAATCGCGCAAAATGAAGGTAACGCAAATTTGTTAGAACCCAAAGTATTCAAGCTCCATGCCAATATCAATTGCTTTTACAAGATTGCAAATAGGCTTTATTGCAAATTTTTTGCATTTTTAGTAAAATCTTTTGCACCAATCGCCAATTTCTACAGTGTTAACATGTTGACTGCAAAGCGTATTTTGCTATGTTAGAACTGCGATGGGATAAAATACTGCAGAGTATGACTAAATCGCGCAAAATAAAGGTAACACAGAGTTATTAGAAACCAAAGTAGTGAAGCACCGTTTCAATATCGATTGCTTTTACAAGATTGCAAATACGCTTCAATCCAAATTTGTTGTATTTTTAGTTATATCTTTTGCACCGCCGTGGCAGTCAACATGTTAATTTATCGTTTAGGTTGTACGGTAACTTCTTTTATTGCTTGTAAAACTGGTGGACGAAATTTGCCGATTTGGACCTATCAAACTTAGGAAACAGCGTAATACGACGTAATCGACATCGATTATAGTCACGCTTGCACCCCCTTGTGTCGTGCCGTATATAAAACCGTTACCGCTTACGTATCACAGATATTTCCTCCAAATCACGTTTAACGCTGTCAAAGCAGCGGGAATAGAGACATAAACCACTAATAGCGTCCTGGAAAAAAGTAGGCCACGAAAACAAACGAGTCGAACAAGCGAATAAAATATAATTACGTTTATTAAGTGTACTGATTGAATCCATAATGCATGCGGTGGTATAAGATTAAGTGCAGAAACAAAAGTTTGCTCCAATTACTAATACTGAAAGGCTAAGGTAGATTTTGTTTTCTCTATGTTACAGTTGTGTCTTTTATGTTTATAATGTTTCTGTTATTTATTTGCTATCTACGAAGTAATCATCAAAAAATTGAAAGACCTCGTTGAATAAAATTAGGAAATTTGTCAGTTGTGTTTCGCCTAAAAACCTACTGATCTGATTTATCGAAAACATTTTTCCCAATCTAATTGCGTATAAACTTTTCCTTTTCAATTTATACTTCTTTGCCTACTACTATTCTGCGATAGTTGTTACAAGGATCTAATGTCTAACTCAATACCCCACGATGTCAAAATGTTTGTCTTTTAACATTTTTCCTGATTCGTTCAGGGATGAAATTAGAACATAATTCAAGACTGCCTATTTTCCGAAAAACTGTCGATATGGAGCAGCAGTGCGAATACAAAATCTGTATGCGGGTTTTCCATCATAAAGTAGGAAAGTACAAAGGATAATATCCAATTATTGCTAATAATGCGCATGCATTTTGAAAAGAAGAGCGCTTCAATCTTTTCGATACGTAATTCGCATATGGCAAAGTTACGAAAGAATCGATCGCATAACATCGGATACTTTGGGATACACAACGCGACGTGAACGACAGGTAGATAGCTGCGGTTTAGGTCGCAATTCCATTGGCGTACATAATTTAATCCGCAAGTAGAACTGATATGCGGCCTTTCGTGTTTACACCAGCAGAAGTTAACTGTCTGTTTGTTTTCCGCCTGTCGTTTTGTTGTCCTGCTTTCATCGTACGTCCATCCGACTTGGTATAAACCGCGCGATATGAAACCGCCCCGATTATTCAGAATATTATTCATACACAAGCCGGACATAACAATATCCCGGACGCGGCTGAATAATTAGCTCCCCACACATAAATCGAAATCTCCCCGTAGCGTAGGTCGAGCGTGATGGAATATTTTTTTCCAATACTTTAATTTCTGCGCTGGCACAGTGTCGACGGCGGAATAGGGTGTCACAGGCGATTGAATAATTTCACATGAAATGGAAGATCGGAGTTTCCAAGTTTCCCGGTAACGATCCTGATAATTTGAACTCACCTCACCCTCGATATCGTTCGTGTACACCTTCCCGTGAAGTCTCAGCATTTCGGGCGTTAAGCAGGTCGTATAGTTAGCCCAGCCGTTGGGGGATGCGTCATTGACCGTACCATTCTGACCTTCCCACCGTCCATTGTAACCGCATCTTTTCTCCACAAATTCTAGCGACAAACGATCGCTGTTTTACGTCATTGCTCTATGTACACGTGTTAGCATCAGAGAAAGGCGTTTCGCGGGAAGAAAGGATGTGTCCTATATTAAGCGCAGACTTACTTGTCGTGTCGAAGCCGTCCTCAAAGGGGCATCGTTGCATGACCGTGGTGGAGGCTTTGGTTGGAGGCCAGCACAGTAAAGAGTCCCATACTGGGTAGCACCAAAACTCTGCCGAAGAAGAAGTCGGATGCAGGATCCATTGAGCGCGGGAATTAACAGTTTAAGGACCGCTAAGAAATCTGTAAGAAATACGCCTGGGACCGCACGTTTTTGGGAAACTTGTACTTTAGAAAAAATCATAACTTTGTTATTTATGGAGCGACTTTTGTGAAACCTTCAGAAATTGTATGATTGGAAGTATTTGCGGTATTATTGAAAAAATCATGTTTTTTAATAATTATTATAATTTTCTTACTAAAGAATGAAAATACGAAAGAAACATGAAGGCAGTCGAGTTTAATGCATTGAATAATGAATATTATTTTAAAAAATTATTTAAATGATTTAACTTATTTATTTAAAAGTCAATTTTATCAGAGTTTCTAAAGTATGATATTGCGTGAAGCATCGGTAAATAAGCGAAAACAACATGAAGGCAATCGAATTAACATATTGACTGCCGAGCGTACGTTGCTATATTAGGAGGACGATGCTATGAAATATTACAGCGTTTGACTGAATTTTGCCAAATTTAAATAATGTGCAGGTATTTGAGACCAAACGATTGCATCACTATTCTAACAATAACTGCCTTCATAAAATAATTATTGCTACCCATTGCGAATATTTTAGATCTTCAATAAAATCTCTTGAGCCGGTCACCGACGATCGTCACGGCAGTCAAAGTGTTAAAAAATAAATTTGTATGAAATTTATAGAACGCCTGAGGCACCAATAAATAATTGAAAAACACATGAAGGCAATTGAGTTGCATACAAAAAATAGATACAATGTATCAAAGTAAGTGACATCTAAAGACAGCGTGTAGAAATCTCGTGAGCGGTCCTTAAAGTGTTAATAAGCCTTCTCTGACGGAAGGAGGAAGCTCGGAAAACACGAAAAGTACGAGAAGCCTATTCGCGAATACGTTGTTCATCGACTTCGATTTACTCGTTTCGTTCGGTCCCGGTTCACGTGTCAATCTATCTCTGTTTCCTCGAATATGTGTACATCCGGCTGTTCACTCGTTTAAGCGTGTGCATCGTCTGTACATGTGCATGTATGAAAACGTTCTCGTCTGCGTGTCCTTCTCTGCCCGCAGAAAGCCGTCCTTCACACCCGCCGTACCCTCGCATCGATCTGTATTAAGAGAATGTGCCAGTGCAATGCATTCTGATTGTCTAGAACTGCATGAACCGCGTTACTTCCCATTTTCAGAGACGCGTGTTGCACGACCGTCATAAAGAGTGCGCACGTAAGCGTCTCCGCTCGCAAACTGCAACACCTCTCGAGGCACGGGTCGACATTGAAAGGATTCGATCGTTATGAAACCGATTGCGCAATGACCATCGACACATTGTAAATCGCTAATTGCAAATTGACAGAGCGTGCTAACGAGACGGGGATTCGCTTCGTCGTAATTGTCGCTCGCCCTCTGTTCAACCCTCGCTCCGTCTCGATATACTTACCTCCGCGCGGCGGCAAGTCATTTTTGTACAGATCATAGCAGAATTCAGCAGTGTTGTTGCCTCTCGCATTAGTGGTGTCCATTTACTCTTTAACTGTCCATTCTTTTCGCTCTTCTTTTTTGTGCCATGTTTCCTCACATCCTCGTCCTCGCGGATTAGCGGTACCCTTTGTTCCGGGGCGAAAGTTTGCGCGAACAGCTGTGCCACTTTTCCCCGCTTCCTTCTCACCGTTTCATTTCCCTTCGGGCCATTGTTTGTCGCTGCGTTCCTTCGCGCTGTTTCCTTTCGACGCGCTTTTCAGGGTAACCAATCACTGTCCCGTAGGACGCACGAAAAATGCATGCCTCTGCACACGGCTTGGTTTTCTTTTGGGAGGGTAGAGCTGCGTATTGAACACGCAATTCCAGCCGGGTTCCGACGGTGTTTCGTCAGTGGCGCGAATTGGGGTGCAATTGTTTAGTTAACGCGCACGATTAATTCCTGTAGGTCTGTTTGCTGGCAGCTCGATGAAATCAAACCTGTTTTCGGGCCAGCAGCTGAAGTTCGCGAAAGCTTCGTAACGCAATGCTGGCTTACTACGGCACAACTGTGCCAGCAGTACAAGGGCCGAGATTAATTCAACAGTATCCTGTTAATTCATCTTCGTGAATGTCAACTGAAACAGTACAGTACGGACGGCTGTCTGAGAAAACATATGTCAATCGCAATGCGACGTAAAATACAGATTTTCGAACATTAATCTCCCTTCTGTTCGCAGGTGTAATTACAATTTTGCAAACATTGAAAGAAAAGGTTTAATGTGCGACCTTCGGTGTGTCAGATTCGTTGGGAAATGACTACGTTTTTGACGGTCAAAAAAAGATAAGGAAGCTCAATATTTTTTTACCCCGGACCTGTATCATGCGGCAGAGGATAATTTGCGCTGAAAATAGGTCACTTTTTGTGTACCGAACTCTCAATAGTTTGGAGAAGCAGCAGTTTATGCGAGTAAAAAGAAGCATTTGTATGCGGAACCTTATGACCGCTTACTACGTACGAAAGAGCATTAAAATATTTGAAAAAGTTTTATACAATTTATTCCGCCTCATCAATATTCTGGTCGCGTGTTTTTTTTTTGTGGAAACAATTTATTTTTCCTTCCTTTTTTATGTACGCACCTCGGTATTTCTATAAGAAACTTCTCGGATTTTCTTTCCTCGTTAATGTGCTAAAGAAAAACCAAAACAACTAAGAGATCCATAAACACAATTGAAAAATTTGCAGTAATTTACGTAACATATCTACAAATAGATGATTGATAAAATACAATTGATTTGGAGATATGATTGATAAAATACAATCGCACTGAGGAACCTACGATAGTTTTAAAGGTATCGCCAAAAATAGATGGAATACAAATGAAAATACCTATAAGTGTTGTAACTATATCACAGAATTCGTATATATATTCCACTATAGATTCTTGAGCTACTTACAGCATCAGCCATATGTGACTAACATGATAGATATGTTTAATGATTACTTTTTCGAGAATACGGTGAAACAATTCATCAAATTAAACGGATGATGCAAATACCGGAACTCAGTCGTTCACTATGCATGCATAATAAAAGGCGTTGCGTTTCTCATCGATCGCGGAAGTTACTGCATTCCCGGCTCGCAAACAAAATTGATGGTACTTATGAATACAAAGCAAGATTAGCAGTCTCACAGTGAGAGTTGAGATCGCCTTCCCAGATTATTTTGATCAGCGCGAGCATTGCGTTGAACCATTCTGCCGCTGAACAAACGGACAATTTAATGAAGCGTTGCATTTTTCATGGATTTCACAATTGTTGTACGACTCGACCGCACGACAAAAAAACTAAAGTACAACCGCATCTGACCGGAAGTTGCGACAAACATTTACGAACAGTTACAGCGGAGCTTTAATACTTATTCTAGCTTGCAACTTTAGAGTAGCCGTGTAATTATCGATGCGCGCTACGCTATGGCTTTGATGAAAATTGAAAAGGCCCACTGGGGATGACAATGGATGAACGATTTAATCGATGGGTACTATGGAAGATACTTTTACGGATATTTTTTAATAGTCGATTCGGCCAATCTACGCAATTACATATTTTCTTGAACTGAAATTCATTATGTCCGCAATTCTTAGGTCGCAACTCCTTAACATCCGGGATTGGTCAAATGTACTCACAAAAAATCTAAGGACCATCGCATTTGACATAGTCTACGACACGCAGGACGCTATCTATAATTTTATTATTGATGCGCGGTACACTATGGTTTTGAGGAAAATTGAAAAAGTCCATTGAGCAGGAGAATGAATGAACGATTTAATCGATGGATACTATGAAAGAGACTTTTTTCCTCGAACTATACTTTCTTATGACTTTGCGATCCAAGTCGGAGATATTTTATAATAATCGATTCGGCCGTTCTACAAAATTACATACTTTATTGAACTGGAATCCGTTATGTCCGCAATTCTTAAGTCGCAACTCTTTAACATCCGGGCCGGGTGGAACATATAAAAAATTAAGGACCATCGCGTTTGACATAGTCGACGATGCGCAAAACGCTATGGCTTTGAGAAAAATTGAAAAGACCCACTGGGGATAACAATAGATGAACGATTTAAACGCTGGATACTATGAAACACACTTTTTTCCTCGAACTATACTTTCTTATGACTTTGCGATCCAAGTCGGATATTTTATAATAGTCGATTCGGCCATTTTACGAAATTACACATTTTCTTGGACTGGAATCTGTTATGTCCGCAATTCTAAGGTCGCAACTCCTTAACATCCGGAGTGGCACAAACGTACTCACAAAAAAATAAGGACCCTCGTATTTGACATAGTCTACAACGCGTAGAACACTATAATTATTGATGCACAGTTTTGAGGAAAATTGAAAAGGCCCACTGGGGATGACGATTTAAACGATGGATAGTATGAAACAGACTTTTTTCCTCGAACTATACTTTCTTATGACTTTGCGATCCAAGTCGGATATATTTTATAATAGTCGATTCTGCCAATCTACGAAATTACATATTTTCTTGGACCAGAATCCGTTATATCCGCAATTCTTATGTCGCAACTCCAAACATCCAGGATGGGTCAAACATACACACAAAAATCTAAGAACCCTCGCGTTTGACATAGTCGACAATGCGCAGAACGCTATGGCTTTGAGAAAAATTGAAAAGTCCCACTGGGGATAACAATAGATGAACGATTTAAACGGTGGATACTATGAAAGAGACTTTTTTCCTCAAACTATAGTTTCTTATGTTTTTGCGATCCAAATCGGAAATATTTTATAATAGTTGATTCGGCCAATCTACGAAATTACACATTTTTTTGTACCGAAATCCGTTATGTCGCAATTCTTTAACATCCGGAGTGGGTCACAAAAAAATAAGGACCATCGCGTTTGACATAGTATACGACGCGTAGAACAATCCCATCAAAATGCAAAGTTCCTGCAGACATTATAGCTTATCAAAAGATATCACAAAACACGAAAGTTTAGTCATCTTACAAAGTAGTCGTTCCGCAGTATTTCCCGTCTTCTGCTTTCCCTCCTTTTCTTGTCCTCCGCGAAGTGGGCACGTTCCTCTTAGAATGCACCGCACCGAACCATGAGCGACGTCAAAGATTCACCGTTTCAATATGCGACTGCGAAGTAACTGAAAACACGTATGTTCTGTGAGCGATTGCAGGACTGATCTTTGGCGCGGTGCAACTCACGGTCGTCTCCAAGTACACGCGCCGACTGTTCCAGCGAGGGAGATGAATCGTGGGCACCCACACCCTAGTTATCAACCCTCGCGTCCATTGGCCGTGTTCTCCCACCACCTTACCGATCACGGGACCCGATCCACGCTGAAAGAGGACAATCTTGGGGTGGTCGATAAACTGATCAATTTTTTCTGCGTCTTTTATTACCTGGCGTGCCCTTTCACGTTCGCAACTACGTCATAGTTTTCTGAACAATGCAAGTTTTCTATTAGAGCTACAAAATCCGAGTGAGGGTACGTTCGAAGGTGGGGTGAGTTGGACAGATCTCGCCTAGGTCAGCTGTTACTTATCAGACGAACTTGATTCGGCGTCCTTGTGTACCTTAGTTCCGGGAAACTTGCCAGGACGCTGGGCACGAAAACTTGTGCAAACGGATACTTTCGAGTCTTCGGAAACGATATCGATTTTCGATGCCACACCTCGTTAATATTACCGGGATATTATTCGTAACGCGTCTTCTAGGTACCTTGCTGTAAGACGGTAATGTGTACTTAGATAAGACGACTTTCCGGGCGCTTTTCCACGAACGCGAGGAAGCATTGTTCTGGCGTTATACAATCGATCTCCGGGAATAAACTCAGTTCGGCAGAACCGAAAAGAACTGCAGCTCGTTAAAATAGCAAGGCGTCTTGGTGCGATGACTGTTACGTGCGCAGGCATTGTGCGCAACGTATTTACAGTTACACTTCCAGGGTTTTTAAAGAACGTGGCTTCAGCTGCTACGAGTTCAGGCGGCCGGGGCAACGGAGTCGGAGAACAAATTTGCTTTGGCACCTGTAAACAGCCGTGGCGATGAAAGGGTTGAAGGACGGTGTTGATTAATTAAGAGAGGATTCGCGTTTCAGTGGCACGCCTTCCTCGAATATTGCCTCTGCCGCGTGAGTATGTACGTCCGGGAACTTTCCTTTCTCATAAAAGAGGAGCAAAGCGGAATTATACACGAGAGCGCTAATTACCGCGAGCGTCGAATTACGAAACGCGCCGGGTACATTTCTAATTAATCGGCAGAAACCGATCGGCCGCGACGCCCGCGCGAGCGGAATGCTACTACAGTACACAATACCCCGTTGCGAAGCGAATTTGTCGTTACGCAAACCGTAATAGGGTTGATAGTCTGTCACGTGGACGAAAGCCACGTGAGTCGGGTGTCGTTCACGTGTGACCCAAGATTCTAACCCTTCTCGAGAAAGAAATGACGGGCTTGAGTGGTTCGCTTCGGTCTCTTTCTTGAAAGGCACTTTGTGATCAACTGCTTCGTGGAACCGGCTATTAAAAGGGACCGAGTTATTTCTCGGAATCCTGCTCCATTGATAGATTTCCGAAAGAAATTTATTACCATTGTTCATACTCCTTTACCGTTACCCCCTAGTAATACTATATAGACGTCCAGACACCTACCGATGTTAACGTGTATTAACTGAAGATTAGGGCACGAAATGAAAAGCAGGGAGAACGATCAAATTGAAACGATTACGCGCCCTTTCAGACTTCTGTGCTTCGGAAAGTCTCGTATTTTCCTGTCCTCGCGATTCGCAACTACATTGACGGATTTAGTTTCGCGGCGAATTTAATATAAGTCGGCAAGTAGGTCGAGTATTTGCCAAAACGGTCGGCCGCTCGATAAAGGGAGACTTCCGTGGAGTAAAGTTTATTAATTTCCTACGAACTTGGAGTACAATTAAAAGTTCAGATCTGCGGATGAATGATTCCGGGAGCGTTTAAGTGTGTAACCTATAGTATCGACAATAAACAACGCGAATCAGTGGAATGCAACAGAAGCTTCTGTCATTCGCGCCGTCAAAGTTCGAACTTTCAGCTATCGATGCAAAAAAAAAACACAAAGAATAGCAAAGAAATGCTGTGGCGAAAAAAATGTTGTGAACCTTAATATATGCGCAACTAGTTTGAGCTAACCCAGTTACCATAACGTCGCTGTCATGATATATTTGAACTGTCTCATTTTTTTTGTGACAAAGTGCAGCTAAATTTTTTACCGCCTGGTCTTTGACGTTCAATTCCAATATGCAAATTAAAATGCAGCCCCGTTTAAAAACGGTGTCACCTTGATTTTCCGGGCCGCTGATCGAAATATGTAAAAGTAGAAAACGAAGGAAATAGTAAAACCTCGTTCCAGAATGTTAGATTAAGATTGGACATTTATTTTTCATTTATATTATTAGCTTGTATTTGAAGCAAAAACAGAGGTTTGTGTCCATTCTAACACGATACCGCTGTTAAAGTAGATGCCTGCACATTTTACTCGGTGCTACTAGATTCAGTACACATCATTCGTACGTCTCAAAGAAATGAAGAGATAGGACTAGTCTATACTGTTAATAAATAACAGTTTATATTATTAGTAAATAAGTAATCGCGTTGTGATTACATCGTGGAAAATGATAAGCCGCGATGGTAAGATCACATTGTTCTCTTTCGCGGCGAGTTTACTAGTTGCAGTTGTCCCTGAGCTGTTGCTCAGGTTAGAATATAACGTTTACGACAGATTCATTCAGAATATCTGGCTTATACATCTCTTTCAGTTTGTATTTTTAAATGTCTTTGTGATACTCGCCTTTCGTGGCTTTACGTACCAGGTATTTATGGCGTTTTGTACCTTTCGTTACATTTACTTCTTAACTTGTTGACCCCTTTTCAACGTGTTATAGGTTGTCGTAAGGTCTGTGTTACTAGGATACACGTTCGGAATTGGAATTGTGGTGGCTCTTACCGCATTACCATCATGGCAAACATTTGGAATTTACATGGCTGTGCTATCCATGTTTCATTATTCCGAATTCTTAGCCATTGCTTGGACGAATCCTCAGTCGCTGTCCATCGACAGCTTTATCTTAAATCACAGTTTAGCATATGGCATAGCAGCGTGCTCAAGCTGGCTAGAGTATTTTGTGGAAAGGTACTATTTTCCTGAAATGAAGCAACCGTCTTCTGTTTCCTACATAGGATTGATTATGTGCATCTCTGGAGAGGTATTCAGAAAACTTGCCATGATTACGGCAAAGCACAATTTTCATCATGTGATACAAAGTTCAAAGGGTGAGAATCATGTACTCATTACGCATGGGGTGTATAGCCTGTGCAGGCATCCCAGTTATGTGGGATGGTTCTATTGGTCTATTGGAACACAGGTGAAATTTACTTCCGATTTCTAATCCGTTAACTATTTCAAAGAAATAAGTACATTTTTTTTAACTGATTATGCGTTGTCTGTTGCAGTTGATACTCCAAAATCCCTTTTGTCTGTTGGCCTACGCTGTGACGTCATGGATATTTTTCCGTGACCGCATTTACATAGAAGAGATTACCTTGTTGAACTTCTTTGGAGAGGAGTATGTCAATTACCAAAAGAGAGTCAGTACTGGACTGCCCTTCATATATGGTTACAATGTAAATTTGTAGCAGATCACAGAAATCTAAGATCATTTCTTTCATGTTTAAAGTCTGACTAACATTGCTACTGACCTAAGCTAATTATACAGTAATATAAGTAATTTTGTGATACACAGACATGCAATGTCGCATTCAATATTGATTACGATTACTTAATTTATAAATATTTATGTCGCTTATATATTAATTTACAGTCGGTAATTTTAAGCAGTTTGTACAATAAAATGAACGCTGTTAGTTCGTGTCTTACCATGCCACACGTTTTCCGCCGGAACCCCGTATTTACGATATCGGCAACCCTAAAATTGAATGGCATAAAAACAACAGATTTAACAAAATTATATTTATTGTCTCATGTTCATTTTGAAGAATTATTACATAACAATAGAGATTACACTTCCATGTCATGATGTAGACGTTCAGTTTCTGATTTCATATGCGTATATCATTATTAATAATATTATTATTATACGTGTTTCATTAACATGTACCTAAAGTTTGCGTCAACATTCAGAAGCATTCATTCGATGTCGAGTTCCGCGCAATATCTTGATGAATTGCCATATCGAGTTTAGGAATATTCTGTACATGATGCCTCGCGACGTATATAAAAAGATATCAAAAATGCTGCTTCACGCAGAAATTAAACTGGAAACGTTGTAGGATATGTCATACAAGAGGGCCCCGCTAACTCTGCGCACATTCTTCGAAACAGCTTATACCTAACTCCCTATAATCCGTGTTACTCAACTAATCCGTCATAATTCGTCTTCATGCGGTAATCGATCTCGATGGAAAAACGAAAGACACCCTTGTCTGCTGATGCACGGGCTGACTCGTATATTTACAGTTACCAGAAGTAAGACAACAACGCAAAACTTTCATACTCATCGTTGTCATTGTGCATAATAATTGAATATTCTGTCGCAATACATTGTGCATGACAGAACGTCGTAATTGACGGTCAAGCGCGTAGGTAATAAAAAAGAGAACGAGGTCAAACCAAAATTGGGGATTTTACTGGCAAACGCTTTAGAAATGCGTCCATTAGAGCACGGACGAAATGGGAAACAGTTATTGCACATTTACACGAGTTTATCCCGCGATATTACTTGACGTATAAAGAAACGTACAACATACATGTTTACATATCGGCAATCCCGATCGAGGTATTGTTTTACTTTCGGTTATGGCTATCTCCGTCTCGCGTATGATTAATCCACTATTATCGCTAGTTATATCCGCTAGTTTGCTTAATTACGAAAATTTACTTCCGGCGGATAACAAGTACAGACAAGTTTCAGGAAAGCTTCACATACGTTGATCAATGCTTACGCGTAATGCCGTTATGCTCAATACAAACATCATACGACTAACAACATAGTTTTACTAGCACCGATCTTAGCTATGCATTTCGTCTGACACAAGTGACTTTCATTTATTCCGATATCACATAGAATGATCTTAGGGTTTGTCGGTAACAAACTGGATTAATAAAGTTCAACCCGATAATTGAACTAATGAAGTTTGTTATCTTGCAATTGTAGTGATGCGTAATCCTATATATCGTTAACATACGTTCGCGTACTTATTTACAGTTACTCGAACGTTTATTTGCGTCAGTGACTTACATCAGAGCACACACATTCCTATATGACAAAACGGCAATTATTGATCCGTGTACGCACCAGCTTTAGTTTTAACCGTAACCCTTTATCCATCTCATGCGCAACGTATTATTTTGCGCCACTCATTTGAAGTACTAGCCATGTGTGCGTTTACGTCATGATTTTTAGAATCCTTAATCCGAACGTCAAAGCGTGGTTCGTATACAGATGAACGATTCCCGGCTCATATGAACATTGACCCTATTACGACTAGCAAATCAGATTATGGCAGTGAAAAATTATATGCTATTCATTTTGTAATAATACAAGTGCGTACTTTTGTCAGTTTTCAATTTGTTTTCCGGTGTAACGTATCAACAAGGTTTTGAACGAAACGCATCATAAAAATGATAGCAGTTGCCATCAAAGTAGACTTGCGAAGTAAAGCTTCACATCAGCGATGATTTACCGACTTGAAATTGAGTATCGAACGATACCGACACATTTCTCAACGCTAATACACGAACTTTGAGTCTAATCGAAATTACCTGCAACTAGATGGAAGATAAACAACAAACGGTTCAATAGTTCTGTGTTATATGTATATATATATACATATGTATATATGTATATATGTATATAGGTACATATATATATATATAAACAAAGCGGTATAAAATGTTATAGTTACTTTAATTATAAAATTTTAATATTAGTTTATTATTGAAGATAAACTCTGTATACCTATGCATATAAAACACTGCTGCACACATTGCTCAAAGTTTTCCTGACCAAAAGTTAGCTCCTCCGATCCTCACACCTCCGCTGGCTCATTTCAGTGTGCTACGAGTATTCTTAAGTCATGCGGCAGACAAAATCTGTACATATATATTTCTATACTTTCAAAGGTTTAGCGTGGTGAACTTTCACGAAAGACAAGTTACTCCTGGACATTGCGGCCTTCAAATACCGGAACGGCGTGATTTGATTTCCTGTTTTACGGTTCCCACCGTGGTCACTTCTTCGATTCTACGTATTAATGCACGTCGGGACTGCCGTTGGAAATTCACGGCCCCTTGCACTCGTGTTATTGAACCTAGCAAGACGTGGGAGCCAGTCCACAGTACTGATCAATGAGGGTCATTCATAGAAGCAGAGCGTAGAAAGTTGCAGCGACATTATTGGCAAAGCTAGACGTGTTCACAGTTTTCGATGGATCCAAATGCAAAAGGCCGGACATTCTCAACGCTGACATGTGGTGGCTATGACGCGTTTCTTTTTTTTCGCACAAACCAGTCGAGGAAAGTGACCCATCAACCGACGACTTCTTTACTCAATACCCGAGATTGCCACGCTTCGGAGGTCTGTAATCCTTGTCACTGTCAAGAAGCAGAAGATCCTTAGAACGTGAACGTAAAACTGTAGGAGACGAGCTGGTTCGCGAACGATTGCTGGGACTCGTGAAATTGGGAAGTCGTAGCATTGTCCCGGCAAAGTTTCGTATAACTTGAAACTCCGACAACCGGTAGTATTCCGAATTGGCGGGTCTCGCACGACAAATTAGCGTCCGGAAGGGGAGATTCGCAGCACAAAATCACAAGCAACATCAACAACAATGCGCGCGTCCTGCTCCTCGCGCTTCCTCAAAATTGAGCCGTTGACTCGCCGCAAATTAGTTTAACAGTAGGTTCCTCGCTAGGCTAATGTTATTTATGCAGAGCAGCGTGAGAAACGCGATTTGCCCTCTGACGTTTGTCGCGAAAGCTATCACATTCTGCAGCGTTATGAGTAAAGCGTAACTTTCGAGGGTGTGGGTGGCTATGTTTATCGCGGGTTTTGGATGAATAATGTTTACGGGCGGCGGAGGTACGAACGCATCAAAGACGTCCGCGTCCGCGTCCGTGAATACCAGTGAAGATGGGATCCACCTCGCTCTACGCAGCGTGCAACATCGTTTTCACAACGTGAGAGATATATCTGAGACGATGTATCGAAACTGCACACGTTACATATCACTTCCAAAGTAAACGGATTTATCAGACGCGGCGTGAATGCGTATATTCGGTACTAGGGTGACTCGAAACGATTGAAGTTACGTAAAACTCTTGGAATTCGGTATCCAATAAATCCGGTCACCTTGGCGGTCCATTGTGATGTTACCGAAACACGTGCAACTTGAACATTCTAGAATGCAAGCATGCAGAGAACCATTGCACGAGTGCGTGTATGCATTCTGAGAGTGTCGTCCGTTATTATAGCTTCGGAACAGTTGATGGACTACATAAATTGTTGTGTATCACAGCGTCACAATATTAAAGAAACTTTGTTTACCCTTACCTAGTGCATGGCGAAACATTTTTGCCTCTGACGGCTTTTTCACCTATATCAATTGCTCCAGAATCTTGTACCTCCAGCGTGTATATGCATCCTGTAAGACCCTCGTGGTACCTGCCATAAGTCATCGCGTAATCCGGGACGCCACCCAGGTATACACTGCCTCGCGTATTTAAGATTTGTTGAAGTCCATCGCTGACTCCACTTTCTGTGTGTTCTCCGTTAAGTTCGATGCTTCCGTCGCTGCCTTGCCGTTTCAAGATAATTCTGTGTCGTTCCCCATCATCTACTCTTTGCGCCGTGACGCGAATCACAGCTGGTCCAGAGCCCAAGTTGTACTGATATTCGACGTATCTGAAAAAATTGCGTGAGAATTTCTGTTTATCGAAGATGCTTAACGAGAGGACTGAAAAATCGTTGGGATTTACCCATCAACCACGGCAAGAGCGATGTAGTCATCAGGCGTCACGTCACTGGGGGTTTGTCCGTGCCACATCACTAAACCATGCGTTTTATTTGTGGAGATCTCGAAGCCCAAAACCTCACGCTCCTCTTCGTGCGTCATCACGGATCTCTCGAGTTCGATCCAACCGTCACCTCGAAACGCAACGTCGTATGTAATCTCCGCCTCTGTAGAAACGGAACATAGTATTGGCTCGACGTCGCATGAAACAGATTCGAAAGAAGGGATCGCGTACGTTTTTCACAGTTCTGTCCATTGAAGCCGAGCCGACAGTCGCATTTGTAGGACCCGTGAAGATCCGTACACGTGCCTCCATTTTTGCAAGGCGTTAGCAATTCGCACTGCTTCAATACGTTCTCGCAATTCCTGCCGACGTATCCGTATTCGCATGTGCACGAATAATCCGTAGCGGTACTCTGACAGATTCCGTGTACGCACGGATTCGACGCACAATTATCGAACGGTGTGGTCGGTGCTTTAGTTGTCGCCAAGGTTGTGGCTGTAGTAGGACGAGACAGAGAATGATTTGCGGCTGGATGCAGAACGGAACAGTCGTCGATGTTGGCTGCGTCGATGGCTGATTTTAAAATATCAACGTGGACGCCCGATATCTCCAACTGCAAGTTTAACGTGCAATCAGGAAGACCGCATAGATCGTTCTAGCGTGAAAGATGATGCATTTAAGACTCCTTACGTCGCTGATGCAACCCCGGAAGTGTCTGGCCACTCCAAGGTCCCTGTTCAACGTAATTTTCTTTCGATCGACACCCCCGATGTAAAGTGGCGTATTGAGGGTCATCGTTCTGGCAGCTCCAGGCGATGTACCCTCAATAAACGCGTCATTCACTGTGAGCTTAGCTTCCTTAAAGTCCCTGCTGACTGTTACGCGCGTCCACACTCCAGGCTGGAGACGGTGACTGGACCGGAGCACTACGTCCCCTGATCCGATATCAAAATGAAATTGCACACGGCGGCTTTTGATAACGAGCGCCGCAAAATCGCCGAGACCTTCGTCGCTTTGGGATGAATACATTAAGATGCCATCGCCGTCGTCAGCGGGATTTATGTTCATACCTACTTTAAGCCTATAAATCGCGAGAAGATGGGAAGTAAGTGATTTAGTTCGAGTTTTGCGAGAGCAAAGGAAAAGGCGCCTTAGGCGAAGCGAATACATGGATCGTTATTCGATAGGTCAAGCGTGTAATCACGCGGAAGATTGCTTGTCTTCCACTTTCTTCCGATACGTTAAATTAAGGACATAGCATGTTTACGTAAAATAGAAGTAGCAAGCTTCGAATAAGATGTAAAGCAAAAATGTTTTTTTTTTCGTTGATAGCGTCCCTCGGGCACGCCTTTAATAAACTGTGGAATAGAATTCGTGTAAGTGTGTTAAGGAAAGTATATAAGTATATGTTAACTAGCGGGACTAAGTGTTTTGAGTAGTACACCACCAGTTTATACGCAAGATAAAAGCACAGCAGTTTAAAAACGATATTAAGTCATGACAAGGTACTAAAAGACACACACGTAAAATCTTTAGCGACGAGAGAACAAAAGCAACTAAAGTTACGTATCGTACGACTTACCTCCTTGCCAATTTTACTATCCGTTACGTACGGGAAATAAAATACGCACAATGTACCACGAGGGAAACGAAAAAGACGAACATAATCGGAAGGAAACCAACTAAAGTACGTGAATGATCACACCAATCTTTATTTGCCTCAAAAACTAAAGTCGATCTACGTATATATAGCATAGGCTCAAGCCTGTTGAGTAGATAGACATTTCATTCATACGTGAAACATCTCTTTTTAACATGTCTAGCACAGATATATTCTTACACGTAAGTACAAATATATATTTTAATAGAATTCGGCACATATAGACATCGTCCTGATATACGTATACGAAAAATGTTGCTCTGAAAAATTACTAAGCTTTATTTGAAGTTACCGTTAAATGTAGCTGGTTTGGCAGTGACTTGACGTTATTATCTTTTAAGAATTAATATGACTAAGATGATGCATAATAATTAAAAAAAGCTATTATGTGTAATAATTAAAAGAAAGCTGTACAAGGGTATTTAATTACTAATTCATAATTGACTTCGGAGCTTCTAATGTAATAGCACCATTGGAGGTTCATTCGAAGGAACTACTACGTGCTACGCAGGCTTGTCGAAATTAACAGCTCGTTTTCGCTTATACTGTGCAAGTGAAGCTAACGTACGCAAAAAGGAAATTAAATCACGTTGACTAAGAAATGATAATAATAAAAAAAAAAATATTATATAAAACTCTCGAGTTCCATATTGTCGACGATGGCACTTGAGCTCGATTAGATTGACACAGCTATCTGTCATTGAATATTTAGTGATTCTCTATATGCGTATATTTGGTGCTAAGACTAATGTTTTTTTGTGTGGTGCAGATTATTGTGATGATGTGGCCTTGATCGGGGATTTCTAACTTGTGCGTTGCGTGATCGTAATTGACTGTGTGTAGTACTCGAACTCTTTCTCTCCCTGAAAAGAATTTGAGCAATTAGGATGCCTGGAGTGTATGTTCACGAATCACCTGTACAAGATGGCTTTTTGTAACTGTCACTTGAGTATACAAATGAAAATGTCAGGGGCATCATAAATACATCATAAGATCGACAATTGCAAACGTTTTGACTCTCGAGAGGCTCTGACGTAGGCCTCCCTGCGTCGGAGAACATTAGGGGGAACCAACTGTAAATGTGTCATGCACATGCACTGAAACTGTGACGTTGGAACTTACCGCCTGAGCGCGTTTGGCGTTTCGTGTGCGAGGAAAGCTTTGTCGTTATGGAAAGCTGGATCGTAAATGGCTTTGGAATGCTCGCACCGCGGCCCTACCTTGCCAAGTGGGCAATAACAATCGAAACTGGTTTCGGTATTCACGCATTTCCCTTCTCCGCAGGCGCCTATTTCGAACAGAATGAAGCATTTCAATAGATTACACGTTAACACTAAAAGTCGGCAATGCGAGTCTTCACGAAAATTCTTTGTACCTGGATAGCAAGACTGTCCAACGTAATCACAGTGTTTGCCGATGTATCCTGCCCTACAGAGACACGTGTATCCATTCTTGGTGGCAGCTTCCTGACAAACGCCGCTATTACTGCACGGATTTTCAGCGCAAGTTTCGCAGTCGGTGATGCCGACACTATCCGTTTGATCGCCAATTAGGTCAATCTCCTTGTCGTTTATGACCAGTCGACTAATGCAGCCAACAAATCCAGTGCTTGAATCGACTTGACCGTAGACCATGTTGTAATCTGGCACCCCACCGACGTACAGGGGTTCCTTCAAATCCAATGCTTGGCGTCTGCCGACGGTAATGTTCCTATATGGTCCCCTGCCGTCCACCAACATTGTACCTTCTTTTCTGTTACGTTGCACCTTGATCGTGTGCCATTCGCTGAGTGAAAGTGACTTATCTCCTCGGATTATAGCTGGTCCAGAACCAAGTTCGAATCTAGTGATAAAGATGGATTAATTATGCACATATTCTCTACAATACAACACTATGTACATATTTATGTACATATTCTCTACAATACAATACAATGCACATATGCAAGAAGTTACCTGAATTGTGGATATCCTCTCACTAATGATAAAGATATGAAATCACCGGTGCCGCGATTGGTTTCGCCGTTGTATAGGATTATTCCGTCGTAACTTTCTGGCTTGAACGATACCTCAATGTTGAATTTGAGGTACGAATCTGGCAGCGGCCGTAGTGCAATGTAACTCTGTGGAGCTTGGCTAAAGTTTGGTAGTACGCTTGTTACAGTCAGTACTGTCGGAACTTCGATGTTGGCATGTCCGTTGCTTGCCGTGCACACGTATGTTCCGGCGTCTTCGGCTTTAATGTCGATCAATTTCAATTTGTTCTACGGGGAAGGTAATTTGTAAAATTTACTGAAGCAGTATTTATAATTTCGGTAGGGTAGTTAGTTACCCCGAAAGTTTCTGCGTCTTTTGGCAGCAGACCGCCTAGTTTGCTCCATTCGAAATTCGTCGGTTGTTCGAAATCAACGCGGCATTGCATCTCGAGACTAGATCCATAGGGTGCGGATTTGGTTTCAATAGCTGGGGCATCGTTGTGTCCACCTAAATATAATTATATAAGTACATCAGAAATGGAGTGCTAAACGTTTTTCATGGTACCATTAACCGATGTACTCACATGTCACAACGTAATAGTATGCGTGAACAGAAAAACATCGTACATCAAGTACACGAACGTTTACTTAGAAACTCTAGGAGCGTGCGATTGAAACTTACCGTGAACAATGAGATTGAAGTCCTCCTCAAACGTGCCTTCTGGCGTGTGCGCTATACATCTGTATAATCCGCTATCGCTTACTGCTACGCTCGTCAATCTGAGTACATTTCCATATTCTAGAGCATTTGGTGGCAAGCTGTCGTGATTTGGTCTTGCCCAACGGTAATGAGGATTATGTGCTCCAGTGCAGGCACAACGAATGTCGATTGTATCGCCGATGTTCACGGGATCCTGAGAAACCTCTACACTCACTGCTGGTATGTTGGCGGCAGCTAAATTCAAGAAGACTGAATTGAAGAATAGACATTTCGTAATGGTACAAGCGCATAAATTGGCAGTAACTTAGTCTAGGATAAGACATAAATTGACTATGCTACGAAACTACGAACGGCACAGACTATGGGGACGTCACATGACACACAACAGAATTTCAAAACAAACCGCGTCGTCGTTGAATATATTGGCGATAGTTCACCATGCGGCAGAAACGCTCATCAGTGCCGTCGCTGCACTGTGTAATGCCGTCACAAAAGTAATCCAATGGAAGGCATTCTTGGTTTCTGCATTCATGCTCCCCATGCCTGCACTGCGATCGGTACACTAGCATGCAATCGCCAAACAAATTATCTACTAAATCAACGCGGTTCCTCATAAAATTGTTATCTTCGTGATAGACACCAAAGACGAGGCATCTAGTCGCGCATGCTAAATCATACTGATGACAGTCATCCCTCATGAACAACCACTTTCAAATTTGTAGATGCAATCAATTTATGAAGGATCACTGCATCGTGTTAAAGCGGCAGATACATGTATTGCAGCTGATTCATAGTCAAATTCTAAAGCATCATTAACCATTAATGCATAGAGAGCTGCTTTCACGAGTTTGAAGTAAAATAAGAAAAGTTCGATAAACGTGTCGTAGAAGTATTCAAAGAATCTAACACACTAGCGACAGGGTAAATACGTGAGAAGCGTTCGCAGATAACTTACGCTGTACAGTCAAGTTAACGTAATCACTGGAGACACCATGTGCGTTCTGAGTTTCGCAAATATACCGTCCACTATCCTCCGGCCTGACTTGCGGCAACTCAAGATAATCTTTGCCAATTCTGCCATTCGCCGGCAACGGCTGACCATCCCTGCTCCAGTAAATCGTGCTGCGATCTTTTACTTCGCATTGCAATCTCACGGTGTTGCCAGGATATGTTCTAACGTCTCTCTGAGTAGCGCGGACGTTCAGTTCACCATAAGTGTGTTCTGAAAACGGAATTACCCGGTATGATCGAGTAATGGAAGAGAATTGACGCTAAGATTGTTTAACCGTTTGAATCCCAGAGCTTCAAATTATGTCGGAAAACATCAAATGGGGCAACAGCGGTTGTGTTTATCAAATAAGTATAATTTGAAGTAATGGAAATTAGAGACAAAATGTTTTGCTCAAATCCTTCACACCAAAACAGTAACTATGCGAAGAATAATTATCAATAAAATTATGCGCATGTCGCCAATAGCGCATCGCGATAAAACTAGTGGGACTTTTCAACTTGAAACCTGAAGAGCGCGATCGCGGTGCATGGGACTCAAACAGTTAAGGCTCACCATACAGGAACGTACCGTTAACTAACACTTCCGCTACAGCTTCAGCGGTGCCAGCTTCGTTTGTTGCTTTGCAGACGTACTTTCCGGCATCAGAGTATTGAATTCCGTGGAACTGGAGAACACCGCGTGACTGAGAAACGGAATACGGCAGTGGTCTGCTAATGGCTTCCCATTCAACTTGAAGAGGCTCGTCACCGGTTGCAGTACAGATTATTGACGGATTCTCGCCAGGACCAACTGTTTGCCTCGTTGGGTTCAGTACAATTCTTGGGGGTGCTGTAAGAATGGAATAGGAAATACAACAATCGTGTATGTCCATATTTCGTTCTCAACTTACATATGACTTCCAAATGAGATTTTGCGCGGAACAATACTGTTCCAGCGGGATCCACGCCAAGACATACATATTCTCCAGCAGCACTTTTGTCAACCACTGGTATGCTTAAGACACCACTGTGAACGGAGCTCTCAGGTGGTAAAGCACGGTGGTCACTCCTCTTCCAATCAAGGTAGATATGATCGCCGTTGGGGCCGTACACTTTGCAACGCATTTCAACCTTTCCGCCGTTGGGAATTCGTAAGTAATCTTCAGGAATCAATACGCCGCCGTTACCATTGGTATCACCTTCGTTATGGTCAGGATTGCATGGCATGTCGCCTCGACATGGTGGATAATCTACGCCGTTGTCTTCTTCAAGTCGGATCTGAATTCGTTCGTTTGCTATACCAGCAGCATTTGTAGCCTGGCAAGTGTAAGACCCCTCGTCGCTTGGTGAAACCGAAAAGATTTCATAAACTGCACTTTGAGGACTAGCTGCAGTCTTACTGTATGGGTCACTGTAAAATTATCATTTATGTTTACTTTGTCATAGATAAACAAATGTGTATACAAAAATTCAAAGTACTCACTAAGTGTTGTGGCCATTGACATGTTTGCTCCAAGCAACGTTGGGCTGAGGGTACCCTGATGCTCTGCACATAAGTCGTACTCTGTCACCAAGTCTTACATGTAGAATACCATGTTTCGGCGTGATCGTGATGACTGGCATGGAGTGAACTTCGATAGTCGCAATGGCTGAAGTCGAACCAACTTCGTTCGACGCCGAACAAATATAAGAGCCGCCGTCGTGTTCTGAGATATTGGTAAATCGAAGTAATCCGCCTGGAAGTTGTTCAATGTTATGCGGGAACGGTCTTCCGTCCTGACGAGACCAATGAAGTTCTGGCATCGGTAGCCCAGCAACTGCACGACATTGCATGTCCGCAGATCCTCCAACAGTTGCAGTCTGGACGTCGGCTGGATACAATTCAAGTATTGGAGCCTCTCGCGCTGTCAAGAAAAAATGTTTATGAGCACCATTGATGTAGCCCGTAACTTTGTGCTTATGAGACTACCTACGTTCGACTTCAATAATGGCACTGCTTTCGTGACTACCCGATGGTCCTGTGACTCGACAAATGTACACGCCACGATCAGATACCTGAGCGTTGACAATCTTCAAAGTATCTCCGATTTGCTGAGCATTCGGGCTCATAGTTTCCATGTACTTGCTCCACTTGACGTGCAGTTCGCTCATATCTGCGTTTTCTGCTAAACACCTCACCTCAGCTACTGTACCCTGCGAGACGACTTGCCGTTCTGGCTTCACTTTAACACTCGGTGGATTTCTCCTGGGTTCTATCGTGATCTTCGCTTGTGCACTGGTTTCAGTACCGCGGAAGCTAATCGCCGTGCAAACATAAATTCCCGAATCATGTGGCGATGTGTTCGTTATTGTCAAAACCCCGTCATGTTGACTAGCAGAGTAGGGAAGTGGAAGACCTCCGGATCTCGCCCATGTCACGTTGGTTCGTTGAGATGGGGTGCAAATCAGTCTGACATCGTCTCCAGCTGTACCTACCCACTCATGTGGGGTAATGATTGGTGGTTTTCCTTGAGGTGGCGGTTTGTTCGGATTGTCTCTAACGTAAAGGATCGTTGTCTTCTCGTCCACACCAACGTTATTTCTCGCTACACACTTGTACTCTGCGGCATCATTCTTTGAAGCAGCTGGAAGTCTCCATATGCCGTTGTAGAATGTAGCTTCTGGACTCATTTGGCCGTGGATTCGAATCCATTCAACTTGCGGTGGTGGATTTCCACTTGCCTCACAGCGGAACTCTACCGGATCTTCTTCTTGCACTTGCAGGTATGATGGTGTGATTACAGCTCTTGGTTCCACTGGGTTCGCGCCTTAAACACGAAAATTTCAAATAAGAACAATGATTATTGGAAAGCGCAGGAAGCATATCATGTTCCAATGGGACTACCTGGTATTTCTAATAAGCTCTGTGGAAATGCTGCGTCCGTGAAAGGCGCAATTAAATGACATGTTTTTATTATAATATGAATACCGAGGTAAACCAAACTTACCTCCAACTGTGAGTGTAACTTTCTTGAGTCCAATGTTTATTCCATCACTGACTTGGCAGACGTATATTCCACTATCAGTTACTTTGACGTCTCTAATCACCAGGAGTCCGTGGGAATCGTCAACACTTCGGTCTGAAGGCAAATGGCCACCTTCTTTGTCCCATTTAATGTGCACGGATTCCTGGAGGAATAAGATGTTTTAACGCATCTATTTGCCGTGTGAAAATCGAAAATTGCAAATGAATGCTTACATTGTCCAAAGATCTACCAGAGCAATGGTATCGGACTGTATTGCCCGTATGGACAATTTGGAATTCTGGCTCTTGAATTAACACCGTGATTCGTGGTGGCGAAATGGTTGTTGGCGGTGGAGTAACCGTGACAGGATAGTCAACTACAAAAAAGTACATATTCACATATCTAACAAGTATGGCTTGTCACAAAAATATGCTGGGACAAATACATAATGCCAGAAAATACAGTATGAGAACCAATGATGAATGCATCACTTCACCTGTTGCCTAAAATTGTTAGCTCAAATACGTGGCTCTTTGGATGATTACGCATTAATTACTACTTGCGAATATCTTCCGAATGACCAACAATATACAGTAATGAGAACCACACCTTTTCCCAACTGATGTAGATGAAAAACTTGAATTTAAATGCTACCACCAAAGCAGCTGGACGCTATTACAATCATCAACATATAGAAACAAATATGACGAGAAAGCACTCGTCTATCGAGGAATGAAGTAACACGCAGCAGATGATCCCAGCACTATCTCCTTTTCCTATAATGCGACAAATAATCCAAGGAACGGACAAACACGAAAGCTGCCGTGACATATGCCCGTCAAACCTGGTATCACTGGCGTCATAATCTTCACCAGCTCTTTTCTGTTGCCATCCAGAATGAGGCACTCGACATAGCAGGGGTCTCGACCTACGTGAACGACCCACTTCTGGTGTGCTCCTATCCTGTATTCGTGTAAGGTACCGTGCTCGGAACCCCACGCAGTTAAGGGTGAACCGTTGTACGGGGACAATTTAAAGTACACGGGAAATTTGGCTGGGTAGTCGTAGCTGCATGTGAACTCGACAGTCGAATTTGGAGAGACGTGTACGTTCATTGGCGTTAGACTTACCATCAGTTCGCCTGAGCCAAATATTCGATTATTTTAAAAATATTCGATTATTTAAATTTTAAATTATTTCATAATAAAAGGTGTCAACCTTAACGTTGCGTATAGAAATCTATTATTTCTAAGATAACTTTCGCAACAGTATTGACAAATCATTAAAACTCTAAATTTCGTATGCACTTACCAATTTCCTGACAATATTGGCCTGTGTAGCCTGGTGAACAGTGACACTGAATGTGTCCAGACCGACTGATTTCGCAACTCTCTTCGTTCTGGTTGCATGGGCACGGGTTGCAGCTTCCCAGGAAACTGATTGATCTATCACTGGTATCCCTGTAATAACCACGAGCACAGGACTCGCAGGAAGTACCGATGTAACCCGTTGGACACCGACAGGCCTCGATTTGAGTGGCACGTTCCTTTCCAGCAGGATTCTCTACTGCCGTGTCCATGCTGATATCGCTTATGTATGTCGCTGTCATCCTGTCGCTGTGCGAAGCCCGGACCAAAATGGCCTCCAAATTCGACAAAACAGTCATAAAGTCCGTGCGAGATGCACTACGTGGTCCCTCCATTGTTAAGCGCTTCCATTCTGTTTCCCTCAATGGAACGGTGTAAGTCTGCGAAACAATTTCTTATTGGTTCAGATGAATACAAAATAATTATGATGTCACGAGAATAAGTTGTACCTGTGTAATATCAAGTTGTATGCCTGCAGGGTTCGTCCAGAAAAGCGTGATACCGTTGCCAACCAATAATATGTCCTGGTCTTGATAACTGCGAGCTCCTGGATGGGCAGTGATGTGTTGAGTCAACGTGAGATTACCTCCGTAGCTCTTGACTTTGTTGCCAGTGAATATGGGTGGCAAGGACCAGAAGAGTCTGCGACTTCTATTATCAGCGAACCGATACCCAATTTCGTTCATCGCCACATTTAGTTCGAAGCCGTCGTCAATAACGTCGTGTCTTGATCTGTGACACAAAAGAAATGAGTTGTCATTTTAAGGTTTTTACCTCTCCATCGATGCTAATATTCACACTTACGCATCAGTGAGCGTGAATCCGTGACTTGAGTCATAAATCCACATCGGAATTTGTTGAAGATAAAGAGAGCTCTCGTGACAGTTGTCAGATACACCACTGCAGTAACATTCATTACAGCCATCCATATTTTCACCGGATAATCCAAAGGTGCCTTGTCGACATCGATTGCAATCAGGACCTTCCACGTTTCTCTTACATTCGCACCGACCGTTCATGCATGTTTGACTTCGTGAACCAGCTGGATTACATTGGCAATGGTCATCATCACCAGGGTGCCTACTGACACAGTCGTTTGGTGTCCCTCGGGTAGCATCTCCTTCGTATCCTATCTCGCAAACGTCACAATAATCTCCCGTTGTATGATGAGCGCAATTCTAAATCGTACAAGCAAGTAATTAAAGAAATTGTAGATTTCGAGTGTCGTGAATTGAACGGCGCATGGACAGTCACCTCGCAAACGCCAGTTTCAGGATCACAATTATTTGAGTGTCCGTTGCAGTTGCACGGTTCGCAAATTCCAAGATAGAGACCCTCAATAGCTCTGGTATATCCTACATCGCAATCCTCGCACGAAAGTCCTCGATATCCGGGTGGACATGCACATTCTTCCACTTCCACAGCGCGACTTCGCCCGGTATTTTGTTTCACAGCCGTGTCAAGTGACACCAGTGATAATCTGCAAATATATGCATGCTTAAAAAACGGTTCTCTTGTGGTTTATAATCCTTCCTATTCTCCACTTACGCCACTTCGTCAGCGTGTGTTGTATAAGTTGCCTTTATCTTAATCGAGGACACATCAGCCAAAGCCATCAAAAGGTGTTCACGGTCGGCTTTTGTTCCATCTGTTCGTTGCCAAAATTGTTCTAATAATGGCACTGTGAAAGACTGCTGAGAGTTAGGTTCCGGTGACTCGCGAGAGTAGTAGAGCAGGTTGATGTCGTTAGCCTGTTGGTTACATTATTGGCGATAAATCTAAATCTTAATCGCACTTAAAATAATGATTCATTCTTTAAAGTTTTGCTTACACTGATGAGTTCCACGTCAGCGGCGTTATTTCTTGAACTCTGCCCACCTGGTGACGGTACATATCTAACTGTATACTTGAGATTTCCACCGTAAGCTGTTACTTGATCTCCCAGAAATTCGGGCGGCAATTGCCAATAATATACATCATTATTGCCACGTTTCGGGAAATCCTTGTACACGATTTCACGATTGAGAGCATTTAATCGAATGCCATTAGTGATAGCTGGCGCATCCGTGTTGTTCGATTCGATTAGAGAGAAGTCCCGAATTGAATTTGTGAAGGAAATTCGAATCTTAAAATAAAACAGAATCATGTAGGAATTGTAAATAGTATATTGTAAATCGTATATTGTATGCTGCCGACTAGTATTCTCACCTCATTTCTGTACCAATTGGAAGATACGCATCTATTGGTAATTCCCATGCAGAAACAACTGATGCATCCAAATTGGTTCGTTGACGCCAGATTGAATGTATTCGCCTTACATTGGTTGCAAGTGAGACCCGTTGTGTATTGCTACAGATACATAATCACAATGTATAACACGATTTATCGATAAATTCTATATAGTAGTACAGCCTATGATAGATTCTACATTGGCACTTACATTATCGAATTGATCCAAGGAAAAATGGGCGCATTAACGGTAAGAACGATTTTACGTGAGATCAAATAAGTCGCGTATTGCAAGAAAAGAAACATGCGAGTATGATACCTTGCATCTGCATTTTCCTGTGTGCGGATCTGCATTCGGACTTAGACTACCGTCGGGATCACACTGCTGAACAGGTATACATTTGTCCCCGCGAATGAGAGGATTACCCTGGTATCCTGAGTCACACTGTTCGCATCTACGACCGACATATCCTGCAGGACAGTCGCAGGTCGGTTGTCCATCAGATCCAAGATGACACGTGCGAGCAAACCTAGGTTGAAATGAAACGATATATATATATATATATCACCACATGTACAAATCAAGTTTTTAGTAGACATGTTACCGTGAAAGACCGAAATTGGAGAATGTCGACTTTCACCGGTGAATGTCAACAGATGCCAAATACGTCGGTGAAAGATCGAATATTTCATTTATATCATCAATATTTCATTTCATTCCGGTGTGTGTCGACAATCACAGATATGCTCTGGTGGAGGTCCAAAACAGAAGAGTCAAAAAACAAGCGACTGGCTCTCTCCCGCCAAATCCTTTGTTCTACTCGGAGTCAATCAGCTTTGTCAGTCTCATGCAAGCTTTGATAACGCGAGCAACGTTTTCTTAATTTTTTTTCCGATACCCTAATTTATACTAAATGGATACTGTAGTAAATCGTGATTTGAATGTACTGTGTATTTTAAATTCTTGGTTATTCCTTTCAGAAAGAGAGGCGAAAAAGTTACGTCACCCTTGTGACGTTTTATAGCGACTGAATTACGGAGAAGAAAATATAAGTCTCCAACATGTTCAATATTCACCATTAGTGCATGGTGAATGTCAACATTTACCGGTGTAAGTCAGAAATAAGGGTATTTAGCAAATATTTCGGACATACACCAAGCGACTATGTGAGTGTTGACATTCACCGGTGAAAGTCGACATTCTCCAGATTTCGGTCATTCACGGTAACATATATTGGGTTGGAGGGAAAGTTCTGTCGTATTTTTAATAGGCAGGTAATTTTTCTTGTAAATAAAAAAAACATCTGGCTAGTGAGTCATTCGGATTTTTTTTTGTTTTTTTTTTATAGCTGTTGTATAATATAAAAGGAGTCCTTTTTTACCGTTCATCATTTACTTGTGATATTTAAAGTGAAAAACATGTCAGTAGATAAAGTGCATTTACGACACTGCATTTTGTATGAACTCCAAAAAAGAAGCAACGCATCGGTTGCATGTAAAAATTTATGTGCGGTATTTGGAAAAGATATTGTAAATGTTCGTACTTGTCAAAGTGGTTTAGCAAATTTTGTTCCGGAGATCTAAGCCTCCAAGAAAGTGATCGATCTAGGCGACCATCCAAGATCGATAATGATGTTTTACAATCCATGTTCGAAAATAATTTAAATTTAACAAGCCGAGAAATTGCAGAAGAGTTTTACATTCATCATACAACACATTAAATGTATTATGATTAATATTAAACACATATTTTTATAAATTAATTCAAATGTTTTCTTTAAAATACGACAGAACTTTCCCTCCAACCCAATATATTATCACAGGTACAAATCGAGTTTTCAGTAAACTTACTGATTAGATGGGTTGGTGAGTGGGCAAGGACAAATCTGGCATGGAATGTTTCGTGAAGGATCTCCATAGTATCCTGGCGGACAAGGAGGCTCATCTCTGTAGCATTGACCAAGCCAAGGACCACTTTCACGTCTGAGATATCCAGGTGCGCAATGTTCGCACGAAAGGCCAGTGTATCCTATTCATCACAATATTTTCAGTGTATACCTATATTCACATTTAACTCGAAAACGTACCAGTTGGGCATTGACATTCTTCCACGTATGATGCAGATCCCAGACCAGTGTTTCTAGTATCAGCAGTGTCCATAACGATGTTAGTAATGCGGACATCTAACAGGGGTCCATCATCGTATTGTGCCCTTTAAAATAATGTAATAGTTAAGAATCCTATATCATGGTTAATATCATGAAGAAAATGCCACGTACTTTATCAGAATTGCATCTACGTTTGCTAGAGTCATCATGATATCTTCCCTCGAGGCCAAAACGTCACTATTACCATGCTGCACTTTGTACCAATCACCGTAGAAGAACCTCACTGATTCCTCAGTTTCGAATTCAGGTACAAGTTGTTTCCCTTTGTGTACCAAAACATAGTTGTTTCCTGACATAATGACCGACGGCGCGATATTCGGCCGTCCATTGCCCCTGTATCGAACGGTATATTTCAAATATCCACCGTAGGACTTAAGTTGACTGCCATGATAGTTCTCCGGCAAAGCAAAATAAGGAATATTGTAATCGTCAAGATTGTTCGAGAAAGATTCGAGAAGTTGAATTCCATCTCTGCCAATCGGTCGAACTTCGGAAATCTGACCGCTTACATCCCCGTGAATTTTTATGCTGGGTAAGGTTTCCACGGAGACCACTTTATGGCGGTCGAAAGGTGGAGGAATTTGGTACGTGAACAGATTGGCACTTCGGCACTCTGTTGCCACACCGAAGCAGAAGCAGGAGATGCATTCTTCTGCCGATCTCGCCTCAGAGTTGAACGTTCCTTTAGGACAAATTGTGGATGGGTTCACAATCAAGATGGCGTCAGGTACGGCAAATACGAAACCAGCGACGTTAAGTGCTTCGCAGGAATAGGCGCCTTGATCGTCTTGTTGAATATCTGGGCAAGTCAACGTGCCGGTACCGTTTACAGAGGTACTCGAACATTTTGAAGGTACATGACCCCAATTACGTCGCCAATTAATTTCTGGAGTCGGCACGCCGATAGCTGTGCAGGTTAAGACAAGCAGGTCTCCAGGTTCGAGAACTACCATCGGTGGAGGCTTCTTAACGATGTACACGGGAGCTGCGAAAGATTTTTCAGTTGAGTCCAATTATTTTTGAAACGTCACAGAAAATATGCGTGATCTTTCAATTACTTACAGCAGCCAAGTTCATCGCTGCCGTCTTGGCAATCTTTCTGCATGTCGCAGTGGTAACTCTTAGGTATACATTGATTATCTCTCGCACAAGCGAATTCGTTATAACGGCAAGGCGATCCCGGTGGCGACGGAGCACAATTTTCTTCATCAGTACCATCGGCGCAATCATTCTCACCATCGCAACGCCAGAGTTTGCTGACGCATTGTTTGTTAGCACAGCGGAATTCGTTGGGTTCGCAACCATGTAGGCCTAAATAGATGACACAGTAAATTATTGTACAAAGGAGAACATGTAAAGGTCACTCGTTAATGTCGTATTTATATAATTTATCGTCTGGAAAACTCACTGCATCTCATTTCGTCAGAACCATCCGTGCAATCGAACTTTCCATCACAGACATGCGATTTTGGAATGCAGTCGCCGTTGCTGCAAGTGGCTTGATCGTATTGACACACCTGTGGAGGTCTGGTCGCTGGTGGCTCAACTGTAATTTCCAATGTAAGTTATAGTTATGTGTATATTTCTTGTATTGCAATTAAGTACTCTTAAATTTGATAAACTCACATTTTTTGTATTGCAGTCAAGAATTTTTAAATATGGTAAACTTACATTTCTTGTATTGCAGTGAAGTATTTTTAAATTTGACAGACTCATATTTCTTGTATTGCAGTTAATTATTTTTAAATTTGACAAACTCACATTTCTTGTATTGCAGTTAATTATTTTTAAATTTGACAAACTCACATTTCTTGTATTGCAGTTAATTATTTTTAAATTTGATAAACTCGCATTTCTTGGATTGCAGTTAAGTATTTTTAAATTTGATAAACTCACGTTTCTTATATTGCAGTCAAGAAATTTTAAATTTGATAAACTCATATTTCTTGGATTGCAGTTAAGTATTTTTAAATTTGATAAACTCACGTTTCTTGTACTGCACTCAAGTATTTTTAAATTTGATAAACTCATATTTCTTGTATTGCAGTTAGGCATTTTTAAATTTGATAAACTCACATTTCTTGTATTGCACTCAAGTATTTTTAAATTTGATAAACTCGCATTTCTTGTATTGCACTTAAGTACTTTTAAATTTGATAAACTCACATTATTTTTATTGCTGTTAAATATCTTTAAACATCATAAATTCACATTTCTTGGATTGCAGTCGAGCATTTTTAAATTTAATAAACCCACATTTCTTGGATTGTAGTTAAGTACTTTTAAATTTGATAAACTTACATTTCTCTACAGTAAGATAGACACTCAGTTGACGACCAGGAGTGGACGGTGGGTAACCAATAGCTTCGCAAATGTAAGTTCCAGCGTCTTCCAGTTTGATATTCGGTATTTCCAAGCGGCCGTTCAAGTCTCGACTTCCTTGAGGAAGCGGAAGATTGTTGCCACGAATCCAGCGAACTCTCGCTCGAAGAGGGCCCTCATCTCGACATTGGAAGACTACTTCACGGCCTGATGAAGATAGAAAAATGATGTAGACTAGAAACGGCATGGGCTTCGTGTAGCTTTCTCTCGGCGATTTTTTGGAAGGCACTGTCATTTTTCATGCACAAACATTTTAACATGCTTCTCTATAGTTAAAACAATCGCACAGTTAGCCGCACCATGAGAACATGTTTAAAAAAAAATGTGTATGGCATGTAATCTAATACATACGTGTAAAATGTAATAATAATGTATACGGATTTGGTAAGTTTACCGCAAATTGTAAACGAAATAGGATAATTTAATTAGACTAGTAGCAGCGCCGTCTTAAAGGCTAATTTTATAGTTTTACCACGCCCCTTGCTGGCAATCAGATTAACATAGGTAACAGTTCTCTCGCGAGAAGACATTTAATGAGATTAATGGCAACTGCATTAATCACAGTTTCTGTTCACATTAATGAATCGTGAAATTATGATTGGCTCATAGCATGATCGCAGATCGTCTTTTCTTCCTTAAGTGGACTTACCTTGCTTCGCCGGGTCTAGCCGAGCCAAGAAAAGAACAACAAACAAACTTCATTAATTAATCTTATCTCGATTCTAGCTGCCTTTGAGGCACGCCTCTCATACCGGTAGTAATAATTTTCGGCGGAACTTATGGTAGGAGACACTTACAAACCAACGCGAAGATACGATCGCGATACTTACTCTGTTTTATCACCTGTTCGCTGGGATACGTTTTCAGATTGAGACCAGATGAGTCGCCCGTCGTTCCTGTGAACAGAAGCGGGCGTAGAATTTAAACCGCAGTGACACGCCACAGGTAAAAGACACGAACACGAGTAATTAGTTCGTTTCTTAAGATTAATGACAGCCGTATCGGAAAAGTCATCCCCGATTCTTGCGCAATGTCGTATTAGTCCTGGCAACGATATTAGTGCGTTTCATGTCACTCGATTACGGTATTAATCCATATACATATCATTCCGTCACTATACTCGCACTTGGCGTTGAAGTATTCAGATTAATCGAGTACATAACAGCTCTTATTAACGCGTGGTTGCGCCACGCAGCTTTTAGCCTGGGAAGATAGGGAGAAAGAAGTTGGCAGAGTTTGTTATGTCCTGCTGTTAATAGAGTGCAGTTAATCGGCGACGGTTAATCTGCTTCCTGTACAAATTGGCCCAATTTCTGCTGGGCTGAACTCACGATTCTCCAAATGGCAGCCCATCTCGTCGGACATATCCGAGGGACAGTCGATTCTTTGATCACAGCGTTGAGACAGTCTGATGCACTGACCCTTATCGCATCTCCACTGATCGGGTTCGCACGGGCGATTTGCTTCAGTTGGTAGGACGTGATAATAATCGCAGCCCCATTCATCGCTATCGTCGTACGGGCAATCCCTGTGATGGTCACAACGACTGGCCAAAGGTATGCAGTCTCCACTCTCGCACTTCCATTCATCGAATGTGCACGTATCGTCCTCCTCGTCCTCATCGAAATCTTTGTGTCCCGTTCATTCGTCATTATTTTTTCCGGTTTAATCGCGAAAATGATTCGACGTGCGATATAAAAACAAAAGAGCGCTGGTGATTGAAGTCAAATTTGAAGAAGATAAGAAACCAACGCAAACGGATGCGTAAGAGACAGAAGCGGGAAAAATGTGTGAAAAAAATGGAATAATCTTTACCGTGTTTCGTCATATAGATTTCCTTTCTAGTCAAAGTGTTGAAAAATTATTTGCGATCTGTAATAGAGACGTACCACAGTTTTCCTCGTCGGAACCGTCTCTGCATTCTGGGATCCCGTTGCAGACGGACGAATGAGGAACGCACGACTTGTCGTGAATGCACATAAAGTGGTCTGCTGGGCAGCGGCTTGGTGGTACACCGGTTTCGATTCCTGGCGGTTTCGTTGTTGGAGTGTCTATTAACACATTAAAAGCGAAATTAGACGAAGATAATATCTTGTGCATCGTAGTTGGTGTCATCTTAAATTTATGTAGGATCTCAAATACAGGGTTCTCTAATTGACGGGGAAAGGTCACCTATGATCCTTAACCCGTTGACAATGTGTACGCAACATGATGAAGTACTACAGAATATGATTGAATTCTGCAAAATGAAAATAATGCGAAGGTATCGGATCCCAAAGAATTGAATCACTATTTAACACGTTGACTGCCGTGCGTATTTTACTATATTAGAACCGCAACGTGATGAAGTACTACAGGATACGATTGAATTGTGCAAAATGAAAATAATGCGAAGGTATCGGACCCCAAAGAATTGAATCACTATTTAACACGTTGACTGCCGTGCGTATTTTACTATATTAAAACCGTAACGTAATGAAGTACTATAGGATATGATTGAATTTTGCAAAATGAAAATAATGCGAAGGTATCGGATCCCAAAGAATTGAATCACTATTTAACACGTTGACTGCTGTGCGTATTTTACTATATTAGAATCCGAACGTGATGAAGTACTACAGGTTATGATTGAATTGTGCAAAATGAAAAAAAGGTATCGGAGACCAAAGAATTGAATCACTATGTAATTTTAATTGCATTTACAAAATTACAAATGCTACCGATTTGGTATTTTTTGAGTTTTTCGTGAGATCTTTTGCGCCGGTCACCGATGACCATCACGGCAGTCAAAGTGTTAATTATTATATTGATGTATCATAGGTGACGAGTTTGTTGAATTGTATTATTTGGTTGCATAGTACTCAATTGGCGACGAAACGTAAAGACGAAAAGGCAAAACGACAAAACGACGAAAAATTATGAAGTAAGACTAAAGTGTCTTGATTGTATTGTTATTGTTTCAAATACTATACTCCGTAGTTTCACGTGTTTAAATCCTACATTTATTTTAATGATTTTTGGTACGAGTTTGCTGCAATCCAATTATGGTGAATTTGCAGTTCTGTGAAGTAATGACTTACCACACTCTTCGTCAGATCCATCGTCGCAATCAATAAATCCGTTGCACCTCTGGTCAGTTCGAATGCAATCTCCGTTTCGGCACTGGAATTGATCCCGGGCGCAACCTAAAAACGGAAGGTTGCCGTTTATAATCGAACAACGTCGAAATTTAATAATCAATTGGCAAGCACTTCTCGTTCAACAAAGATATTTTAATAAAAACACAAAGAGAAAAAGATATTTATATATGTATGTATATATATGTACACGTAAAAATGCTGAGACACATGTGTGTCTCGTGCTCCCAACGCTATTCTCTAAACAATTATCTAAACGCATATAATATGACATACTAAGAAAAATGTTACTGCGCTGTCTAGAAAACTTGGGAAATTACACAAAATTGGCTCTGCCTAATAAGGTATGGATATCAGCGTTAATTAGAATGTTACATGGTACTATTGTCTACGTAGACGTTTAAACAGATGGCATTCAGGATAATCTGACCGAAATCCGCTTAATTTTTTTCTCACTGTCGCATGCAGTAAAATCCCATCAAGGACGGTCAGTTTACCTCGAATGTCAGCTTAAGGTATTTAAGTAAAACTAACAAGTGACGAATACTACATTGCAATAAAATAACACGTACCAGAGGAAGAGGCCATGGTAAAGTCTATGCTGTAAAAGCTCACTTGAAGATCGTAAAGGTATGTGCATTAATGAGTACATTGTTACGCTGAGGAATTGCAAGATGAAGAACTATGTTTATGGCTCCATATATACATATGGTGTGAATACAATGAGTATAAGTAAGTTTTACACGACATCGAGAAGTTGCAGATGAAAATCCACTACAAATACCAACGACGAGATCGCACTTGCGTCCCGTCAGCTTTGCCAAATCGTCCGTAAAAGTCGCCTCAAATTTCTACCGTTCAAACCTACGTCTCTCATTCTGCACATGCCACGACAGGATTCAATATATTACTTCTACCCTACTGAAGGAGCTGCCGACTTCTATGCGTCTTTATAGCAGGCACAGATGCACTATCATTTACAGGGATGCGTCTGACACGAGTCTCTGACGAATGGACATCAACAAATGTAATCGACTCTGTCTACTTTAAACAACTCACGAATCGTCTATGAAGTCGCTAACACAGATTGACAGAAAGAAATTAGCATAGGACCGAGAGAATCTGGGGCATGTGAAGAAGATTGAGCCTGTCGCGGGAAACGAACAAAAGTATGCAGAGGGATCGTGCTGCGGATTATGAAAACAAAGAGAACCGTCAGTCCTTTGACCGGAAGACAAACATAGTCAGAAAGTGCGTCGGGGTCTATGGGGCTGGGTAGAAGAAAAACACGGTAAAAGATCGACGCCGCCAGATTGTCAAGGTCTAGAAGTGATCTAACCGAAGCAGTACTGTTCGTCGGTAAAGTCGCGGCAATCGTAGAAATGGTCGCAGTGGTGAGTTTCGGGGATGCAAGTGCCGTCGGCACAGACAAAATCGTCCGGGGCGCAACTCCTCGGCGCGGTCTGATTTGTCGGCAGCACAGCGACAGCGTTCGCAGCTGTGTCTGGCGAGTGAACCCTCGGTCTATTATCGTCATAGCGATCATCGTGACCATCGTCATGATCATCGTCATTATCGTCTGGCCTCGCGATCGCGTCCTCAGGATCATTCCCCGAGGAGATCTTATTCGAGGCGTTTACACCTAGAAGTAACGCAGTCTGAGCCACACTGCACTCTGCCGATTTCTCCGAAAATTTCGCTCGTTCTACGCTGGTTATACGGGACTATTACGCTAGCGGCGCGTGCACTTTGTCGGCGTTGGTGTAGGAAAATAGAACCATCCGACGGCGGAGGCCGACGACCGTGCGCGATTGTCGTCGCGAAAAAATTCGATCCGTTATGAAGTCGTGGAAGAGACCGTCCGGGGGTAGTGGATACACTCGCGATACGATCAGACACACGGTCAGAGAACGCGCGTGCACGTGTGTATGCATCGGACGTGATGTATTGTCTACTGAAATCTCGTGCAAAGTTGTAACGAGTGCAAAGAACGACGCCTGCTAACGAGTCTGATGGGGGTCAGTGCGCGATAGATTCTTTGCACATTTTTACGCGAACGTGCTGAATGTCGGAAGGTCTTTCGAAGACAGCAGGCGGCGATCTTGAAGAATATATCAAACGGATAGTGAGTTAGACTGCGGCGTGGTCAGATAAGTCTATCGTAGCAAAAACAATCACAGGGTTTGAAACAACGAACTCGACTCAGTTTTTGGCTGGAATACTGCGGTCAATAGACCTGGCGGCCAATTGTCAAGATGCGGTCGAAACAGAAAGCGCGAAATAATTCGTATAACAGATATCTGAGAGGCGTAGACGCTGAGATAAACGTCAAAAACTGACTATGACTCTCGGCAAACAGGTTGATTTACATTACCTGACAAGAGAATCTATTTCCAAAACAAATCGTCAATTTTCGGTATATTCGGTTGGATAAAATACATTTCTCCTCGTATCGAAAGATAATTGCATTTAGTTTAATGGAACGGTCGGTCCTAGCCTCACCAAAATTGGCTCTCTACCTGTCAGCATTGTCGTTGATCTGTACTACTGAATTATGATCGCCGAGGGCATCGCGCACATTTGCGACTACGATAATTCATTCGGCAAAAAGACCAATTCTGCAATTTCACGTAAGAGCGCTGTAATAACACTCCCATTCCTTCGGACTGACGGAACTGTAATATGTTAATCGTTATCTGTAATTTCAGTCAGCGCGTCGAATCCGTCGTTTCGGAACTCAAAGTCGTCTTACAGCATTTCCGCTCCGACCACGAAGCCGGAAGACACGTGCCTTCGTTCTCCCTTTTCCTTCTACTTGGACACAAACTCTCAAACGGCAGTGGCCGAAAAGACTGCCGTGACTAGCCACGGTGCGGTAGTAGCTTTGGCAATTTAACCCTTTCGAGACTAGCACACGTTTCACATATTTCTACTTCCGATTGGTCGGCAACTCGGCATAAAGGTCATATCGGTGTGAAATCAGAGGGGTGAAATTGGCCATAGAATATGTAGAAAATAACTTCGCCATTGGTCTTTATGTTCGAATCCGATTAAAATATATACAATGCCGAAACAATGAATTGCACATTGCTACTCGCCGGATATTTTTGGTATGAACCGTTGGTCACAAAGGGGTTAATCGCCTTACGTGGTACAATGTGTGCGCACGTATTGCATTCGAGACGCCATTGAACTTACCGCGTCGACAATGAATCTCATCATCATCACAATCGGGCCGTCCGTCACAAACTCTCGATTGCGGAATGCACGTCCCGTCGCCGCACATAAACTCGCCCTCGGCACATTCTTCCGGATACGGTCCGCCACTGGCTCCGGTATCGGCTGCGGCAAAGTCAACAGGATGAATCGCGAACGCTGAGACTCGCGCATGCATTGCAGTGATTGGAAAGTATTCTTACGGCATTCTCGCTCGTCGCTGCCGTCGTGACAGTCGCGGTTGTTGTCGCAGAAGAAGTTCTTGTCGATGCACACGCCGTTATCGCACGGCAGCTGACCGTCGGGGCACTCTGAAATCGCGGGCGGGATTCGATTAGGTCCAGCGAATGGCAGGGCGGAGCAGTAGATGCGATCGGAAGATAAGTTGACAAATCGTGGAGGGAATTTAACGAGGCGGCGGGTGTCGAGTGCCAACTAATTGCGTCAACGAGCTTAGACGTACCTACTTCCGAAGTGCTTTGTCAAGACGATTCTGTGTTTGTCCCTTTCGCTCTCCCGTTACGCTTGCCGACGGAACTACGTGCAGACGTCGTTGCATGTTCATCGACGGAACGCCACGATTGTTGGGAGAGGAAAGGGACGCGAATCTAGAGTTGCACAGACGTATGGCTGAAATGGGCGTGCACGGGGTACCGCGAGAGAAACTGATCTACCATTAAAACGCGACGACACCCGCTAATAACGGACGGATCGATTCTTGAGGGTACACTTGGGAGCGTGAAAAAATGCCGCGGGCATCGTAAGGGTTCGGTTCTAGGTTGGATGGCACGTCACACGCCGCTACTCGTGGGACATTCTTCAACCGCGTACGCAAACAACGATCGCATCAATCGATCGTGCATAAAATTCATTGTGCATCAATTTCACGTACATTAAAAGTGAATGGAAATAGATTGTGAAGATCATTGCCCGCGCACGCAGCTGTAAAGGCCAGTGTCAGACGGACGTTGCGTTAAACGTCCTCTCGAGAAAGTAACGAGTGCGCAATTGACCTGCGGTTCTTGACCAGCCGCGTAAAAGAGCCAACAACGCCCGTCAGACACTCAGCCGTACTAAACCAGCTCGTAAATTCTCATTGATCAATCACATTTATCAGCTTCACGCTGATGAACGACAAATCGCAAGTACAACACATTGTAGTAGGTACACGTGAAATATTTACAATAGATATATGTGCAAGTCATAGAATTCAGGCATCCTGTGCGGAAGAAAGACAGAAAATTAGAAACGAAATAGCAGAGTGAGGGTAGAGGGAAACAGAGAAACGCCCCCGTCAATACTTTCTTTCTCTTTCGATGCAAGAAGGGATGTTCGCTAAAGAAAGGACGGTGGAGAGAAAAACAGAAAGAACGAGGGGGGAGGGAGTATACAGTGCGTGCATTCCCATCTGTCATGCGCTTCAAGGGCACTCGAATATGCACGTGGATAGAAGAGGAAAGAAAAAGATAGATAGATAGACAAATAGACAGACAAATAGATAGTTTGATAGATAGATAGATAGAAAAAGAGAGAGAGGGAGAGAAGGGGAGAGGGGTCTTACGTCTTTGCGTAAAGATTTTGGTGCACATAAATACAAAGTAACGTGAAATTTCAGAAGGAGAAAAATAGTAGAAGATAATCCAGGAACGATGATTGTCAAATCGGACAAAGTGCAGTCAAGATCCCAAGAATATCCAAGTCATAGATTTTATTCAAAATAACACACATAATGCCGTATTAATACGCAGGTTGAGGTACTTAAAACGTTTACTCTTACCAACTGTTTTACTTGGAGCATCTGATATACGAACGTATTATTCATACAAACCTTAATGGGCAGTGAAACATTTCTTAAATGGCGATCTTATCAGAAACGACAAATAACACAGTTATTTGAGGTAAGCGTTATGAGTACTTCATCCTATAAGAAATGAAGTATACAAAGTGTTTCACACTTGTCACAGGTACGGGGTAAAATCAATTTTACCACTTTTTCGCTTATTTTTGATACCGCGAAGTTCCAACGCCAATAAGTATTCTCAATAATTCGTGTGAATCACCTTGTTTGTACCAGTTCTACTATACATAACAGCTAGATATAAGTATATATTTATATAATTTATCCTGAAACATAGAAAAAGTGAGATTGATCGTCCCAACAAAATCAAATGCGATTGCGTGCCAAGTGCATGTTTGCCGATAGAACTCACAATTCTTAGCGAATCAATTTGCGCCGAGTGTGGAGAAGTAAACTCGCTTCAGCACAGTGAACCGGCGGATCCCCGCTATAAATTCTTTGCGGCTGTACATACTCCGTCTTACTCCGATGAATTGTTTCGCGACAAGAATGACATGGACCGCGCTCCACTTTGCAACACTCGACGGAACGGCAGTCCAAGGTACACTCACGATACTCCAAAGTAAAATGACATTTTATTCTCGTTAAAATATTTGCGCTCCCTTTGAGCAAACGCACGCCGCTGAGATTCTTTTACCGCGGCGTGGGCATCCCTCTACGAAACGACATTTTTTGTCTTCGCCTGCACGGAGAAAAGGCGGTTCGCTCCGTGCGACATATTTAGCGCGGGGCTTGATCTACGAAGACGCTTTTATACTCCCGGCGAGCGCGAAAATTCCTGACTATCAAAGGATCCGATCGACTCGACACGGAATCGCCCTTTATGACGAAGTCGCAACGCCGGCACTCAAGTTAATGGCAGTCAACGCCCGGTTAAAACGGCACCCGAACGGTCGATACAACGAGAAAATGAGATTAACTGTCCGCGCGCGTGTCTTTGATGATCCGTTTACGCGTATGCTCGCTGCACTTTCTTAATCTGCAGCCAACTTGAATGCTAGACGCTGCGCGTGAGTACGATAACAGGTAGTTCAGTTCGATTCGGTTCTAGCCGGTGGAGGGTCGTACCGATCTTGCGTTTATTTAAGACACGCGGTGGATCAAGCGCATAAGAAATTGTTACGGCGAAATCGTAGAAAGATCGCCCGTCGTGCTGGTAGAGAGAACCGGAAGTGACGGTCGATAGAATGTATACGTGTTGAGATGCCAGACTTGAAAAAGAAGAAATGTGCAAGAGTGTGACAAAGAAAGAGTGAAGAAGAGAGAAAGAAGAGAAACAGACAAGAGGGTGAAAGACAGTGAGATGGATGAAAAAGTGGATAGTGTCAAATGTAGAGGTTTCTTACAAAAGAACGTGGGGAGAGAAAGTTGCCGGTCGTGCGGCAACTGATCCCGTTTCGTGCCGTTCCAAACATTCGGCCTAATGTCATATTTGCGATTTAATGCCGAGATTCCGTCCGTCAGCGCATTGAAACGTTCCAGGCGAGACATACCATTAGGAATCGTGCATGCTTCCGATGTAGAAGGACAAAAGAGAAGAATAAAGAATGGTCATACTATCGCGACGGAGCATTCTTTCCGAAAAACTTCACCTGCGATTGCGTGAACTAAATTGTTCGCAGCAACTTCAAGAAAATGAACGTGTGGTTGTGCCTAGCCGAGACTAACAGAGTTTATGCAAATTCGTATAACTACCCTACACGGAAAACTCTTCACAAATTCAATCAGTCCATTAAACCAGGAACACCATGCTTCGGAAAGAAACCGTACTTAATAACTATAAACTCTTCTATCGTTACCCTATTTCAGTACTCAAGTTCCACGCTGTCTATTCGCCCGGCTAAGATCTGAAGAGTAGTACTTACGATAGGTGCCATGCGCAGAAAGATCCAAATTCACTATTTAAGAGACTCCGAGAGAACACGCATGCGACACTTTGCCCTAGCAAATGTGACACCAACGTGTATCGAACCTTGTATGCACAGACATATAACCATTGGCGAACGCGTGCCTAACCGTTTGCAGGAAAAAGCAGAAAACAAGCACACATGCATACAGGACAATGAATACACATAGCGACTTTCGGAGACTGCCAATATACTCGATTGAAGTTCACCGTCGTCGTCTGAAAGGCAAACATCTGACGAATCAGAATTTCGCGGGAATGAAAGAATGCGCGAAATTCGGGGAAGGGGTGCCTTTCGGACAACGACATAAGCTGCGATTGATGATGGAAAGCAATGGACACACTGAATTAAGAGGCGTACTGGTAGGCGGGCTGGTATACGCAATGGTTTCATTAATCGATGGACCACAGTCCTCGTCGCTCCGATCTGGACAATCCGGATGGCCGTCACATCTGTAGACACCCTCGATGCACTTGTTCCCTTCCAAGCATTTGAACTGGGTCGGCGTACATTCCCGGTCTGACATTTGTTTTTGTTCAGCGTAACATATGCGCAGAGAACACACACATTTATGTATATACACGTACGCGTACATGTACGGTTTCCCGTACGCGAGGTGAACAAAAATTCATTGAAACCAAACAAAGATATGTGAAAAAAAAATATAAATAAAGTAAAGCGTAAGCCAGCGACGGCACTTTCGCGACACGCCGACAAGCGAGCGGAGAAAAAGCTAATGAACTGGTTAACTTCGAGGAGGACCGATTAAACATTAATTCGCTCGTTCGGTCGAGCGTTTTTTCTCCGCCCAGCTGTCAAGTGTCATCTTTCAATCTTTCACTCTTCGTGTTTCTATCATACATTTAGACACGCTTCTGTCATTCGCGCAAATAATTACGTTATAAGCTACTTACAGTCACACCGTACTGTCACACAAAAGCCGCAGACTAATTGCAGTGAAGGATCAAGTAGCAGAGAAAGAATCAAAGCTCGTCAGACACGGGAAACAGACATGAAAGCGCAAAGGATTTGGGTCCTACTTGAAAATGGCGCTATAGGCACAAGTACTAAATACCCAAGCGATCTAAATGTCCGACGGTCGCTGTGTCAAAGCCCGTCTTCGTATCGTTTCGTTATCGTAATGCAGTCTTCATCGATAGCGCGCGAAGATCTGCGATAATTAGCTTCCCATCAAACTACTTCTAATGACCCGACATTACCGCGGACCAATTTGCTGGGCGGAACTCCGTCCTCCTTATCATCCAGTCTTTGGCTCGTTTAAAAATTGAAAGTTAAATTCTTCGGAAGGAATCGTGCTTCTCATACATACTCAAGTGATTCGTCCTTGTAATTACAGAAAGAAACGTCTGGCGCTACTTGCCTTTACAGCGTTTGCTATTGCACAGTGCATAGGTATGCAAGTATGTTCGCGGTGCTTACAATGTAGTGGTCAAGGAAAAAATTACAGAAAGAAGTACGTATTCAGACCGCAAAAAAGCCATGGGATATGCGTACCTATTAATTTTCCGCTAAACTTTGGATACCTTTTCAACTCGGACCAACCTCGAACGCGTTTTGTAGAGCTAAATATTTCTCAAATCGCGGTCGCTTATGGGAACCGAACGAAAAGCGTCGCGTATAATGGACTCTACGAATTGACCAAGCATGCTATCGATCCATCGACATGCGCCTGTTATTCTCTCGTGAAAGCGAACAAAGCGAGGATCTGAAAACTCAGCGTCAGAGTTCGCGTTCTCCAATTATATCGCATTGCGAGCCAATCGATTATTCATACTGAAATCGTCTGGCTCTCGAACTATTTCTAATTCCCTCTGCATTGATTATTCCGGACGGCAACGCGAAATATGTCACTCATTCAAAAATCGACAATTGCGACAAATTTTTTAATGTCAGCTTCGTAACGTCACGGGCGACAAGACGACAAGATTAACCGCTGGAAACGCGACGCGCCGAATAATGAAGCCTCGGATATGTTGTTCCACGATATAAACAAAGCGAACAAATGAGACAAAAAATACGATCGAACGAGCCGTACTTGTTTTCCCGTGTTGCTCGCTAACCCTGGCGCTGAGGGTGGAAAATGGTACGAGAAATGGTAAGTGGGGTTATATACCGCACTGAAGCTCATCTTCTGCCCTCGGGCAGTCGTCGAATCCGTCGCAAACCGAGCTCTTCGGTATGCAAGAACCGTCGCCACAAGTGAAGTCCATGGAAGGGCACGGGGCCAAACCTACGAGGGGCGCCACCGCCAAAAAACAAAGACCCTCCTTATCGGTCACCACGCCTCGAGGTCTCGTTAACCGTCTCATCGACTCAAAATCGTCGAGCGAATCTTGTTACGACAGCTTCGCAGCGAGGAGTACGTCGAGGCGTGTAACCGACATTATGTACTAGCTATAAACATACAGGTAGACATTTAAAGCAGTTTCTGGGCACATCTGAGGGTTCGATACTTTTAACACAGAAAGCGTTTCCGACGCGGGTTTTAATTCCTCGACCAGGGAACATTTTACAAAGAGCGCAGTCTCTTTGACTCTCATCGAAGCTGTACTAACACTCAAAGCGTCGTAAGTAAGCCCGTATAGAGGCAGTTAGAGTTACCTATCGACTATATACAGTGTCTATTGACTATGTATAAACGTGTTGATGCAACGTGTCGCGGTTTCTCGTACTAACGAACAGAAATTGGAAAAGTGGAGAGAGTGATTTATGCGGAGTGCGAGTGTGGTAGAGAGTGGAGAATGAAACGGATGATCATGAAAGTATCTTCCTGGGCACTTACACACAAGTCTTCGAGTATAGAGTAGAAGTAAACGTCACATAGTCCTGAGGCGAAAGTATTTACACAAGGCTCCGATTTATATCCAACTTGTCGGTCGGTGAACACGTAGAAGCTGTTATTTTGTACAGCGTTGTGACGGCACAAACACAGTCATGCCGGAAGAGTTCACTCGGATTTTCCCATCGGACTCTTCCCCGTGAACATCGAAACCTTACTTTATTTCTACATTGTCGACCACTTGAAGCATTTCCTGTACAGCGTGCAGGATCTCTCGGTATGAAAATTATACCTTTGATCTTTTCGCAGTACATCTCATCAGAGCCATCCTTACAGTCGCGTTTGCCATCGCAGATATACCATCCGTACAGGCACCTTCCGTCGCAAAGGTACTCGTCATCTGCACAGTCGTCGGCTACTATGTCTTCCGTTTTATTCGTCCAGCTCTTCTCGATTTCCTCCTTGATCTCGTCGAAGTATTCGTCATCGTACTCATCGCTTTCTTCCGCACACCCGTCGGTGCAGTTTGAGTTTTCGCACTTAGCATCTTCACAGAGCGCATCGGTGTAGTCATCTTCGATTCCTGAGGACTTACTACTGTCGTCGGCGTCATCCTCCAATTTTGTCATCTTAGTCCATTGATTAGTCGTTGCCTGCACTGTGTCTTCGGTAGTGGAAGCGGATGTGGCGCTGGTGTCATTATTTTCTTTGGAATTGAATGATGCATCAAGAGAATCTTCATTCTCGTTTGATTCATCTCGATTTTTTTCAGTTGGTGTTCGGACTGATCTCATCGTTATCTTTGCATTAGTTGTAGTTACATCAGAAATTTGACTTGTAGTATAAGTCGTAGAGTTCTCTTGGCCCTCGTCTTTTGGAATATTCTCTGAACTCTCTTTGGAAAGAAATTCGGATAAATTTCGATCGTACGTCTGCAAAGACGTACTAGTTTCCGTGGTACTAAGTGTACTGGTCTTATTATTTTCGTATTTCTTTGTACTTGCATACGTGTTCGTCGTTTCAATCGTACTTGATATCGCTTTAGTGACGCTTTGTCTAGTTGTCTGTTTGTTTTTGTGCGCACCATTCTGCTCTTTTTTGTTCTTCTTCTTACCATTCCCGTTTTTACCGTTTCCCTTGCCTTTGCCATTTTTTCGAGTACCGTTCTGACCATTGTTCTTTCCCTTGCCGTTATGCGAATTTTTCTTTTCACTGGAAGATCTTTCGTTGACGTTGCTTTCGATAACAATTTGTGCAGCGATCGACGTACCAGAGACCCTTGCCGTCGACTGAACACTGGATAACGTGGGAAAAGGCAGTGTCGAAATCCTTGAAGCAAATTCTCCACTTTCCTGCGACTGCCCTTTTTCGCTCCCTTCAGATTCCTTAGATTCGGAGTCATTACTTCGCTTATTTTCTCTACTCCTATCATCATCAGTTTCGTTTTTGCTCGTATCGCCCGACAATGTAAGACACACTTTGAAACATTGCTCATTGCATTTCGTGTCTTTATCAACATGATCAATTTTCATTGCCGATAACTCTGACGAGGAATCATTCTTACTTAACCTACGCGGATTGGTTTCGTATAACAAGATTTCTGATTTTATCGCCTCGAAAGCCTTCGAACATGGTGAAGCAAGTTTGGATGCAGTGGGTAAATGGTTCTTCTCCTGCTTCTCGCTTTTCGAAAGTATCCTCGCGAATATCCAAGGTCTTACAGAAGTGGCAGGCGATGTTGTGCGGGAGGGAGTTACACTTCCTTTAAGGTACTTCATAAAGTATTTGTGAAAATTGCCTCCCTTTTTAGCCTTATAAGTAAATATATCTTCTCTGCTGGACGAATCTTCGTTGAACTCATAGTTGGACCGATTCTCCTTACTGGCGTTTATGGTCAGTCCACCATTCACGGTTGCCGGTAGATGTTCCCATTCATCTTTCGCAGATAAAGTGGTCATATTTCTTTCGTCATTTACAGCTTCAGTACTTCGTGTCCAGTCATCCACTGGTAGCGTAGTGGTTTTGGGAAATTGGCGACTATATTTCTTAAACAGCTTCGGAAACGCATCTGCTATTCCAGCAGTAATCCCTGTGTTTAGCACTCCGTTGTTCGACGGCTTTTGAAGACGACATCTCTTGATGTCCAACGTGCCCCGGAAAGCACGGCTTCGGTGCGCTTTGATTTCCAACAACTTCCGTACTCTGTACACTGCCACCTTTCTCTCGATCGCCTTCAGTCGCCTCTCATTAAACACCTTCCATAACCGCACCTTGTCTGTAGTTAATCGTTCGGCGGGGAATAAAGATGGCAAATTGTTCATGGTAATGGTGTTTGACGGTAATGATGATGGGGATAATGAAGATTATAATGATGACATTACAGGAGCGTGTATGAGCTCTTTGCGGCTCGTCTACTTTCTCGTCCAACAATTTGCCGACTACCTGAGTCACATCCCTGACCACTATGAAAATTTCAACACTGACCGCATTCGGTTGGTAAACACCTCAGATTGACTGAGGATTCTAACGAGCCGGAAAGAACTCAAACACCAGCACTCCAGAAGAGAATGGGGGACCTTGTCATTCAATCGCCACGGATGTCGGTGTCGCACGTATGTTGACACGTGTTGGTGTTCTGTGCGTGAAAGAGAGACAGAGCGCGAGTGTGTGAAGTGATGATGTGAATGACATAATTACCGCAATCCTTCTCATCTGAGCCGTCGGAGCACTCGTTCTCCCCGTTGCACTGCAATTCGTGGCCGATGCATCGGCCGTCGGTACAGCGGAATTCAGCTTCTCCGCAACCTGCTCCACACATCACACTCATGCGCATTTAGACCTTCATTCAGTCCCCAATTACCCGCTCCATCATTACTCCTTATCTCAACAATTTACCACCGTGACTTCTTAAGCCAAAAATCCAGAATGTCATAGCTTTTAACGAAGAACCACGTTCGCTGTGGAACGAGCCAGCGCCGACAAAAATGAAAATGGAATGTTCATGAGGTGCGCGTGCCCGTTATTTCCGACGACGATTTTCGTGAACTAATGGGGGGCGGCTGTGGATGACGTGGAAGGAGCGCGTCGGAAAGTTCGGTCAGCGTGGAAAATCGCAGATGGAAAGTGACATGAAGCGCGACGGCGAAAACGAAGTTTGCGTAACGCGCGACTCAGGAGTCGCTATCGAATTTCGCGCGGTCAGATCGGCCGGCGAGTGAGACGCGAAAATAGGACGGGTGTCGGGATTTCGGGAACAGGCGCCGAGAAATTTCGATGCCGCTATCTTACACAGTGTACATGAGTGCACAGATCGATGCATGTATGTACAGGCAGTGATAGGATTCCTTCGCATTAACTTTCGGCCGCTCTCATTGAACGTCTCCGAGCAAATGTACAGCTGCGAAGCGGATCGCGAAAAGATTATTCACAGAACCACAACGTAGTCGCTACTGTACGATGAAAACGTCATGCCCCTCGGCATGCTGCTCGGAAACGGTCGACGGTGGAACACCTTCCGTGCGAACTTCCAGCAACGGCTGCGAAGTACAACCTGACGGACTCTTTAGTGTAGGCCGTTCGTTCTTGCGGTCACCCTTCGTTAGAGGAGCGTTCGAACGTTTTCGGTTACGACGAAGACGGGTGCGCAAAGAGTAGAGAGCCACTTACCGCATTGATGTTCGTCTTCGCCGTTACGGCAATCCGGGAATCCGTTGCATCTCTTGTCGATGCTCAGGCAGATGCCGTCGAGACAACGGAATTGGTCGCCGCTGCATGTCGTCACTGTAACACGGAATGTTCTTCTATGTATGCATGTCTAACAGTTGTCAAGCCATGATGTGTGACCATTGCGTCGAAACAGTTGTGAAGGAGGGAAGACACGGGGAATAAATCGGATTTACTATATTAACACTATGGCATCCGGTGGCTCCACGTTGGTGCCATGCGAAAACTATCGGGTAAATGCCGGTGGCTCCATGATGGTGCCATGTAAAAACTATCGCTATCTAAGTATCCAACAAAATATAAATAAATAGATAAACATATAATACAAAAAAATCTTGTCCTTATTTACATATGTATATCTTCACGATTTCGAGAAAATAATGGGACAGGATTGAGACATGGGAACTGACGATAAGATTAGTAAACAAGAACCTCGAAAAACCGCCGGCGATAAACGAAATGATGTAAGTCAGTTCTACCGGCGCGACACGAAAAAATCTAAATTAGACGCGCGGACGCTATAGTGTTAATGAAAATATATTCTACCGGTGGTACAAATAGCTTGGAATAACAATTACGTCGTATAATAAAAGTGACCACGACTAAAACTTTGCACGTTTCAGTCTTTCGCGATGTGGCCTGAACTGCTTTGTGTCTTTCGAAATGCGCAAACAGCGCAGCTGCCCTTTCGGCAGCGTGTGACTTATGGTCATACTTCCGATTCCTACACTTGTTACTGTGCAAGTGTGCAAAATATATGGTAATGAAAAATGTAAATAATAATATATGGTAAAGAAAATTAAAGAAAAAAACAAAAAAATGATACCATTGCAGTTATGCTCGTCTGAATAATCAGGACAGTCATGACGTCCGTCGCATCTTGCATTTATGCTGACGCACGTGCCGCTGGCGCACTCGAATTGGTCTGCGCGACAGAGTGCTATTTGCAAAACAAAAAAAACGAAAATGTACAATAAAATATGAGTAATGAGAACGTAATGAGCTGATTGGCCCCGTCCGGGCCGATACTGATAGCGCGTTAACGTTCTCTGAATTTTCAAATAGCGTGCGGATGACAGAGACGTTAATAGTGGTAAATCAACGGAAAGTCGGGGCCGGATTAATAATTTTGATGCGAAAACGGCGAAGCATGCGAACCGGAGACGGCCATAAATATTGGCCCCGTGGCCGAAGTTCGTGTAATACGAATGGCAGTAACCGAACAAAATAAGGTAAATATAACGGAACGGAACGCGTTGGTCTTAAAGACAGTACATTTTACTAATTCATCCTGTCAGTTGCCGACCGTACTATCGTAGCATGTTACCATGCGGTAAGACGTTCTGATTCGTCCAAAGAATAATGGATCGCCATGAATTCCAAATACAGATCGTGGATATAGGACTCTGCCGATCGACACAAACGATATTCTCGTACGGAAATACGCGAGAGCGTTGATGTTTAACGGAACAAGCAGAGAAAAGTTGTAATTGAAACAGACGCGGAGCAACGTCGTGCATAATTCGCGAACGCTACAGCATATACGGGCTTCTATTCTTGATCAGCGCGATAACGTCGAGAACGCTCGTAACTTCAAAAATGCTAATTTAGCCCCGTGTGAGAACTTACTCGCCAAAGTCTATTCCGCGATGTCAATTTGCCAGCGAGCCGGCACGAAGCACTTTGATCAAGTCGCGCGGAAATTTTCTCGAAATCGGCACACCCGCGGTGATTTTACGAGACGATAAACCGTGACCTCGGGGAATTAAATGTTAAGCGTGTAATCAATCGAATTTTCATGCTCCGCAAAGCAAAGTACGAAGTCGTGAAAAGTCAGCAGCGTGCACCAGACCTTAAACCAAGTCGCCCACAATCCAATCAAGACATACGTACACACGTATCACCGGACCGTCAACTCTTATCAGCCCGCTATAAAACCAAACCTCACCGTTAATCGACCCTTCATGCAAACCTGTGCTACGAAAGGAATCGGGATCATCGAAGGCACCCGAAGAATCGTGGCGCGTGGATATAGCTTAAAATGGTAAAAGACCAGCGGCTTCTGTCTGTCTCTTGCTAATTCTGCAATCGCGTGTCGCAGCTCTCGTGGGTATCCCTTGTTTGATCTCTTCGGTCTTAACTAACGTAATAAATAATGGTTCGTACTCATGTTGTGACAATTTTGCTCGTCGATGCCGTCGTTACAGTTCCTCACCCCATCACAGCGTTGAGACATGGGCACGCAATACCCTGGCGAACATTCAAACTGGTCCTTCCTGCAGGCTGTAAGAATCGAACTGAGGCTAACTAAACAGGGAGCTGACTCGCAATGACTACACATGATAACGACGATGACTGGCGACAAAAAGACGACACAGACGAGGAATGTTTAACTGCTTTCGATCTACTGGACAGCGACTCCTACATATTTAACACAGCGAACGACACTGAGAAGGTAGAGAACGGAAAGCAAGTGACATCGAGACATCATCATAATGTATGAGAGAGGGCGAGTGTAGAGAGAAAGAGAGAGTCGAAGAATTATTTACGGCTGAATTAGTCACTAGTCACAGACGGCCTTTCAAATACACACTGCGATAGCGCTCGCATAGTTGTAGATGAAGTAATAGCGAATGGGTGGCGTTATTGGAAGAAATACAATACAGAGATTGCGAAATGGACGCAGATGCTAATGGACCACAGAGAAAGACGGCTTGTCACAATATGTAAAACGAGTATTTGAAAAGTGTTTGGGTGGTGCATTTAACGCATTGACTGCTATGTCAGATGCATATAGCAGATACTACCGCGTGGTCGTGTTCAGAGAAATATGATAAAATATCTTTTCATCCTAAAATATCATTACAGAATTATTAACAATGGTATACATAGACAGTTACGTGGCTTCGTAATAATATTGACAATATCCACATTTTCCACTCTTTTTACATCTATTCTTGCTTACATACAGAGAACTTCTTCGGAGTTTTTAGCGCATTTACGATTTTTCTTGGATGCTATGTACCCTGCTTTAATTTCTCAGAGTAATTTCATTAAAGTAGTCGATTTCTTATCCTAATTTCAAAATGGACTTGTATCTTTTCTTGGTTGTGCTCAAGAAGTTGCGAGTCAATTTTTACATCGTCCGATATAGTAAAAAGACAAACAATATCGAATTATTTATTTTTCAACAAAAGTGGGAACGTGTGTCTCTTAATAAAATTCTTAATTTTTTTTGCAAAACTTCATGGCCACATTATCAGTGCTAGCAGCTAAGCTGGATTAGGGTTTTCAAAGAATTATAGGCGCTCTTCCACATGAGGTTAACAGAGATAATCTAATATTAAATATGCAGCGATTAGATGAAATCTGCTTTCAGCGCAAATTGGAATCTATCAATAGTAATTCCAAACTTTCTGCCTACATTTTTTTATTATACGCCGAACGTGTTGCCCTTTTCCAATGAATCCGTTACAGGCCGCAATAATATTTTTACCCGTTTATCAGGTTTTCCAAAGAATTATATTTAGACGTGGAGAAAATACGGCGAGTACGGTTCAGAAACTATTTCATTTACGCGGCAGTCAATGTGTTAATGCTCAGTGCGTGTACCGTGACGCGTATCGCGTCTGTCGCGAAATTATTATCGATACTCGTCGCGTTGATGGCGTGCATTACTCTTTCGCATGCCGAGAGAAAAACAAAAAATAAAAGGGGACGTCGCGTTAGTGTAAACGTGGGCGCACCGGTTAATGGAAGCAACGGAGACACGCTCGCAACATCGAGCCTCTCCGCTTGTAATTACGCTTAACGTGCGTGTAATGTCGTGCGTGGAAAGTGCGTTGAGCCACGCTCGGATCGAGAATTTTCATCGCGGCGAATAAACGCCACACGCACGTATCCGTTGCATAATCTGTCGTTTAAGAAAACTTCCCGCGATAGTGGATTTAATCCCGCATACATTAACGGCTGTCGCGAAGTGAAAGAGGGATAGAGACTCCATCGGAGATAATTGAAAATATTACAGGATAATCTCGGCAGTTGCAACCTCGATAGATTGTAAGAAAACTTAGTCCCGTCAAGATGCGGTAGGAGAGATCATTTGGTTACGGACAGAATGGAAAGCGATCGTAGAAGAAGAATTTAGTTTGTGGTATATGTTTTCGTAAATAAATGCTTTGTTGCGAATAATGTGACTAGCCTTGCCAGGTAATAATATTCCAACATTTGTGCAGCTATCGACGTTCTATTGTATAGGAAACCTATGCCAGAATAGGCACTGTAGGCCATAGAAGCAGTGACGTAGGAGATCCTATGCGTAGCTAACATACTTTCCTTAGCTTGTGTATTCTGAAGTTTTTCTATCTTATTCACGCAAAGAACCTGAATGAACAAGCGGAATAAATGTATCAGGTATTCTAAACTGAATAAACATTAAGGAGCGAAATCATGTAAACAATTGCTTTCATAAAATATATAGCGTGTAAAAAACCTTTGCCTCCTCGATACGATCAGTTACTTTCTGCAATATTTTTCCGTACTTTCATACCCTCAAGCGAAGAATACACCTTTCATTTCCGGCAACTCAGGCGTTATATTCTGCATATATAACGAGGAACACGTAAAAAACACTAAACCGTCGCGTTTTTTGCGCACGCATGCCATATGCAACTGCTAAAGAGCGGCACCCATGGGGAAATTAGGAATTTGTTGGACAAGACGGCAGGATTATATAATAACGGACATATTATAGAAATTGCGCGCTCAAGGTCCGTTTTCTCATATTCTGCCCACAAATTGAGACCACCAAAAGCAAATTAGAATTTTGAGGAAGAAGAAGATAGGATCAATTATGTTGGAGCACAGTCAAAATATATCGCACTCAATATCCATTTTCACATAGTCTGTCTATAATTGCGGCGGCGAAAGGCAAATTAGAGTTTTTCGATAAAAGAGAACGCGACCACTTATACTGGGGCATAGTCCAAACATATCGCGCTCAAGATCCATTTTTACATAGTCTCACCACATATAACACGGACTAAGCAGAAATTAGGAGTTTATTGGAAAAATCAACACGACCACGTGACATTCGGCCTAGTCGCGATTTGACTCCTTCGGAAACCACTCTCACGCAAACTGCCCACACATCGGGAGCGCCGCGCGGAAATGTCGAATGGCCCCGTCGCGGTAACATCTTGACGTCAGGAAAAATGCTCTCTCCCCAGTATACACGCGTCTCTATCCCTTCAGCGGGCCGTCACGTTCAGTGATCCGGCTAAAAATGATATTTTCCGTCGGGGTAAAAAAAGAATCTGTCTGCAATAAAGGTTTCTCGAGGTCGTCCATCAGCGGGGGATCCGCGCCGGCAAACATCGCCGGCGCCCCGACATGCTGATTTTATAGAGAAATATGCCGTCCCACGTTCGCCGCGAATCAGAATTGGATTAAAGCGCTGAAAATGCGAAATTCCAGAGCAGAGCTGCTGATGGAAGGGCCCCCCGTTACTCCCCCAGCGCTCATCCCACGACACGTCTCGCCGACCGACGTTCGGCAGCACGGTACGTCGAGATTAACGTCGGATTAAAATTGCGGTCGGTTATTAGGGCGGCTTAATAAACGCGAGTAAATCTCGTTCGGCAAGGGGCCACCCCGGATTTTGCGGGAAATATTGTTGGCCCTTTTTTTAATCGCCCCGGGTCCGCGCGATCGTGCCGACAACCGTAGCTCGATTAATATCGTTAACGAACCTCTTCGCGTAACACGAAGGGACGACAGGACGCGGACAGGTGCGCCCAGCCGTCGGCGGCACAGGAGTTCGGCGCACAAAAGTTGGCAAACCGCTTAACCGCGCGACGGTAACGAAACATCCGCAGATAACGAACGGCATGTAATTAGACGCAATAGGCTCAGCCCCCATTCCTGATTAATTACGACGTCTGTCCAGCAACGCTTGTAACAGCGAGCACGAGAGGGGCAGGGGAAAATGAGCGGCGGGGTGAATCAGGTCGCTCTTGTTGGCGACCGTAAAAAGGAAGAAAATGAGGGAGTAATCGGTGAACGTTGCTCCGAATACACACGACAACGCTATGGCGGTCGCGACAACCTGTGCTGAGAAGCGTGCCTCCGCAAAAGACGACGGAAATAATAAGCTTAGATGGGTAGAAAACGAACGGAGCGGGAGGGAAGGAAAGAGGGCGAAGGAAGACAGAGCGAAGAAGTGGGTAGGAAAATAGGAAGAGAAGAAAGACGGGAGGGTTGGGGCAAAGGGGTGACCGGGTGCAACGGCCTTAACCACGGTGTGTGCCATATCCTCTGCCCCCTTCGGCTAACTTTCACCCACTCTCCTGTCCCACGCAACCTCACCGCTCGCTTTCATCCTTTCCGTGCACGCCATTGTTATTGTCACAGTTATTATAATTATTGAGCTCATCATAATACGTCGTGCCTTGTTCGCGATTAGTTCCGGGGCATGGAGTCACATGCGAGAGCCGGGACGTAACGTGCAGCCATAGTCGGCCATAAATAATCACCCCTTCCGCAGCCCCTGCCACCCTCTTGTCCTCAGAATTTTTTGCCTCCCGAATCAGGTGCCGCGGTGTATCGGCAATGATTCAGGCGTGCGAATATCGCTCGCACACATTCAGAGGAATCTGATTCTTGCAATCGCAAATGGCCGGCGGAGGGAACTTTAAGCGATATTTTCCGGCCTGAGACGCAATGAACCGCATTCCGTTATGCCACCTCTGTTTTAGCGTTATGAATTACGTCGTAACTGGAATTACATACATGCCCCAATTTTCGAAAACTTATGTTACCATAAAGTCTTCCTTCAAAGACATTAACCGCCGCATTCCTTTGAGTAGACAGCGCTATTTTACGCAACACCTTAAGCAAGAAACTGTTAGCGGGTTAGATGTAACAATCGATTAAAATCTGTTATGTAAGCACACGACAACCAAAAACGGTAATGCGATTAAAAAAGTCGACGCCGTGGCAAATCCAATTAGCGAACAAAATGAAAAATCTTACGCTCTTCGCGTAATCGTGAAATGAAAGTACTTACGACAGTTGAGTTCATCCGAACTGTCGCGACAGTCTGGCGTGCCGTCACAGTGTTTGCTGCTGTCGATGCACTCGGCATTCTTGCACTTGAACTCATTCGGCCAGCAGGCTGGGACAAACAGAAGAAGAGGAAATTGTTAAAAATTCTCTATGCACGTGAAGCGAGGTACCAGTCATAAAAGTATAATTCTCCTTCCACGTTTCCTCACTCAAAACGTTAACTACCGTTGTTCACCTCAACTTTTCCAACGCTCTTCGCGTAATAGCGAATAGCCCAACTTCTGGCTAATTCAAATTTCGAATTTGTTCATAACGATGTTCAACTTCTTCGGCGTTTTACCGTTAAAGAACTTCGAAAGTCATTGAATGTGCGTGTGCCCGTTTACGATGGCACGCACACGTTCCATTTTGCGGAGCATTCCGGACATCAGCCGAGCTTCGCTCCGCTTCATTTTTCTCATAAATCTTCGCCAGCGCGGCGCGTTTAGGAGTTGCGAAGACAAAAAGCCGCCATCAGAGGTCGCGGATCATACGTACAAGAGGCCAGAAGAGTCTACTTTTTGACGCGCGAGAGCCGGTGCAATTTCACGCATTCCACCGGACCGAACGGTTGTTTCATCAAACCTGGACAGACCGGAGGCAGACAGAGAAAGAATGAGGGGGCAGCGGAAGGTGGTCGGGTGATCGATGCACACGAACCAAGGGGTCAGGTTATGGGTAGTAGGAAACAGGCAGAGGACAGGTATGCTTTGATACGTGAAACCGTTATTCAATGACACTACTCGACACCGGCATGTCATTTGCTTCCAAATCGCCGGCCTGAAACCAGCGCGATAGGAATGCCTCTTAACCCCTCTCGCAGGTACATTACACACGTTCGCGGTGCCTCGGGTACACAACGCTCGTCTCACGTTACTTACGCCCTCTGCCTTCTCGTCTCCACCCTCGTGCACTACCCTCGCCAGCGAGCGGCACGCTTCTTTTGAACTTCCGTCAAGAGTGCGGTGAGTCGACCCACGAACAGGTGCGACCGACCTGGCTCCTGTTCTCCGTTTAATTCCCTCCAGCGAACGGGAATGTTTCTCGCGTTTCTCGTTATCGAGACTCGACACGGATCGAGACTGGCGGTATCGCATTTTGGCGTGGGCGAAAAACGACGCAGTTTACAAATGTACTCCTGCCCAGGCGAGCGTTTCAACGTCAATTTTTCGCGGACTTCCCTCCTGGAAAGCTTTTCGCGAATAGAGTCCCGGCAAAAGAACGGCGAGCAGCCGCTGGGTGTGCAACAGTGCACGGCCCGTTACGCGCGATACTAATGTCCTCGTTACGATATGCCTAAAAACTAGATGGCCGTACTGATGGGAGTAAGAGTGGGTGGAAATAACAACGGAGCAGAAAGAAGCGACGTCTGACGCATAAGCAGTCCAAGTTTTCCCTAGAGTGTCTGAGGTCTCGGCGGTAAGTATTCTTTCAGCAAAGAAATTACATCGTTTCGCCGGGAGAAGATTGTAATCTTTCGACGATAGTCTAGACCAATTTGATAAACCTCGGGCGCGCCGACTGCGTTCTTGCTGTTTTTCAATGTTCTCTCGAGTGGGGCTTTTGAAGAAACGCAGCACAACGAAAAATATTTGGACGATTATGTATAGGACGCGTCTGTATAATAGTCGACATTTGTCACGGTACGCAACAAGAACAAGCAAACGTCTCATAAGCCATGCGTCCACCAATTAAATTTTCACGATGCACCAGGCCTCCATAATATCACAAATATTACGTCGATCAGTATTATTGTATGTTGAATTCCTTCTGTAAATGCGTCGTCTGATTTGATCGATGTATGTCACGGTTATCCTCGCAGGATCGCGGGGGTCGATCGATCGCGTACCAGGCGCCAAGAGTTTGATAAAAATTACCGAGCGATCCGTAGATAGGAATGATAAAGCGCGCCACAGTCGCGACAAACGCAATTTTCTCGAAGTTATCCAGTTTAAACCCCATTAAAATTAGGAACTATAAAAGAATCGGGACCATAAAAATGTATATTGTAAACATGGACTTTCGAGGTGCCGACAAGTTAGCATCTTCCTCCAAACCACGCCGCCTGGCCTTTCTTACGGCAAAAAGCTGCACAAACTTTACCATCTACCTATTTTACATGCGCCGACGGGTCCGCGAACACTTCCTATCCGTCGCTTCACTTTCGTAAAATAAGGACGCGTCGTCGCGTGCCATCCACCGCCGAATGGAAGTCTCTCCATCCAGGAAACCCTATCAAGATTATATTCGGAAGCACCGGTCCATAGACCCCCAAAAATAGCGCGCACCTCCATTACTTCCAAAGATCTCCGCTGGATTGGTGCAATCGAATTACGCGTTCCACGATAGAATCTTGCAACAGTTTCCTCGTTACCGTCTCGTAACGAACCGTCAGCGATAACTCTTGAGCGACAATCCTTATTAAATAAACGGAGCGGGTGTAGTCGCAGGGATTGCGAACGGTATTAAACCGATTAGAGTCGTCGAGAGTTACTATTTTTCTTGCCGAGTGCGGCAGTTGACCGTGCTCGACGGCCGCTTTATTAGTAGAATTACAAGGAGGCGGAGTGGATCTCGCATGACACACCGTTCCTTCGGGATTAATTGTGAGCCAGTACAAGGGAGTCCTTTGTATCGTGCCAACTGCCTCCCTGCACGCTTATGCAACGGCGAGCAGCCGAGATTACGCCTTGCCTTGAACGCGTGAGTAACACTGACCCGCTCCTTGAGATACGACTTTTGCATCGGCACCGACTGATTAAGGGTTCGTGCACTCCCACTCGGCCTCAAGTTACTGCCGCGCTCATAAAGAATGTACGCACCCACTCACCCTCACGTCTTGCAAGACCAGCATTCAGTCGCGAAACAGGATAGAGCGCGAATACCGTTTCTTTTGTAGTCAATGTAGGCTAAAGTGTACTGCGCGGTAAACGATACGCAACCGCAAGTCGTAACGCGACACAAATCTTAGTCCGGCGGTGTTCAACGAGTCGTTCGTTTGCCGTTACGCTTACAACGTGGGAGAGCTGTATGTATCAGTAGCGAAGAAAAATGCGAAGCGATATAAAGCTGAAGATATTAGCATGACAAGCAACGAGCATCAAATTGCCGGACCTAAAAGCCGGCACGAGAAGCGGGAGCAACCCCTCGGCTAAATCGTCCGTGTGCTTCTAATGGACTGCCTGCTAGGAAAAGTTTTGTCCAGAATTTTGCGCACCCTTCGTTCCTAGCCGTTCGCCCCAGCGCGATCTCCTGCAGAATTTCGATGCTCGTTAAGATTGATCCCCGATCGAATACGTCACGGGATCCCGTGTACATCGACGTTAATCACGGTTGTGCAATGCGTGCGCGACCGCATGTAACCCTCGCACATAAGCATGTAACGTACGTTCAAGCGTACGAAAGACACGCCCAGCTGCCTGTCGCGCAAAGATATGTACGGAAGCACTTCTACCAACTTTTGCACGCGCAAGCGAATTTCCGCGAAGAGTATTGTTTCAAAGAACTTAAACGTAAACGGCCGCGCGCCCTAATGCACTCTAATCCGGCGCCGGTCCCCGGGAAATTTCGGTCGACCGCCGTTTTCTCGCGGCGCGAAATCGGTCAACGGAACTTCCGCAGTGGGAGATCCAGTTTAGTTAACATTATTGTCACATAGACGCTCGCGATAATCGTTTTACAAAAATTAACATCGATTTTATAAACGAGTTTGCATGAAAAATCTCCTGCCGGCATGCCACGCGGGAACTTTGCACGTGAGCGTCGAGGCCGGGATCTGTGTGCGTCTCCATCTACGTGCACGTTCGCCCTGCACGCACAATCACGCGACCGCGTACGTATATTCGCGCACATCGTCGAAGGGACGAAAATTTACATGCGCGCGCGCGCGCAGAATCGCGGAAGAGACAGGTGAGAGCACGTGCGAACTATATTACGTCGCACACGCCCATAAAATGCAAGTGCTGGGCGAGTAGGTGTGGACGGTTTTTATGTAAAATCTGTGGCCATGCGTATACATCGTCGCGACATATGCCCGTCCGTGTGCATTTCTATGTGTGTGTTGGCGAGTGTATGAACGTACGCGGACTACCGAGGCTATGCACGAGGGATTCGGCACATTTACCGGTCGATTTGCAATTTCAACGTTATAATTAATGACGCGGGACCAGCGCGTCGCGGCGGTTCGCTTCATATTGCAAAGAGCCAAAAGGCACGAATTTCGCGCGATAAGAATATTAATCCTGCTGGGGGGGAGGGGGGCGAAAAAATCTGTGGCAGAGAGAACAACGATTTCGCGGGCCGACCAATTTGCGCTGACGAGAGGATCGGTTGTACCGTTCGGTGTAAACTGCCTGCCGACTAGCGTGCAATTTCGTTGGGAGACGCTAGACAACGAAATGGCGAAAAATTGGTCGAGTGTGAACCGGTGGAAGAGGATGCGCGGCTGGGACGAAGAGTTGTCGAGGTTTGTTGAAAAATCACTCTTTTGGAGGATTCGCAAATACGCCGACACGGCGTTTTTCGGTGGACCCCAAATACAGCGGATGATCGCAATAAACTTACGGTGGATTATGAGCATGACAGGAATGAGGGCTCGAAGTTACGCGATGATAATTTGTTATTTGTTAAAACATGGGAGAACGATTAATCCATCATGAATACCCGATCGAACTGCCAGACTAGTGCAATTTGTTCCTACGAAATAAGCGGTGTGAAAATAGGTAGTATTTTCAAAAGAGTTATTTTGACGAACTTTAGAATTTTCCGATAAACGAAGGGACCGACGAACTTATCAACCAGTGTACGCATTGCATCGCGGTGACCTTTACAAGCGGACAGATGACATTCTCTCTCACAATTACGATAGTATGAAATGATTTTGTTCTAACGGGACGCGTCGAAAAAATGTCAAGATCATTATAGAAATCACCCAATATACTTGATTAACAACACGCGCATGATATGACTAAATATTTTCTCTTTTAATGGGGCTTGATTGCATTGCAAATAATGTAGTTCAATTACAGCGGCGTTTAATTCTACACTCGACACGGCAGCGCGCAGCTTTCGATCAACTTACTCGCGACAATGGAAATACGCTTTACGCCCTTACGATAATGCCCAATACGGACGTTAATGTGTTTTCGTTGAAATTCATAAACCCAGGACGAGCGCGCTCGTTGTTGAATTTGCATCATTGTCATTCGAAACCCCGTACGAACGGCGTAAAACTGCAACCAACGTTGTAACTCCATTACGCGCAAATGTTCATCATTGCGGCGTCGTTATGAGATTAAAATGCGAGGATAAAAACGTTGGCCCCGCGTACCGCGAATAATGGACAGGACATTCTGCACCACCTGGCTTTGCTCTGTTATGATTTTAAACACTTTCAAAGCCGCGTCAGAATCGTTCATAGTTCGTGACCATAACAGACACGTTATTCCTATCGTATCTCAGGCGTACGGGGATCAATTCTAACAAACATTTCTGCTGTCAAACACACGACACCGTTTCACTATCAGCGCACGCAATAAGAGCAGCTATGTAGCAGAACGAAATACAAAGTAAGCAGAGAGGTGCGAAGAAGTAGACGCAGGAGGCTCATTGAAACCTGAGGACTGAGAGAAGCGAACGATAAAATAACGATCGGCCGAAGTTTGTCGAACCCGCATGCCATGACGCACATTCCCGTAGCTGAATATTTATTTATCAACGATTCGTTTTGGTCGACCATTATTTACGGCACTCGTGGGGGGAGGGACGGAGTTGCGTCGGTTATCACGTCATTTTGCGTCGATATTCATCGACGATAACCCTCTCGGCATCAGACCAATTGTGTCGATCCATATTATTGACCGACACTACTGACAGGTATCGTACTAGCTAGGGTAGAAAAATGATCGTTGCGTAAGCATGCGCAAAGTGCAAGTTTGTGTCAATGTCATATTTATACAAGTGTGTAAAGTTAGTCATGTAGGTGGAATTCTTGACAAATGAAATAATCGTTGTGTGACCAAGAAGGATGTGACAACGTGGCCAACACTAGATGCGGTATTCACGTAACGCGATTGCTATGAAGATGCATCCTGCCGGGAATATAGTTTTCCCAGGAGCACACAGTAACGCGTACATAAATAGGCGACAGAGAAAAGTTCGCGACCACACGTTAGTTGGGACCTGATGTTTTATTGATTTTTCATCGAATGTAATCGGATTGCGAATGCAATACCCTGCCCCCACTGCATATGGTTCTTGTAACAGCTGTTCTGGATTCTATAACTTTTTTATAATCGTTAGCGGAAGGGAAACTGGATACAAAACTTCATTGTGTTACGGGTTAAATATTAAACCTACCCTCTGTCCATGCGGACATACGTACGCGTCGTTTAAATGGATTTTACGATATGCCGCTACTACTACTCGTGCAGCGAGTTTAACGAATCGCCAGTTGGAAAACATTTTTAAATAACGCTTTGCCGTTGTTATCAAAACGATACTTTCCGTCATTGTCCGTATACCCGCGCTCAATGACGCAATAGTCCCTATTTTTATCGACGTATCAGATCGTGCGCGCAGTCCAGCTCTGCCGCCATAGCACAAGTTTACATTACAATTTTTTCCACCGAAAGGAGGAAATGTAATACGGAAGGCGAAAATATCCTATGGCCGACAATGGATACACCGCGATACGTATCCATGTTTCCGGCCACATTCGTACAACATGATCCATTTTCCAGTGTCCCAGTCCGAATAAAATCTCTTCCGTCCGAAAAAGCGCGCCCTCGAATCTAAGAATTTAATGTAACCGCCGTTAACTAACAGTGACATCGTTATGCGCGTATTGCTCGGTCGGCGCGACAACTCCGCTGGCTGACGTAAACAGTGGAATGCAGAATGTTCTTTCACGTGGCCGCACATTGCGGTTGTTTATCTACTTCCTCGTCGATGCGGCCCAGCAAACTGCCAAGTTACACGAACGACTTGGCGTACGATACCGACCAGCTGTGTCACGAGCTTGCCCCACGATGCCGCGCGATGACTTCATCCCGCGAAGTCATCGAGATGCATTGGGGAAACTCGTGACATCATGTCCAGCGCATCGCGCACGAGAACCTTCCGACTACGAACACTTCGCATAATACGAATGAGTTAACGAAATTGCGGGCACTACGGATAACGGCATTCGCCGGGAGACGCGTTTCGCTTTTTATGTGAATGTGCTAACGATTGAGCGCATTCGTTAATGTACGTTGACTGCCAAGTGTATTTTGCTATGTTAGAACCGCGATGCGATGAAATACTGCAGAGTCGAATTCAATCGTGCAAAATAAAGGTAACGTAGAGTTAGAAGCAGAAGTATTGGAGCGCCGTTCCAATATCAATTGCTTTTAAAAGATTGCAAATAGGTTTTATTTCGAAGTTTTTGCATTTTCAGTAAAATCTTTTGCACCGATGACCGGTGATCACCGATGTTAGAACCGCGATGTGATGTCAAAAATGTATTCAAACATGTTGATTTCAAATTTTTTGCATTTTTATTTTTGTGCCAGTACCGGTGACCACCGTTTGACTGCAAAGCGTATTTTGCTATGTTAGAACTTCGATGCGATGAAATACTGCAGAGTATAATTAAATCGTGCAAAATAAAGGTAACGCAGAGTTAGAAGCAGAAGTATTGAAGCACCGTTCCAATATCAATTGCTTTTACAAGATTGCAAATAGGTTTTATTTCAAATTTTTTGCATTTTTAGTCAAATCTTTTGCGCTGATCACCAGTTTCCACTTAAAGTGTTAACACGTTGACTGCAAGCGTATCAATTGTTTTACAAGATTGCATGTTAGAACCGTGATGCGATGAAATATTGCAGAGTCGAATTCAATCGTGCAAAATAAAGGTAACGTAGAGTTAGAAGCAGAAGTATTGAAGCGCCGTTCCAATACCAATTGCTTTTACAAGATTGCAAATAGGCATCATTGCGAATTTTTTGCATTTTTAGTAAAACCTTTTGCGCTGATCACCGGTTTCCACAGTGTTAACACGTTGACTGCAAGCGTAGTTTCCTATGTTAGAACCGCGATGCGATGAAATACTGCAGAGTCGAATTAAATCGTGCAAAATAAAGGTAACGCAGAGTTAGAAGCAGAAGTTTTGAAGCACCGTTCCAATATCAATTGCTTTTACAAGATTGCAAATAGGCTTTGTTTGGAATTTTTTGCATTTTTTGTAAAATCTTTTGCACCGATCACCGGTGACCACCGTAGCAGTCAATGTGTTAACACATTATCCGCTTGTTTCTGATCAACGAATAGCCAAAAAAAAATATTCAAAACATTATATATTTTCGTAAAATAGTACATTTAATTTGCATATTCGTCATATACGAGGGCTATTTGAAAAGTTTACGGCCGTTTATGTCGATAAGGCCGGAAACTTTTCAAATGGCACTCGTAAAATTTAACGGTAATTAAAAATAGAAACAAAATCAAAATGTTTAATTTATAATTATAGAAAAAATACAGTTCCTCATTTCATGGTAGATTATTATACATAATGTAAACAGAAAACAAAAGTTTTAATATTTAAAGTAACTGTGGTATTTCTCGAAACATGGCAAGTAAATACAAATTGATGTGTAAAACACTGACACCAGCGAAAAAATTCCGCATCATCGTGGGACCGGTGCCCAAGCGACAGACTCAGAAACCCGCGTTTTCGCGAGGTCGGCTGTCAATGTGTTAAGTTGGATGATTAAACAATGATCGCAAAATATCATGTCAAGGTCTCGCATAATAGGGATGCGTTAGCAAAATTGCGGATCACGAATGAGTTGATTCGACGGGAAACGCGTTTCGATTTTGACGGGAATGAGATGAGTCGGTTGACACTTTGAGTGCTAACCCGCATTTTGCCTTTGTTTCCTGCGGCTCCCGAGAGTCCCGGATCGCAACCCATATGCCTTGTCTATACAAGATATCGCCTTAATTCACAGGAATTGAAGGCATCGGTTGCGTGATATTGCAACACACGAAACGATGGCATTAATACATTCAATCAATTGGTTTCTTATGTAACAACCTTGGAAAAAAGTGTTAAATGGTACCGAAAATGAGATTTATATTTTGTTCGAGAACTACCTACGCTAAATAAAACACTAACATCACATCTTGCACAGAATTGACAGTTCTTGAACTAAGCATTAGTGTATTCAACACGTATACAAACGAGTTCAAAAATGGTCCCCCTTATACAAGTGAGTTTGTCTTCTATTTTTTACGGAGACAGAAACCCTAAAAAATTCGTGCAACTTCTATTTCTAGGAAACGTGGCTCCTAAAGTCTTAATCACCGCACACACATTAATTACGATCGAGCGCATTCAATTAGGACGATCCAATAATCGGAAAATATCACGTTATCAGTAGCCTTGCTTGGGGATAATTATAAATAAGTCGCGGTCGCAATCTCACGTGTTATTGAAAGAAGACATTCGAATGTGCATGCGCAAGAGCATTCAGTCTTTGTTTATTCATATAGCGCGTTGATTCGTTTAAGGCGAATTCAATACGAGCGAGGCGCCAACTGACTCGCCGACGACTTTTCCAGGCCGTCTGAGAACGAAACGTGGGAGTGAGTAACGTGCGGTCCTACTAATGTAGGAGTAACACGCGCTTCAAAATACCGTGTCAGTGTCAAAGGTTTCCAGTGTCGTACCGCTATCACTGAAACTGGCGACAGACATGTTTTATGCGGGACACCGGGAAATCTTGGACCTTTCGGAGAAGAGTTTAGAAAAATTGGATGTAATTTGCAACGTATACTGGCATATAAAGATACCCCGGGTATTAGTATGTAACATTGTAAGAATGTTTGTACGAGTGTGACGTTTATTTTTGTAAATAAAGGTGTGAGTATGTGTGTGTTGCATACCCCGGGTGGTCTGTCGGAGATCCCTTCCGGATCTCCGTTGGGAATGTGCGAGTTCGACTCGTGGCGCCGGATGGGTTTCGGTGAAATTCTTAGGAGAACCCGAAGCCCATCAGAAATCGGTGTAGGGAAGTGGCATCGGCGGGGTTTTAGTCGGTAAAAATCCGGCGCTACCCCTGCACTTTCCCTTGGAAGTGCGGGGGTGTCTTACAGAAGATTTCCCCTCCGTCACAAAAAAAAAAAATATATATATATATAAAGATACCGTGCATTCTGTAACACGGACGATACTTAACATTCTTGAAGGGAGTAATGTGGTTTGCAGACTCAGAAAATGAGACATTTTTTTATTTCGTTCCTTGGAAATTGAACCCCTTAGATTGTGATGCTAAACGAGTATGTTAATGCTTACAAAGTGATAACAACAAAAGCGTATATTAGTCACGTTTTGAGCCAATAACCCAAATTGGAAGCGTGTTTATTGAATAGAACATATTTAGTGTACCTTGGCATACATTTTTACGCATTTATGTAATTACGTATTTACGAAAATAAAAAGTACGTGCGCTTAAAGTAAGTGTTAATGCTTCAAAAATGATAAGAAAAAAACCTTATATCAGTTACGTATTGAGCCAATACCTCAAATTGGAAGCGCGTTTCTTGAAAAGAATATATTTAGTATGCGTTGGCATTTATGTAATTACGTATTTACGAAATAAAAAGCATGTGCGCCTGTATTATGCTTTTCACCTGCACGTCATTCGGTAACATTAAAAAGAAATGTAGGCAATGTTCTTGTGAAAAAAATGAAAAATTCTCCAGCTGTCCCTTAATTTTCTTATTTTTGAATGCTTTTTTCCTGAATACTACTCGTAAGCGCGGGACTCATCTGGAATTAAACCACGTGTATATATTTTGTTCTAAAATATTTACGCGAGAGAAATCTGGTTAATCGGCCAATCATGTTTTTTTATCGGCGAATAATAACAAAATTTGTGATGAATGGTCGAATACCGAAAAATGCTTAATTTCCAATAGAATCCTACTTCAATGAACTCCAAACCACACTACTTTTTAACACCAGCAGCTCTATCGCGTTAAAACGCTGTAATGATTTGCGAAAAAAATTGAAAAGAAATGTGGCCAATGTTTTTATGAAAAAAATGGAGAATATTCCAGCTGTTCCTTAATTTTCTTATTTTTGAATGCTTTTCTTCTGAATGCTACTCGTAAGCGCGAGACTCATCTGAAATTAAACCACGTGTATACATTTTGTTCTAAAAGACTTCAACGAGAGGAATAATAATAAAATTTGCGGTGATTAGTCGAATACCGAAAAATGCTTAATTTCCGATAGAATTCTATTTCAATAAACTCTAAACCACACTACTTTTTAATACCGGCAACCCTATCACGTTAGACCGCTGTAATGATTTCCGAAAAACGTCCTAAGCAGACACGTTCTCGTTAACTTGCTAAAAGGGCAGCGCGCCGGGTGTTGAAAAAACGCCAGACGTTGAAAGGGCCAAGGCGTGCAGCCTATGAAAGGGCAGAGCGCGCCGCGGGTTGCTCAGAAACAGAAGACGCCCGTCGGAAATTTGTCAAACCCACCGCTGACACTCTGCGGACGGCATTTATCGCCGCGGTCATTAAACAGTCAGCAGGTTCAACGTGCGTGCCCCGACTAGAACTCCTTCTTCTTGCACATTTCTGGCAGCGCGACCTTGCGATCGCGTCTAATTGCATAATCAGACAATTTGCCTGCCTCCAGTTTTTTTCGCCGATCCTCACGCACAAGATGACATCAACTAAGGCGAAGAGCGGGCGATCGCTGGCGGACTTAATAACTTTGCTTAATTGACACCTACGCCTGCGATGAGATCAACACGGGCGCTACATTAATTGCCGCGAACCGTGGGTGTTTCGTGCTACTGTTCATCGGCGATCGTCAAAACAGCGGCGTGACGCCGCTGCAAAACATATCAGGCAGTGACGCAGATCTGCGTTGACCAAATCTCACGCCCACGAAGGCACTCCGATGAAAAACGCTTTGACGCTAAGCGCCATTTACGTTACATGCGATCGCGGAAACTGCGAACACATTTTTTCTCCGAAGCGGTATCTCGTGGCATGCGAAGTGAAACCGCGATTAAAACTTCGTCACGCTGCCCTATTTAGCTTTCGGGTTCCTGCGAACTGCCGGCGTCTAATGATGTAATTGATAAAACCGCGACGCGCGCGACCATACTTGTCAAGGCGAATTCGCGAAAGAAACCGCGCGGTTAGATCAACTCGATGACTAAGAGTGCTTAGTGTCACCGGCAATTGACACGATGCAAAACTAAGCGAGGAAGAGAGATTGCGAAACTGGAATTCTCGCTCGTTGGGCCGGGTCACTTTCATTGAGCACGCATATACGCGCGAGTCAGAAGTCGAATGAGAGATGAGTATCAAGAAATTCATCAATGAAACTTTTCAGGCACGTCAGCTGTAATTGGCCGAGACCATAACGGAGACGCTGCATTTAGGACGTCTCTTATTTCCGTGTAGAAGAGTCTCGCGTCGTGAAGATCAACCGAAATATGAATAGTTTTGCGTCCGGCGAACGCAACGAAAATAGTCCGGCCGTTGGCACACAACTGACATTTCTGATCCCAATCTTAATTAATATATTTAGCGACGATTATTATTTATGCGATCGTCAATTGTTCGGACATAATTTTAGCGTTCCTTATATAACCAGCGTCTGCATCGGCGAAAGTCGATTATCGGCAAATTATTTTGCCTTTCGAGGCATGAGACAAGACAAATTCTTGTTATCAACGCATGTCATAAGACTATAAGTCACGCTAAGTGAGTTCTGTTCTGCGATGAGTGCATTTGTGTCTGCGAAATTTTGATAAAGCGGTTGTCACTTCTGGAGCTAATTCCATGCGTCCCATTAATGGTCGTGTCATTTTGCTACGACACCAGCATCGTGTGTTCTACGATATTGATTGTCCTGCAAGAACATATTTCGACTAATGCCTTTTAATGTGACCGCATCAAACGTCGGAACAAGAATAGCCGAAGGCAGAAATGAGGCCCCATGATCTTCGCAGACTCCTGCTAAGGACATATTCAATACCTCCGCGCTATTATAAAATTGTAATAAGTATGTAAATGCCGAGCGTTTGTATCAGCCGCTTTTCAGTCTATTTTCATCCTCCTCAACGAACGGAAACACGTAACACCCACTAATCCTCGTCCTCGACTCGACTAGTTTAACACGTCCGTTCGCCTTGAGATAGCCAGATGTTAATAACTGCCTTTACCGCAAAACTGAAAAACTCCGCCAACAAATCCGTCACGATTTTATCGGCCGATCGAATAAACACGTCCTGTAATTAACGAAACCGTGCCCGGTACTCAAAACGGACCCACTCGTGAATTACACGATGCAACCGTTAATAATCTTAATCGGTTAACGCGTAATCTAGCCTTGTAGCAATTCGCCCGAAGATCACGAGAATGACTTCAGCTTAAGAAAGGAACTGCCGACCTTGCGATTATCGCGCGAAGTATTCCGCCACAATGTCCTCGAATTCCTAAATACCGTAGGAGCCTGTTACAGCCTGGAACAATGTCGTCGGCGAACCAATGCCCTAGTCGCCGAGATTCTGTAACAATCAGCGTTCGAACACGCGCCCAAGCCCTTCGACAATTCTCATTAACTCGGCCGCACGCAATGAAACCAACTGCGTCAGATACTCTTCGATTTGATACACTTTATGGAATTAACACTTTGAGGACCGCTAAGAAATCTGTAAGACATACTTGCCATGTTAAACAAACTTGTATGTTACAAAAAATCATAATTTTGTTATTTGTGAACCAGTTTTTGTGAAACCTTCGGGAATTGTATCATTGGAAATATTGTATGTATTATTAAAAAATTATGTTTTTTGTAATAATTATCATAACTTTTTTACTTAAATAAATAAATTTGTATGAAATTTATAGAAATTGTAGAATAGGATGCATTTTAGGTATTATTTAAGAAAATTATTTAAAAAACCAGTTAATACGTTCGCGGACATTAAAAGTTTCAGCTTTTAAATTGGTTGTGATATCCGAAATTTGATTAAATACAGTTTACAAGTATAGTCAGATTATCATATTTCAGTTCGGTTAGTCATTATCTTGACAGGTATAATAATTACAAAAACTTAAGGTCATATATAATTAAATTCAAAATAATTGTACTTTAAGATTTGAATGCTATGGCATTCATGTCATTCTGCATCATCATGAAAATGAATGCTATAGCATTCATGTCATTCTGCATCATCATGGAAATGCATGCTATAGCATTCACGTCGCGAACCTGTTAAAGAAATTATCATAAAATTTTATTTAAAAGGCAATTTTATCAGAACTTCTAGTAGTTTTTTAAACTATAATATTACGAGAAGCATTTTTATTTATGAAGCGGAACCATACAAAATTTACATATGTATTTTGATTCGCTTCGTTTTCCATGCATGATTTTTTCTTTACTGGTGAAATAAATCACGGTGATATAATTCATGTTCAAAATTAAAGGAAAATGGTTAAAAAAATCTTAGTATATATTTATAGTATAAATTTAGCAAAAAACAATATGATGGAAATTTCCATCATCATGCAAAGTTAGATCAAAGTGAACTTGTTCTTTTATATAAATTTTGGGCATTCGATGTTATGATGGAAATTTCCACCATCATGCAAAGAAGGGTTAAATAAACAAAATAGATACAATATATCAAAATAAGTGATATCTAAAGACAGGGTGTAGAAAACGCGAGAAAACTCATGAGCGGTCCTTAAAGTGTTAACGATCGTTCGTTTGGTCGAATCGCTTCTCAGAGTTCCACGCACGAGTGCCCGACACTGCACGTAAGTGGAATCTGTGCGACAAATAAATACGAGCGACCCCATTCTAAGTGATGACTATGAGCGATGAAGCGATCGAGCATAATTATAAGCGGCCAGGATGACGTCAAACTGTCTCCGGCATACAGAGGCATGGATTGATGGACTTAATTTTGCGCAATCGTTACCGGGTGAAAGTTGCACTTGCGATCTTGCGGGTGGCAGCGTAGTTATGCCGTACGCGAAGGATCCAGTTTATAATCGAACGACGTAATGACACGGCGAACCGCGCTCCGTAATTTTCGCGTAAACGTGACAACCATCCGCCGTGCGGCCGTAATTCGCGACAATGAGAAAGCACGGGAGCAAATGGGCTTCAAACGGAAATTGAAGTACGGAGTACGGCACGCGGTTCTGAATTTTTCAGCGATTAAAGGAGATTGTCGTGTGACGAATCTTTCCGGGCTAACCCCGAGTCGGTTATCAATTTTAGAGCGAAAAGCGAAGACGCTCAGAAGCCGTAAGTGATTTCGAAGATAGGATCATCCGTGGGCGAAGAGGTTCGATACAAAGGTAGATCGGTTACGTCACGAGCGTAGCACGCTAACAGTATACCGAACGCATATCGGTACACACCCACAGCGACGCTGTTCCAATATGCATTAGTACGGCTTAACGCGCCAAGGTGAACGTGGACAAATAATTTATTGCGCCGTCGGTGTTCCGATTCGCGATACCCCCGGTTTTTGTGTCGATCGCACATTTCGGAATCTCAGCGTGGCCGTGTGCCTTTGTAGAAACGAACAATGCCGCGAATTGATGCCTAAGTAACAACGTAAATACGGAAATATCGCTCGCCGGAGAGCGTACGGGCGAAGAAATGACGATTTAAAAGGACAGCTACAAGACTTTGAAACGGTGTGACGCCCAAATGTTTTACATCGAGGGGATGATCTAGGCATTTCAATAAATTGGTGAAATATGACTGAAGTGATGCCTAGATAACAACTTAAGTACCGAAACATCACTCGCCAGAGGCGTTCGTGCGAAGAAATTACGATTTAAAAAGACAGCTACAAGACTTTGAAACGGTGTGACGCCCAAATGTTTTACATCGAGCGGGTGATCTAGGCATTTCAATAAATTGGTGAAATATGACTGAATTGATGCCTAGATAACAACTTAAGTACCGAAACATCACTCGCCAGCCTTTAAAAAGATAACAACTTAAATACCGAAATATCGCTCGCCGGAGAGCGTACGTGCGAAGAAATGACGGTTTAAAAAGACAGCTACAAGACTTTGAAACGGTGTGACGCCCAAATGTTTTACATCGAGGGGATGATCTAGGCATTTCAATAAATTGGTGAAATATGACTGAATTGATGCCTAGATAACAACTTAAGTACCGAAACATCACTCGCCAGAGGCGTACGTGCGAAGAAATGACGATTTAAAAAGACAGCTACAAGACTTTGAAACGGTGCGACGCGCAAATGTTTTACATCGGAGGGTAATGTGGGCCTTTCAATAAATTGGTGAAATATGACTGAATTGATGTCTAATAACAACTTAAGTGCCGAAACATCGCTCGCCAGAGGCGTACGTGCGAAGAAATGACGATTTAAAAGGACAGCTACAAGACTTTGAAACGGTGTGACACGCAAATGTTTTACATCGGGGGGTGATGTGGTCAATTCAATAAATTGCTGAAATATGACTGAATTGATGCCTAAGTAACAACGTAAATACCGAAATGTCACTTACTGGAGAGCGTATGTGCGAAGAAATGACGATTTAAAAAGACAACTACAAGACTTTGAAATAGTGCAATGCGCGATTGTTTTACATCGGGGGGTGATGTGGGCAATTCAATAAATTGGTCAAATATGACTGAATTGATGCCTAGATAACAACTGAAGTACCGAAACATCACTCGCCAGAGGCGTACGTGCGAAGAAATGACGGTTTAAAAAGACAGCTACAAGACTTTGAAACGGTACGACGCGCAAATCTTTTACATCGGAGGGTGTTGTGGGCAATTCAACAAATTGGTGAAATATGCCTAAGTAACAACGTAAATACCGAAATATCACTCGCTGGAGAGCGTACATGCGAAGAAATGACGATTTAAAAAGACAGCTACAAGATTTTGAAATGGTGCAATGCGCGATTGTTTTACATCGGAGGGTGATGTGGTCAAATCAATAAATTGCTGAAATATGACTGAATTGATGCCTAAGTAACAACGTAAATACCGAAATATCGCTCGCTGGGGAGTGTACGTGCAGAGAAATCACGATTTAAAAAGACAGGTACAAGACTTTGAAACGGTGCGACGCGCAAATACTTTACATCGGGGGGTAATGTGGGCAATTCAATAAATTGGTCAAATATGATTGAATTGATGTCTAAGTAACGACGGAAATACCGAAATATCGCTCGCCGCATAGCGTACGTGTGAAGAAATGACGATTTAAAAAGGCAGCTACAAGACTTTGAAACGGTGTGACGCGCAAATGTTTTACAACGCGGGGTGATGTGGTCAATTCAATAAATTGGTGAAATATAACTGAATTGATGCTTAAGTAACAACGTAAATACCGAAATATCTCTTGCTGGAAGCAACCGTGCGAAGAAATGACAATTTAAACAGACAGCTACAAGACTTTGAAACGGTGCGACGCGCAAATGCTTTACATCGGGGGGTGATGTGGGCAATTCAATAAATTGGTGAAATATGACTGAATTGATGCCTAAGTAACAACGGAAATACCGAAATATCGTTTGCTGAAGAGCGTACGTGCGAAGAAATGACGATTTAAAAAGGCAGCTACAAGACTTTGAAACGGTGTGACCCGCAAATGTTTTACAACGCGGGGTGATGTGGGCAATTCAATAAATTGGTGAAATATGACTAACTCGACGCGAAATATTGTGAACTACTGTTATCGACCGTGTTTTTCTTAGCAGGTCGATGCCCGTTCTACCGCAATATCGCTCGTTAATATTGCACTTTAAATGATCGCGACACTTGTACACGAATAGGAGAGGGCATGGCGCTAATTCATACGAGAAAAGGTTGTCGCTTTAACGCCAATTTGAAATCACTTAACATACATCGCTTATGCCCCTGCAGCTAAATCGTTGCTAGTTTGTCGGATAAAGTTAGTTCATCTATCGAACATTTCTGTGTCGCACTACTGTCTTTACTGCTGACAGGTACCGATGACAGGTTCATCTGATGAGAGAAAAGTTTCACGTACATTTCATTTGTGCGACTCATTAACCTTATTTTCGTTAGTTGCATGCTCATACTTCGTCACACGAGTTCCGGACGAAGCAAAGGGACGGCGCTGAAGATACTGGGTAAGAAAAGGGAAAAAGAAATGGATGGAGAAAATTCGATATACTATGGTGGGTGGCTTCGTAGAACGGGCGATGTTGGAGAGAAAGCACACAGCCGCATGCTTCCCTCAGTCTCAAAAAGTATGTTTACTCCAAGGGCTGCGAAAGGCAGTCACAAATTTAATAACTCCCGAGAGCAAATATCTACGCGGGGGAAACATCGCTCTATCGTGGGTTGGGCACATACTTGAGCTATATACGTGTGATTGTGACATTTATTCGCCTTGCCGATCTATCGAGAGACCATAATGAAGCGAGACAATTAAATTGGGTCTAAGCGGAGGACCGACAGTCGGAATGGACAAAAATGAAGAGGATCACACCCGCGAGAGATGAAGTGCGATCTGTATCCGAACGTAGCAGTTAGCAATGATGGGGGTTACAAAATTTAAAAAATTAATTACCGTGGGTCGAATACCATCGATTGAGAAAGTTTAATAATATAAATAACTGGGTAACTGTTATTACTATACTAGCATTATTTTTGTTGTCATATAAAGACAAATGCATTTTTATGATAATGGTTACCGAGAGCAATTTAATGCAGATATATAAATCGCAAATGATCATTAGTGAAAAAAATTAGTATTGACGAGAGCATAGTTCTATTTAATCATACTGCGCAATCATTCATCATCATGGTGAATATTGCCAATGTACAACCTAGGATATCACATACAAAATTCAGGAATCAGTTGACGTGTTAATGCCATGCAATTAAATTGCGTACAAAACGCCATTTCAATCAACGTAACATTTTTAAACGATCTGCCTGCCAGAAACAACAGAGCAGTCAAAATGCATTCTGGATTCAAGTGGAAGCCTCTTACGTCGGGAAACGTTGTAAACGAGGGGTTAACTCAAGATTTTTAAACGATTTGTCTATAAACACAAAATCCTCAAAATGTTATTATGTTGCTGGGTCCGTTGAGTCTCTTACGCTGAGGAACGTCCCTACACGAAAGCATTCCATCCTAAAGAAACGAAATAGGCGGTACAAACGAACTCCCTAAAGAGTATTATAACATTTCAATCAAATTCCGTACAAAACGTACCCTAAAATCATCGCAAGATTTTTAAACCCTCCGCCTGCGAATAAACAAAAAACGTTCAAGGTATGTCGCGGGTTCGGTTGGAAGCCTTTTACGCCGGGAAATGTCGTAAACGTGGAATTAACTGTAGATTTTTAAATAATTAGTCTATAAAAACAAAATGGCCAAAATGTTTTGCTGGAGCCGTTGAAAGTTTGCTATGCTGAGGAACGTCCGAAACGAAGGCGTTTCATCCTAAAGAGACGAATCAGACGGCATAACGCAACTCCTTGACATTTCAATCAAATTCCGTATAAAATGTACCCTAAAATCATCGCAAGATTTTTAAACCCTCCGCCCGCGAATAAACAAAAAACGTTCAAGGTATGTCGCGGGTTCGGTTGGAAGCCTTTTACGCCGGGAAACGTCGTAAACGAGGGGTTAATGGTCCGCGAGGGCTTTTCTAGAAGAGAAGTTCGACTTGCCGTCTGGGGGGCACACGGTATATTCTCGCGCCGACCGGAAGTGGTACGTCATAGCCGGCTTGTACTTCCGCTAAGCGTTCGAATCACTGCACCTTCAAGGAGAGTTTAGTGGCTCCGAATCGAACCATCCTTCGCTTCGACCCCTCGCGGTCCACACTTTGCACGCCTCGTCTTGCTTCACCCACTCCCAGCGGATTCTCTTCCGAGGAATGCGTGTATCGAAAACTGTACGTCGGGGAATCGGAAGGAGTGCACAATTTATGGCATTAATTACCGCCGATCCCTCCATCTCGCCCCATTTTCTCGCCCATCCGCCGGCCACGATGCGCTTTCCTTATCGCCGATTTGACACGACGTGGGACGAACCGAGATTTCAATCAGATCATTAATCGCGCGATAATCGCTGTGCGCGTAAAAATTCGTTCGGGATTTCTACGGTTAGCGGCTACTACGCTGCCTTTTTCTCGATACAAACCAGTCGGCGAAAGCAATTAAAGGTATCGAGAGACAGGGGATGCAATGAAACAGCGAGCGCTATGGTAGAAATACGATATAATTGAAACGGAGTAATTAAACTTCGCAAGTCGAACGAGCTCTGAAAATTTAGCATTACCTGTGACGCGGGACGTTTGTAAATCGACACTCCCGCGTGGCGTATCAAGCCGATGCGTACACGCACTCTGCTCGGAAATTTAATCATTTAACACGTGTCGGAAGACAACGAACCGGACGAGTGATGATGTGACCTTGATATACCTTATTTTGTCTAAATTACCTATAGCATAGTCGAAACAGTAGGCGCTCGACAAAGTACATATTTAAGTAGCTCAGAAAAAAGAACAAACCGTAAAAAAGATAACAAGAAAACAGGGGGTAGCTGAAATTCAAGAACATACCGTGGCGTCCCCCTTCCTTTTGTCAATAAGTTTCTCCCTTTCGCCGTGACATTAACGAGTCAGAAAATCATTTAAGTTCGTATGAATAGATGCAGAGCAACCGAACAGCGGCTGTCCCCTTTTCTCACCCCTCATCTGTCCCGTCGTTGTCTTCGTTTCAGGCATACACACCTTCGCCTTTCCGAAGACTGATCGAGAATACTCTCGCCACTGCGCTTTCATTTAGATAACGACTAATTGTTTCGAGAATTTCGTCTGGGAAAGCAGCCGAAGGTTATTCGTGTGAATTGGCCTGGAAAGTGGAACGCGAGGGCTGACGAAGTTAACGTACGTAGAGCGTCTTGTATCCACATTCAGCGAGTACTTAAATTTCTGTTGATCAGCGTGAACGCGATACTCCTCTCTTGGCATTTTCAAGTAGGTCGTTAACACGTGCTTCAGATTTTCTGTGCCGGTAAATTTTTCATAGCTACTTTAGCTGGAGGATAGTGCGCGTAGGGGAATCATGGAAGGATTGTAAGGGTATCGTAGGGGTATTCTTACGGGGTCGCAGTAAACTGCGACACTCCCATACAAACGAGTCTCGTACAAAGACGCCCAAGGCTCGCGGCTGTCGCGAAGGACATAAAACTGTCATGCTCGCCTATTATACGAAAAGCAACAAGTTTGATCGATAGCCGAGGAGTGAAATTTTCCCTCAAAGAGGACACAAGTCGCTCCCCGGTTTTTATCGGGGCAAAGTGGCGAATGCTAGTGCGACACCTGATAGAATGTCGGCGGAAACCAGTTTGCCGTTGTAGCGTGGAAAGAATTTCTGAGAAAACGAGCGAATAATTGTGCCTTCGCCGAGTAATCGAATCCCCTAACGAGCTCTGGGTGCAATATGCATGAGCCACGGTGCGCACCGTCACTTTTATTCGCTCCCGAAGGGCAAGACGGTTTCTTATCGAGGTATCTACCGTCCGAATAATCCGCGATCAGACCCCGATGGATCGTGAATATGCATCCTGCCATGCCTGAAAACGGCGAGCAAACGAAACATAATGAATTCAACTCGCGGCCAATAGCTGTCGCGGGTTCGTCGGAAGTGCTATTATCGCGCTGCTGATTTTATTAATCGACCGATATTAATCTGATTGTTGATCTCAAATGGACTATCCTGCGAGTTTTTACATGTGAACATGCGCTCGACCTGGCTATTTTTCGCCGAAACACCTACGCACTCAACACATCTGCCAGTAATGTTATTAACACATTACGCTGCCATTTTGTGTCGAACAAAAATATCGACAAAATACAGGGCGCACCACCGTCGATCGCTGCCATAAATTTATCGGGATCCTGAAATGGCCAACTATACATGGACGCCGTAACTTCCGTCCGATTAACCGATTAATCGCCCAAGGAAGGATCACGATGATTTCATTTTTAATATAAGGCTCGCGGAAATGATTGCGCAATAAAAGTGATCACTGTTAATTATTCCGCCGACGCTGCTAACCCAGATTTCATACCCCTCCATTCGTTGACCTACACAGCCGGCTCTCGGCATTTACGATCGCCTCAAACAAAGCCGGAGGAAACGCGCGAAAAAATGGGATGCTGGGAAACAGCGGAATTTCACGGGAGGTGACGGCACGTGTGACTTTAGGGAAATTAATGAGAATAAAGAAACAGGATATCGTCCCCAGATTGTGCCCCGTCGGCTATTATTCGCGGTATGTTTTTCGCGAAACACGGTCACGTAAGCGTGCTTCGGGGACTTCTTCCATTAATACGCGGTTGGAGAAAAAAAACTGAATTTCAACGAAAAGCTCGGGAGGGTTCATATTCACTCGATTACGCGCCACGGCCCGCTCACTTCGCTATTCGATCAATTCAGCCCATTGAAGTCAAGAAAGGAGATCGCCCCTTTCAAGACGTCGTAAATTCCAACAGCCGTACATTTCGCTCAAATGAGACTCAATCGTGGTGCGAGCACTCTCGCGATTTAAGTCTTTTAATTAAATAAATAATCGCGCGAATCTTGCCAACCCCGAGCGGCCGATTCACGCGAAGTTGTAGCAAAGAGCGGGGGAGGACAAAAAGACAAAGCTGTAAAAGGTACGCGTGAACGAGCGAAAATGTGCGAGCGGCGCTTTTGGTTCCCGTTTCAAGACGCTCGCGATTTTCTGCGGCGAAATCAGGGGGGGGGGGTTATCGTTTCTATCCTATTCAAACAAGACGTTTCCACGAAATTAAAAGTAAAAACGTTATAGATCATTTTGACGTATGCAATTGAAGCTTTGGTAGCAAAAAAGAAGGAATTCCCTCCCTTTTGAGCGGTAAAAGAAAATGTATGCCTATCGTTTCTTTCATATGAACGCTGTTATTAACGGAAACACCCATAACAAAGACATTATATATTGATAAGAAAATTGTGCTTAAAGCCTGATATTTCGAATCAACCGGATTAATAGTTTGAAAATAACCTCGTGACTTTGTCATTTTGACGGATATCGAGATTCGCCTCGACGTTAATCCAATGGCCTCAAGATTTCAGGTGCCGCAACGAAATTTCTTCGAAGCTCACCCCAATCCTGAAGAAACTAGGCGAAGAACGACACAGGGTGCGCTATCAGCGAGGAAAGCAAACCGTCGACGCATACGCAACGCGTCGTTAACGTCGGTTATGGAAGTTGCGAGTTTCTTACCCATTAGGCTCGGTCGGGTCGCGCGCTTTACCGTACAATCGTAAATGTATTAATAAATAATAACGAACTCCCGTCTCCCACCATGTTTACGCCATAACATTTTCTGACGTCACCGGCTACATAACGCTGCCTCTCGCTCGCTCGCACTCGTTCGAGCTGCATGCCGCTTTCAAGAGAAGGAAGCGGAGGGTGACGGAAAAGGAGGATGAAAAAGAGGCGGCGGAAAGAGGGGGGTAGATGGAGGCGGGCATCTAAAACTCCCTGCGAGACCGCGAAAGCGGCCAGGGGTAACCTGGCGCACCTTTTATATTGCGTGCATTTTATAGCGCCGACAACCCCGGCACGCGCACCCACACAACGTAAACGTACCCATACATATGAATGTGCTACTTGGAATATCGCACACCCCCACGCACAGGAGACGCACCCGCGCTGGTGCCGACAATGGCGCCGAGTTTCGAAATATCGTCAGGAAGACCCTACGGAGATGATAATCTCGTAGTCGTCGTCACGGAAGAATTCGCATCCACGTTTCCGCGGGCACAGGTCGTTCGGCAAATATAGAACCGATGAAGAAATAACCGCGCATTGTCACGCGTCGTGACGCAACCCGTTTCATCGCGGTTCCGTGCTTCCGCGGGAGTCATCGCGATTTTTATTGACGGGTTTCCGCATCACGGTTAATAGTCGGAAGACAAACGGTGCGCGCCAGCGGTGTGAGTCAAGGTGCGCTTAAGAGCTACATTCCGTCGGCCAGTGGCGTACGCGTTTGCATTGATCTAAATCACGCTTTGTTCCGAATGGCTAGACAGGAGCACGCGTTCGCGACCATCTCGCTGACGCCAATGCACAAACACACGCTAACGGGCACGCACACTGCCGGCGCATTTGCCCGCTTCCACACTAACAGGGATTCGTACACAGAAAGTGCACACAAAGTCGAACGGTACGCACGCGGACATAATGCATGACCTTTATACGGACGGCGGTCCTAGTAGCCGGTGCGATTGTTTCATTTCGAAAATGATATTCATGCGCCAGCGGTCCGGCCGTGCGCGAAAAGGGAGTCTCTTTATTCACCCTTACTCGCCGACTCCCTGCCGTTTCGCATTCCTGCTCCTTTGCCCCCGTACGACTTCGAGCTTTCTCGTATTTTCTCAGCCGCGAAAATATCGCTAGGTTCAACTTAAAAGTACATTGCCTGCTGCCCTCGCATAGTGCAATTAAACGTGAGCGCGGTGTAACGCGATAAAAAGTGAAAGAAAAAACGAGCAAATATATAGCGAAAGAACGGGGACCTGGAGGCGGCCCACGAATCAAGGGTGCTCTTGAAAAAGTCTCTCGCACGCGGGGCAGGCGTGCGACAAAAGTAACGCGGTTTTGCTCGCGACAACAATACGTCCGACGACTTGTAAATTCAGGGGACACACGCATGTATAAATGTCCAATGTGTCCGGGCCGGTATTCCTGGCACTTGGCAAACTCTTGGTCGGGCGCTTCGCTAAAGACGATTACGCGCGATTGTTCGTCTCGCCTGTGGAAGAACGTTCGGTAGCGTTTCTCTGCGCCCTTAGTGGCATTATGTGCCTTTCACGTGTTCGGGACGTTTGAGGAACACACGCGCTCGTTAAGCAGCGCGGCAATACGCTGTTATCGACGGATAATTACCAACGCAATTGCTAACCTGCGAAATCGTCGGTTAAAAGGAGGAACGACAGGAAAAATTTGGTGAACAGTATCGGTCGACCCAATTCGCGTGACCTTAAGTGACGCATTTACGTTCATTGCGAGACCTCATCGCGATTCCAATCTTGCAACGGTTACTTTCAATGAGAATTGAAGGAAGAATTCCCCACTGGGCAAAACTCGACGAATGAACAGTGCCACGAGCGAGTGCGTCGTCGATTGGACTGAAACGCGATGCGAGGTATACAGTTTCACCGGACAAAAGCACTCCCCGCGAACAATTGTTTCTGTTTCAAAATGACACTCCGATACAGGGGGTGTTGGAGGCGGAGAGACGTACAACATTCGAATTTCATTGCAAGTGCAAAATCGGCGACACATTCGTACATTCACGCGGCAATCTGTCCCTACTCTTACATTTTTAACGCCACGCCACTTTGAAAGGGCAGCCGCGCATCGCCGAAGAAATATTCTCTTTGACGAAAGTTAAATTACGCAATGATACGCGAGTCGATTGCTGTCTCCTTGAACCACATACGTCAAACTCGTACGGCGATCGATCAATACAATCGACGGATTTATTAAACAATTGAGAAGCGTTAATTTACCTCTGTAGCGTGTATGATGCTGCCTCCTACGTTGCTGGGCTAGTCTGGGTCTCGCCAATGCCAGCAAGAGCAGCAGGACCACGAGGAATTTCCTTGTCGGAAGTAGCATTGCACTTATCGTTCGTCTATAAGCGTGTCATTGGCCACGTGCCGTTTCGAAAGTAATCAATGCGCTCGCGAGTATTCGCGGAAACGTCGAGCCGATGTTGAATCTCCGCGGGCAGGAGTCCGCAAGTTTCCTCTCCCGTCCCTCCTTTCTCGGCTCCGCTGTCTAAACGTCTACCCTTTCAGCAGCAACTACGTTTCATTTGAAACTCGTTAGTCAGGGAATCTCGAGTAGGAAAGCATCGTTCGAAGAAAACTGATCTGCCAGCGAAAACACAAATTCGATACTCTATCAATTAATTTCGTCCCAGCGTTCGCGAGACTAATTTCTCCGCGCGACCGACTCACCCCCATTGTTAATGAGGCGAAATTCGCGCGAATTAATTGCGTACCGGATCGCTCTTTCTCCTCGCATCGTCTATTCTGGACTCTTTATCGTTCTCCGTTCTCGTAATCGCGGACGCGCGAGCGATAAAGTCAAGCGTTTGTCTGGAGATCCTTCTCTGCCTGAGCGTCTAACAGAAAAGGAGTCCGTTCGTTCGCTGTGTTCGAGTCTCTTTTCCCTGTACGTGCTTTCCTCGACTAGGAGTTCTCGTTAGCCGCGCGGGACCTTTTTCCATCTTTGCCGGTCGACAATTCGGTTTTTGTTCGCGGGATTAAGGGGGATTGCGCGGATGCGCGTGCAAGGCTGCCGGCGTTGCTGCAACAGCGAGGAAAGGGGTGGAAAGAGGCGAAAAGGAGAGGAAAGGGGCGAAAAGCTGAGGAAGGGTACAACGGAACAGAGAGGGAAAAGGCAAGGAAATTGTGCGCCGGCGAAACACAATGCCCTCGCGCCCCCGCTATACCGCGACTCACTGTGTTTTTCAATTATTTTTAATTATTTTCTGAATGCCGCGGCTGCGTTTGATGCACACAGAAGTCTCCCTCCTCCGCGTGCTACCCCGCGCCTTTCCTTCCTCAATTTTCGTTCCTCTCGTTTTATGGTACGTTCAACGGTGACCTCCCCCATCGCCCGTCTCTGCGACCTACGTACCTCTTACGGCTGTCGACATACAATTTAAAAGTCTGTCACGACGTCATTACGGTAAATAAAGACGCGTGCCGCGCGCAACCCCTTAACGTTTGTTTTCTTCTTGCCCACGAAGATGTTCCATCAGACTTGACGCTACCCTCACGATCATCGTGACTGACTCTTGTTTGCGGCATGGCAATTTTTTGTAATAGAAAGCTACAATAAATATTCTGGGTACGTTTCTGCGGTACTTAAACTGAGCGGGCGATTGAATGTCACGAATCATTGTTGCGATCCGACGAGAAGTCGGCGTGATCTAACCGGAAACGGGCGGAAGAGGAAAAGACGGACCGCAAACGAAATTCTGTAACTCCCGTATGACAACCGCACAGACGCGAAGAAACTAGCAAAATTGAGGAATAGACGTTGAAACAGCGTTGATTCTGTAAATTTTCACGGGCACCGACCGAAGTGCCGGCTACATCCCACGTCGATGCGTTCGCATTGTCATCGTAAAATGCAAATTCGACAATGTCCCGTCGTTAAACCTTCTGCTAGGAACGGACAAATATTAGTCGATCGCAAACGCGCCCCTGACGGTAATATAATTCGCGCGAATCGCGATCGGCGGGACTCCAAGCGAAAGGATGCTCTTCGATTAACGAACAAACGAACACACTGGATCGCGCGGCATAAAATATTTAGGGTCGGGGGTGAAAGCTTTTTAAAATGCCGTCGCGACGTTGTTACGCTCGATTCGCGGTGGCTTCTACCTTTTGAGCATCCGATATTATCCGATGCTGGCACGAGGATCGAGGAAGCTGCCGCGCTGCGCGAACTTAGTAGACTGCTACACTGGCAAACTACTGCCAGTCGCCATGGAGTGAACGTACAACCGACTCTGACTATAGGGCACCCCACCTCCGCTGTCAACGGGAGAAGCGTGGGAGGCACTAAGCCACTTTCAACCTTTTTTTCCCTCCTCCTCATCCTCCTCCTCCTCTTCCGCCTCTACCTCCACCTCCTCTCCTTCGATGTCTAGGGTACATCGCCACGCGACAGCTACCTATCTCTTGTCTTTATCACCCTAGCGACCTATTGTCGAGAGATAGAAAGAACGCGTGATATTACGGGAGAGGGTGACCGGACAAGAGTGACGACAAATCATCCGCGGGTCTCGCGAAACAAAAGGGAGGCCCGCCGCAGATCAACAAGGCCAAAACTATAAGCGAGTTAAACGCGCGATTTTACCGGCCCCCCGTAAAAATGCAAAAGAACGCACCGCGACGCTTATCTCGCTACCTGATGACGACAATCGCGCTTTGTTGAGACGTGCGTCTCGTTTTCTCCACGGCGGCGCGTATCGTCATTCACCATCTCTGAGAACTGAGAACGACGCGAAGCCGGCAGTTAAAAGTATCGCGGCCTTTGACACTTGATTTTTCAAATAGCCACACATCGGGGGAAGAAATGGAAATTCGTTTAGATGACGAAGTGCGACCAGGAACGGAGGATAAAAAGGTGCACGGATTATCTAAATATAAACGTCCCTAGCCCGGCGCCCTTCTTCAGGGCTACGGTTTAAGATTGAACCGTGGTATTATGTACGCGCATACGTGCTCGCTTCTACAAACAGAGAGAGGGAGGCTATCGCCACGGCTCTCGACGGCTTCGTTGTAACTAGAAACCCCGCTCGCACCATTCAACGTCCGTATATAAATATACGGATAAACATCCCAAGAGACTCCAAACAATTTCTTTACATCGGAGAGCATTCCCTCTCGATGCGCGCGGTCCAACGACAGTCAAACGGCGAACGATTCGTGGTCCTCGGAAATAGAACGATAAGGAACCGCATTCGGCGTCAAGTGTCTCGCGCCGGCGTGGAGGCGAAAAAAAATTCCGCTGGCACCCGCTCCGAAAACACTGTCTGTCAACTTGTCCAACAACCGAACTCTATCTGTCGGCCGCGAGCAAAAACGCGTTCACAGCGTCAAACGTTATCAAGCTATCAGGAAACGAGACCGGCCAATTTGGCCAACAAGTTAATCGACCCTGCAATCAATCGTCTCCCCCCTGCCTAACCCTGGATTGTTAGTGTCGTACTTGCTGGCTTGATGTTTTCCGATCCGAACTTCCTGACGAACGATTGCCGAGATTGGCCGTAGGAGGGAACGAGCGAAGGAACAACCGAGCCGCGGTGTTTCGAGCGTGCAACTAAACTGGTCGGACGAGCAAAACGTGGGAGGTGTTGCAGCTAGCGCGGTTCCGTGGCGTAATGGCAATCACGCGTGCCTCGCGACTTCGCGCCGGGAGAACCCTTTGGCGCGCTTCGACCCTTCGGACATTTCCGCTCGCTGCTCGGCTCTGTCCGCGCATGTTCGGACACGACGCCGAGGCGTCGCTCGAAGTCGCGACGCCACATGAGCCGCGGAAACCCCTGCGCGTCGGGAAACGGGATTTCTTTCGACGATGTTAATTCGTTCCAGCTCGTCTAAACGCTCCTCGTTCGGTCGCCGGTATCGAGAATTTCATGCACGAGGTTCAATGACGCATCAGGGAATAATAGACGAAATTTGCTTGAGAGTCAGGGTTCCCAACGCTGGGTAGAAAAGCGGAGACTGCACCGCTTTCATATCGCTTGAGCATGCAAAGGTATGCGCCAGAACGCAATTAATTATCAGAAAAGAGCTGATTACGAGATTCTGGGCCGCCCCTCGAGACTCCTCGACTTCTCGTCTTTCCGTGACGTACACGGACAAGCGTGTCATGATACTCGCCGTCGACGATTCCCAGGTCCGATCGCGCGAGCAGTCAGGAAAGTGAGTTGGATTGCGGGCATGGAGCCCGTTTCGAAGTTTCTTTCCTTGACACGCGTGAAATCACGGGTACTCGCTTTGCTGAACGACGGGAACGTCAGGTGGCGGTCAGAACCGAACTCTCGCGGTATCGGGTCGAAAATAACCGCGCGATTTTTAATAATGGATGGCCGAACATTTTTGTGAGTGCCGTATGAGACGTGTCGAACCAATATCCGAAAGTCGTTCGCCTGTCAGATTGTAAACGCGACCAAAACGGAAAAGCCTCTGCTATATAATACAGTCGCAACGTACGCGGCATTGGCAACGGCAAGAGCGAACACGTTCGCCCGACGCGGATTATAAAACTTTAAATAAAATAAGTTTAGAATCGCGATCCGTGCCCGGCCAGGTTGGTCGACTTCACGGCACGACGGTTCGTTCGGCGGGGCGAATGAAGAAAACGCGAGGTGGCGAGACGAGGACGAGAAGAGAAGAGGGGGAGTTAGAGCGGAAGAGCAAATGTACAACTACCTTTCTCGTTGACACGATGTAGACACGACGTGAACGACAGAGGAACCCCATGTTTATTCAAACCCATCTTATATCACATTTTCATACTAATGGACTTTTTTAACTCGTCGAGGCTTGACTTCGTTCTACTGAGAATAATCTGCTGGCATTCGCGCTCATTTCTAGATGTAACCACCCACTGAGATTACGAGAGTTCTCACGATGTAATAGTCACTGCGATTTCTTCCCTTTCTTTGGCCATTAACGCACTCGGCGGGCGGAAGAAAAACGGAGGAGATACGCAAACGAAGACTCCTACGCCCGTGAGTTGCTTCTCCCGAATCTCTCGCCGCCTCTTCATGCAATACGTGGTAAACGCGTTAATCGACGCAAATGCTCGCCTTTAACTCGCATGCCCTACTCGAACTACCGAATGGAGCGGCGGTCGAAAACATCGATATACGCCACTTTAGCACCGCCAGACGATTCTGAGAACGGTGTTGAGAACATCAGCAAAACACAATTACTGAAATTAACTGCGCGGTTATTTCACTTACTTCGTCGTAGACGTCGACGTAAAATTGGCGATTGTAATATTATCCCACAGGGGAAGCTATCGATAACCCGTTGTCAAATTGTCGACCCACTTTTCATTTTCGTGGTCTTAGAGCTTCGATTCTTTTCCGGCGCGACACTTTTTAGCGTCACACGTCTCTTTCGTCGCGGAAAATAATTATTCTTGCAGTCCGAGACTCATCGACTTGAATCATTGAGTTGCCCGAATCCTAAATCATAAATGCACATGTCGGAGTGATGTCGTGCTAAAAAAAAAATCGATCCACCAGATGGTCCTTTCTCCCTTCAAAAATAGCGGGATCGTTTATCGCCCCGGCATCGACCGATCGTGTTGGGGGAACAAATATTTAAAGAGAGTCTAACGCTTGACCGTAAGTTGCAATGACGTTGGGTACACGCGCAATATATCAGTCCCATACAAAGGGCCATAGAACGTAAGTTGGCGGCTCATCAGTGGAGTCAAAGGAAAGGCTTAAGAGAGAAAGCAAAAAGGGGTGGAAGATCGGAATAGAATCTCGGAAGGGTCATTCAATCCCTGCAGCAGCCGCATCGATTTTTACCTAGCCACGCGACCTACGTAATTCTATGATTTTTTATACACGAATCCCATAAGCGAATTCGTTAGACCCTACACATAATTAATCCGAAAGTTTGCGAGCCCGAGAGGACGTCAATCATTCGTTACGCCCGACAACGCGACACTCCGTACAAATTGTTAAACAAAATCCACTGTGCACCGCCGTGAGGGCGGTCGCGGGGTATACGGACGCGAGTCGTAATTCTCGCGACGACGCGTACGTATAGTCGCAGATTACAAAAAAGGGGCTAAATTGCTCCGGTACGCGGGTGAGAGTGTACGGAACGGGACGAAATAACAGGAGCGCGCGATATGGCGGCGTGTACGTGTGGACAACGTTCGTTGATGCCGTTAGTTTATTACAAGTGGACCTTAAGTGTGCCGAGGTGGCACGGTAACGCCTACCAATCTGCCATTTGTCCCGGAACCCCCCGTCGCTCGCAACGCTACCACGCCACGGCGCCGTGGTTAATTCCCGCCGCCGAGAAATGAAGCTTAAAGCCGAAAATGAATTCCAAAATCATCCAGTCGTCGCCCGGCCAGTGCGCGACCGCTTTCACAGCAGCGCGGACGAAGGAGGCGAGCCGCGGGTAGGGCGAGAGAGAAAAAGAAAGAGAAACGGGGCGCACCGTTAAATCTCGAGAGCGAGAGATGGAACGGGTGAGATCATATTTATCGCGATATCCGTGCGGTCGCCGATAAGGCGTATCCGTTGCTATTGCGTCGAGAGGAAAGTATTCCTTACTGCGCTCACTGCATGACGCGTTACAGAGAACAATGTAACTGATACTTGACGGTATCCCGTCGGCCTCATTGCAATTCGAAACACATGGCGAGCGCTGTTGTAAAGTAGGGGTTGAACTAATCGTCGGATAATTACATTTCAATTAGCAAGTCCCAACAGCGTGTATGCATTTCGATAAACTTCCGTTTTCGAATCAATTCAGTCGGGGGTGCACATGGAATGTTGAATGCGATGGAAAGCACGAAGGTGATATGACGATCGCCTCGAGTCTTGTGCCAACATCGCGATGCTATGCAACAATGGCTGACCAATCGGCGGTACAATGCGTCTTCGTGTCTCGTGAGCGAAGATATGATCGTGGAACGAAACGGTGGGCGAGAGTGTCTCTGACGTGCGACGAGAGATCAGCCACCATTAAACGCACCATTGCACGAAACCATGTTATGCCATCGATACGCCATCGATACCATCGAAAAGGCTAGTCGCTACTGCTACACGACGAGTCGTTAAAGCCCACGCGACACGACAACTTGCACGAGCGGTCGTTCGTAAAATTATGGATCATTGAACGTGAATGTACTCGAAAATTGGTCATACGTAAATAGCTACGCAAAAAGCACTCGTCCGCAAGAATCGAAATTATGAAGCGGTAACGATGATCGTAATAGTTTCAAGGGTATCAACGTAATATGATAAATATGGGTCAAATGATTGGTTTTACTTTCATTTATAGCTAACTTTGCTTGAACAGGATCCAGCGCATAGAGTTGGTTGTTTTAGGCGGCGCCTTGGTAAAACATCAATGAATTAGCGACACGATCAGAAAGGAGATTACGGGATAGATTGCAATGTAAGAACACAATTATAGCGACGGGTAAGTTGTCTATGATATAATACTGTAAGTAAAGGGTCGTCGTTTACATTGCTTATTTTATACTTTGCCTTTCTATACGATGAATAAGAAATGGAAATTAGAAGAAGGGATCGTTTACGCGCACGAAAGCAGTACCGCCGAATTGCTAGCCTTGGCGGACAAGTGGGACGACTAATTTTGACGTCGCGCTAATTCTAAACATTGATCGTAAATCCGTCTCAACTGGCGAACACGCCGACAATCGTTTCGGCCGAATTTTTTACGTTACGAGCAATTTATGCCCGTTGAATGTTGAAACTACGCCTGGGAATGATGTGCGGGAGTTAGGATGTGGCGCCTAGAAAAGGCTGGCGCGCATAAAACTCCAATTGTCGTGCTACTTCCTGGTCAGAACAAGAAAGATAAAGATCAAAACTCAGTAGCTGGAATTATGGCCTTTTACCATCGACTGGTCCTCGTTGATTACCAGTCGTAAAGACGATCTCTTCCGTTGTCATTTCCTTCATCTATCGACAAACGTAACCGTAAAATATCAGGGTACTTATGACAGCACAACAGTACCGGCCCTCGTTGCATAAGTAGCAACTGCCGCATTTTTCTTGAGTAAACACGGCATCAGTCAGCCATCGACACACTCGAAAATCAGAGTCCAATAGCGTGGGCAAACTCTCGTGTTCCAATTTCAGCATCATAAGACACGGACTCTGGAGTCCTCGAAGCCGATATTCCTACGTCAGAGCGTTTAACCTAAACTAAGTGGGTATACGCGCAGCACGCAGACGTTTAAAGGGAGCAACAAAGGGTATATAGATAATACGAATACCGAGGACGCACCTGAATAATGTTTGAAGACGGAGGGGGTTGACGTTTGTCGTGGCAGTACCTAGCGTGCGGTTATCCCTCGAACTACCCCAACCCAGCCAGTCTGCTTCCTTCTCCACCGTTCGCTCTCTCACTTTCACCCTGTCGTATTTCCTCATGCCTCCGCTGGCACGACTCATAATTGTCGTCGTCCAAGCTGACGTACCGCGGAAGAGCGAGGGAGTTAGGGACACGAAAGTGGTTATGCACATTCTTGATCATGGGCGAGCGTGAGAGAGGGAAAGAAAGTAGGAAGAGGGCAGCGAACGGGCAGGTAGTAAACGGATCGTCTCCTGTGCCTCGCGGTTCTGAATACTTGAATATTGATTAAGCATGTACAAGGCGATTACTAGGGATCCGGTAAAAGCCCGCTCTTTTCGTACAGACTACGGTGCCTGCGTGCCTCCAGATATTTATATGGAACCGTTTCCGCCCTGTCCACCTCCCGAGCGTCCCGCTCCTTAAGTAAAGATCCACAGGCGCACAAAAGTCGCAATACACGCTGTTTAACCGTAAAACTCCCGAGCGACAGGAGTCCGGCGGCAGGGATCGTTTAATTTACGATCGGCCTTCGAAGCATCTCGTTGGCCTGGAATCTCTGCCTCGCTGAATGACACAATGAGCTCATCAGTGGCACAGGTGGATTACAAAGGATGCTCTCGAGGAGTTCGTCGCGACCGCAAAGTGCTACTCGAGAAACGAATAGGTTGAGTCTTTGTGGGGCAAGCAAAAGCGATACGATAGATCATTGACCGCCCCATTTAGAATGCGATGGAACGAGGTGATTCCTAAAGTCACATTGCATGCGCATCCGGAAGCTGCAAAGCTGAAGAGCGCAGGTAAAGAGCGGTGCAGAAAAACTCGCGCGTACGCAAGGACGTTGAATTCCGCGGGAAAGAAGAGGCAAAATAACGAACGATAAGGTATCAGTCGGATTGTCCGGACGCTGCACGATGTTGTCGAGCCCGCACGATGATCCTTCACACGAAGCAGAGGGGCGACAGGGTGGATGACGAGAAAGGGGCGTCAGGAGACGAAAGAGGCGCCGAGTAAAGGCCCTCGAGTTTTGAATATTCAGTAGGTACGTCCCGTACTGCGCGGAGACTCCTCCACCTGACCTCGTTTCTTCGGGAAAAAAGGGCAAGTTCGACGGGTGCGAAAGAATCCCGCGACGTATTTCACATAAAGCGAAACGCGCAAGCATTGGTTTAGATACTTACGCCGAATCGAGAAGTTAGTAAACGGAAAATGATCGGCGCGATTTTTCCACACCGATAGAAGGTGCAGTCAAAATGGACGGTGGAGTGATAACTCCTGGAATATCGATTATCGCGTGGTCGGTACGACAGAAACACTGTCGACCATTTTACCCTTTGCACAGGGTGGATAACGAAGTACCTATTGGGTGGAAATCCTGCCAGTTTAGCGGCTGGTAGTATCATTCAGTAACACCATCTCCAGCGAGCGCGAATCCATGTATCGTTTCTTATCGTACCTGGATGATAAACAAAGTACAAAGTAAGGACTTACCGGGGTAGTCGCAGTCGTATTCGTCGCTTCCGTCGTGGCAATCCTCGAAATGATCGCAGCGTTGCGAACCCAGGATGCATCTTGATACGTCACAGGCAAATTCACCCGCTCTACAACCTGTAATGAGATTAATCAGCCAATTACTTTATTTTCTCATTTAACACACTACCTGAAATAGAATACAGACATCAAGTGCGTCATCAGCAGCACAGTAATGTAATTTCGGTGACGTAATAAAGAGAATGAGCGTTGAATCAACGCTGACTATTCTATTCACCTACGTATTGATAATATAAGCAGCTATGTACATAGGCACGTGCAGCTATGCGCATCATACAGCTCTGTGATCTTGCGAAACACGTGAAGATAATCACAAGCGACTAAGACCTGCTTGTATATAATCAAGAACAATGCATGCAGTAGTATTTGGCGGAACGCTCGTTTCAATAGGCTCACCAGCTGAGAACATTAAGCAGAGTATTACGATGTCGATCAAGAATGCTTAGCACAAAGATGAAGCGATATTATTCTAAAAAGTGGTTAAATCGGCTAATGAGCCGAGACTTCTCCAAAACTGCGTTCCGAGGGTAAAATTGCCTTAAAAATTAGATTCCTTGTGGGGCATCCGTTAAAGAGGGGAGTTTAGTGCGCAAAAATGATGTAAATAGGTAACCCATACCTGGGTGAGGACACCCTATTTCGTCACTACCGTCGTCGCAATCTGATTGACCATCGCATTGTTGTACAGAACAAATGTACCGACTTCCATCTGAACACCGTACCGTATCATCGGCTCTACATTTGTTCACGGGTGGCTTAAGGGTGGTCTCATCTTCGTCGATGTCCTCATCATCTTCGTCTAGATCAGGTGGCAAGAGGTGGTGTTTAGCGTGTTCTTTATCTATTGCGTTGTTAGATTCGAAATGCGGATTAGGGAGTAGGAACACAGAGCCATGGCAAAATTATGTACGGAAGTGGAAAGATAAAATAAAAATTGTACAGAGAAATTAAAAAAGCGAGTAAATAAACATATTCCTATTAAAACACGAAACGGTCTGATTTCCGAGGAATAGTGTCCTACTGAAAGGTGTACCACTATAAAAATGCCGTTCTACATAAACACATAGATATTATACAAGGCACACATACTATTTATACAGCATATTAAAGACAAATTGTATTAATGTTATCATAACAGTGAGTTTGGATAATTTACAATAGGCTGTACAGGTATTACTCAACCAAATTTGTATGGATAAAAGAAAAATTTGGGCGCGTTAAGAACTGTTCTATTTTACATAGTGAAGAAATGGAACGTATGTCTATAATAGAAAATAACAAGTACTCACCTGCATGATGACCACGGACTGGAGGCTCGTATACCTTTGGACAGTCCATCTCGTCAGAGCCATCGTCACATTGTTCTATTCCGTCACAACGTGATTCTAATGGCACGCATGCACCGTCTCTACATCTCAATTCCGTCGACTGATCGCATTCCGGTACTGCTTCTTCGTGGCCTGTTCCATCGTTGTATACGCGAGTTTGCACGTGTTTGTGTGTGTTCGTGTATACGTGCATTTGGTCATTGTTGTTTTATGAAAACAAGCGACATTAAATAAGAATCATTACGCAAAATCATACGTATGAGCATATCAAAGTTTAACATGTCATATTCAAAAAGGGCTGCGTAACCAATAGAAACAACTTAAATACGTCAAAGTAACATAGAATTTTTTCAATGATTTAGCACATTGATTGCCACGAACACAGTAGCGTTCAAATTTAGAATGTCAAATTTTCTTTCCATGTAACTACTAGCTTGACTGTTATGTGGAAATGGTTAAGAACGCATTGTCAAATTTAGCCATACCTGACTACTGTTTTTTTTTGTATTTAGAAATTCTCTCATTCACTTGTTCTAGTAATATATGATAAGATGGCTGAAATAATACAGAATGCTGCATAGAAAAATGGAAAATTCCTAATAATTCAGGACGTATGACCGAGAGCGAATGAAGGAAGTTAGGAAATAGTCCCCGGATTGATTTTAAAAATACGAATGTTATCTTGGAACTACTATAAATGTCTCAGCTCTCCGATATATAGTGCCAAACAAATGTAGCTAATATGGCAATCAATATATTTACTCTATGACGGTCTACGCTGGCAAAATCTATATGTGGTACATTCCGCATGCACGATAACGTTGTTCTAATACCTTCACGCATATCACGCCAAATATATGGCTCACGAAAAGATCCACTCCACGACAAGCACCTTCTCATTTTCTCTTACAAACGAATATGCGAATTTAAAGGTTTCAGCCGATAAACGATCGCTGCACTGATTCGAAAACTTTCCTTTATAGTTTCCTTTGCGGGATTTGCCATTCGGACGAAGTTCGACGTGCATTTGTTGTTGGTGGAAAATATATTCCGCAAATAGATAGATACGGGTGGAATCAGTACGCCGCAGAGTTCAACTCCGAAAGCAGCTGACGTGGAATCAATCATTTTCGCCTCTCAAGTATCTGGAGTCCGAATGAAGTTACCTGGGAATATCCTAAAGGTGAATCCCTCTGGACCGACTTGGATACTGCCCAAAGAATGATACTGCAGCTGTTGCTCAAGGATAGCACGCATTTCGATCTCGTCCGTGAACGTGGAACCAATGTCAAGTGTCACCTGAGACGCAAATGCGTCGGATGTCGGCCTAAAAGCCAATAAACATTGTTATTCCTCAAACTTATGTCTCAAGAAAGAGCCTAATTCTAAACATCTGAAGCCACAGACTTCGGCGAAACTTACGATATTTTTACAACAGTGGCAAAGTGATTGTAATCAGGAATCTGTCGATTGAAGAGGTCTTCTATTGCATGAGTCAGATTGCCGCTTAATTCTTTATATTCTCTACTCTTCCTGTCAGCGTACTCGCGTCTGTAGGGCTCGCCGACTGTCAAAGTTATTCGGTAGAATCCTGTGAAAGAAGAAAAAGGAAAAATATCAGCACATTATATGTACATATATATACAGTAAAACCTGCTTTCCAGTCAAGATATCTCCCGTTCTGATAACAAACCTGATCAATACTTTTACGAATATTTATGCTTCGCTGAAGTATTTTTGCAGGAAAGGCGTTACACGATAGTGCACTTACTCGCTTTTCCACCGATCTTTCGACCATCCGTAACCGGATGTATGTCCAATTCGGACTCTGTAGCACTGCCTTCGATCTCTCCCGAGCCGGCCAAATCCTCGTCGTCGGTATTCCCATATCGCGAAGGTACTCTTCGGGTTCCAGCGTTGTGACTGTATTCAATATCATGCTGCAAACATTATTCCATCGTAACAAAATTACACAATAATATGCCTCGAACAATCCTAAATAATGAGCGAAAGTTTTCCTAAATGTCTGATTAGAAAACGTGACGGATCTTACCTCGTTTGGATTGTCGATTTCTTCATCACTTTCACGAATCACCCTTTCTAAGACGGGCAGTTGTTTTCCGGTCCGCTCCGGACTTAAAAGTGGTTGACTCTTGTCAGGTATTAGTGCGGAGTTGATGTAGTCAACATCGGATTCATCTGCGTCGGATAAAAGAAAAAAAAAATTGTTAAGAATACTTGCAAACTCTTAGCGATCGGTTGGTTTATTGGATAGATAGCGTAAAGAAATATTTACTGAACAATGATGGTGTTGTAGTAGTAGTCGTAATAGGAGAAGTTGTCGTTGTTGTACTAGGAGTGAAGAAATCCCAAAAGCCCCTTTTTATCCTGTGAAAGAACGACTGTTCTTCGTGCCTCTCGATCAAGGGAACTTCGACGCCTGACTGCTTGCCATCTTGATCGAACACCAAATCATCATTCTGAAATAAGTACAAGGAGCTGCATTCATAGGACCCAAGTGACGTCGATGCATGATAGTGATTAAATGAAGTAGCGAAGAAAATTGCGGCTAATGAAGTATGTCAGCGGGTACAGGGGGGTCCGCTATTGGGGATGATCCTTGCCGTCTTCACTCACAGCGGCAGAAATTTATCAAAAGATTTTCTACGATTCGATCGCATTCGAAGGATGACTGCGAACAAAATGATTGCAGCCAATAAGCCTAATATCGTCTCTTGCGACAGCCGCGGTATCACGCGACCTGTAACCTGTGTTCAACCTATCGGGCTAAGCCGATTGCTGAAATCTACGCGTCATCCTGTATCGCGACATATGCCGGAAGATACGAAACAGCGGAGTGCGGGGACCACAAAACTTCATGAACTCCGCATTGGCCCTTAAACGAGCACACGTCGAAAGCTGGAGTGGACGCGTGTGGGGAGTGTGTAGTCGCTCGACGAGTATTCTCACGTGCTCCTCATAAAGAACCAATTCTCACCTAAACACACGATATAAATTCAGGATCGGCGGGCCATTCTCTTTGGCTCGCCTCGCCCGGTCGTGATTCGCCAAGCCTGGCCGGCAAACTGCCCAGGATTCGAGTGAGTGCGAGGAGGATTCGAGTCGCGGAGGGTCAACGACATCTTGCTCGTACGATGAAAATGGAGAACCCTGCTCGACCCCGTGCGACCGCGTTAGTAAGCCAAAGAGAGGCGAAAGGCGAAATATCGTTATGGAAGAATACTTGACGAGCCAAACGCGCTGCGTTTTTATCGTGCCTTACAACTGCGAAGATATACGCCAGGCTGAGAACCACGAGATATCGTATCATCGATGGACTGCATAATGAAGGCGTCATACGCACCTGCTGTTACGGTTAGAAAAATACGCGAAAAATATTGTCAAGCTACGACATCCGTTCTTGGCGCTTTACGATTCTTCCCTTACAAAAATGTGCAATGCATCGACGTGGATGTTATTAGATCTAAGTCGCACTGACCTAAGCATGATTTGATCATTTCAACACCTTGGCGTCTGCAATCCGTCGGCACGTGCGCGCTCGCAACTCAAACGTGTGAAACCCATTATGATGCAATACGAGATCGGAACGGTTGGCATGTGTTTTTTCACGCCATAAAAAATGCAACGGGACATTCATTCATCGATGCGGCGACAATACGAGGCTCTATGTCATACCGGTCATAGATACGTTGTTATTACGAGATATTTATACGCCTAGCGCGACAGAAGGCGTTTCTGTGTTTATCGCGCTTGCTTGGAATAGGTATTTACGCACGTGCACGTGAGCATGCGAACACGTCTGTGCAGTACTTGTCTGTGCGCATGCGTTACGTAACTTTGAACTCCGTTTTAATGAGGATAACGACACGGCGCAGCGTTTATTAACCCTCCAACCGGTCCAAACATTTGCCACGATAAACCGTGCTCGAAGATAGCGACTAATTCGAACAGCTATAACCTTCTTCGGAATCCTCTAGCTTCTCCTTTAGCGTGACGATCGATCCCGACAATAAATATTCAATTCTGCACTATTCCGATGTATTAAATAACGTTTTATTAGGAGAATTGACGGAGGGTGATAGAACGATTCAAAAAGTTAACTCGGAGTCGTCCCTTGTCGATAATACCTCAGCTTTAGGATGGCTAATTTTCTTGTTTGTAATTACATGACCGCGAATAAGATAGGACGAGTGGAAAGATACGCAAGATTAGACGGGTGATAAAATTATTAAGCGCGATGTAGCACATTTTGACGACGAAAAGCAAAGCAGCGCAAAGCGGAGGACCGAAGGAGTAACGAGACACCATCGGAGCATCGAAACGAAGCAGAGGCAAGGAGCTTTGTTATTCCGAACAAGTTTTACACGGGATTTCACAGCTAAGTCCACTCTATGATCCTTTCACGGCAACTACGTGCTCATACTTCGACAAAACAGCGCGCCCCTACAGTCCGAAATCCTTAAAATGCATGGGAAATACGTGTCCGCGCAGCTTAAGCGCCCGTAGGAAATTCGTCCTGTCTCAAAAAGGAGCACGGAAAGAGAAGGAGGGTATCCGAGAAGAAGGAAGGAAGCGAGAGAGGCAAAGGAGTCGACGGAACTTCGAAGCCTTTCGGAGCACGAAAGTTACACGGGGCATCGGGACGACGTACGATGCTTCTTAATCTTTTCTCACAAACCTGACCACCTTGAAACCACGATCAGTGAGCCCACGATCAATGAGAACGAACGCCCGCATATTCGTGACACTGAATAGGAACGAGCCTACACGCCGCCTTTAACTCGCAACAGCCTGCGGTACCTATTTATAGAACGATAATGACATTTTTGCATCCCACCAACGATTTTAGAACGATCAAAGCTATAACCGATAAACACGACCGACTAACGCTGCAATTTGTCTTCCAATCAAAGCGATCGCTAAGAACGAACACTCCGTGACTGATGCGGTGCAATTTATCGATTGGGACCGTATATGGCTCGCCTCTTTTACTTATGCATCGTATACTTAACCGTGCACACTCTTTTGATAAGCCGATAACCGCATCTGAGCTTCTGACCACCTTTTACAGAGATTGCTCTTTTTCGCCCTTCGTCCCGCGCGCGATTCGTGTTGCACGGGATCAAAAAATGAGGATCAAGAGAGGCGTGAGGTGACGCAAGGCGTTTCATCCGATCATATTGTTGCACTTCGAGCGCGCATAAAGAGCCGCGACCAAAAGGTACGCCAAAAACGGTCGTCGAAAGCGGGATCGCCAGAAGGGAGCGAGAGAAAGAGAGTGAGCCGGTCGATTAATACGAATAACCAGCGGAGCAAACGGGGTCGTTAAACTGCACGATGAGAAGAAAAAATGAGACCGTACTCGGGATGACTCACTCCTGGGAACTGGTCCTGAAAGGATCTCGGACGCGCAGCCATAACTAAATGAAGCTGCATGTGCTTTACGCGTACCGATGACATTGCGCAATTATCTGCGAGTAGTGCAAAATTCGACGACACGCATTTCGGAACATGACACGGTCATTTTTATCTCCAGGTCTATTGCCCTAGACGTCCAGTGAAGATATTCGGTAATGTATTAGGTATAAGGGAAAGTTCTGTCGTTTTTAACACGTGCACTTTTATGGGTTGATGATTCTTAGCAAGAATTTTGATCCGACTGAAACCGGTTTAAACAGTTAGATAATTTATATACATTTTTCGTATTTTAGTCAGTTTTTCTAAACTTGAAAACTGTCAACATAAGTGAAGAAAAAGTACACTTAAGACATTGTGTGTTGTATGCGTTTCAAAAAGGGAATAACGCGATGGAGGTAAAATAAACCCGTGTGATGTGGTTGAAGAGGGCGCAGTAACAACTCGAATATGCCAAAGATGGTTTGCGAAATTTCGTTCGGGTGATTTTTCTTTGAAAGATGAACCCAGATCAGGAAGGCCATCAGATGTCGATGAAGAACTGCTACACAATATGATCAGGGTAAATCCTACGTTAACTTCCAATAAAAGGCAAACAGTTGAAACTAACAAAAGACCTTACATTTTGAATTAAAATTTAAATAAAAATTTTAAAAAATGTCGTTTTTTCTTTAGAAAAAAAGCGACAGAACTTTCCCTTACACCTAATAACAGTGCAGAAGACGCTGTGTGGTTATCTGAGAAAAGCTCTGGCGACGCGTACGTCGGAATCGGCTATATTGGACGAATGAGACCACCTATCGTGAGATTCTGCTCTTGATAATGGACTAATAGATGGCGGCATACAAATCAATCTGTCAACAGTCGCCCAGCACCAGTTACGTGAGTCTGGCAAAGTGAAATCGGTAGAGCACATCCCATACATATGCAAACCATCTTCTATTTGCGAAGTTCGACGATGGCTGTTCGCGATTACATAACGAGATACTACCAGCCAGTATTTCATCAGAAAAGCCAGGGGACCGGGGACTTCTCTTTTCTTACATAGCTTGCGCGGATTACGGTACGCCTTATAATTAGAGCCTGCAATCTGCAGGTCAAAGCGTAATGCAGATAATCGTAATCGGCGACCTATGAAAGTCGCCGAGTCTTTCGGCGGGAAGATTCTTGCGTTGGGCGGCGATCGTGATTACCAGGAATCTGTGCTACGCACTTTTTTATACCTCGCGCAGTTTCACCGAAAATCACGCGCGCGGTGCGACGCGGTTTACACGCTGACTGCCAAGCGTACTTTGCTATGTTAGAACCGCGATGCGATGAAATACCACAGAGTACAATTAAATCGTGCAAAATAAAGTTAACGCAGAGTTGTTAGAAGCCAAAGTATTGAAGCACCGTTCCAATATCTATTGCTTTTACAAGATTGCAAATAGGCTTCATTGCGAATTTTTTGCATGTTTAGTTACATTTTTTTGCACCGGTCACCGGTTTCCACAGTGGCAGTCATGTGTTAAAATACATTGGCTGCCAAGCATATTTTGCTATGTTAGAACCGCGATGCGATGAAATACCGCGGATTACAATTAAATCGTGCAAAATAAAGGTCACGCAAAGTTGTTAGAAGCCAAAATATTAAAGCACCGTTTCAATATCGATTGGTTTTACAACATTGCAAATAGGCTTCATTGCGAATTTTTTGCATTTTCAGTAAAATCTTTTGCACCGGTCACCGGTATCCACAGTGGCAGTCAATGTCTTAAAATTTTGCAATGTTAGAACCGCGATGCGATGAAAAACCGCAGAGTACAATTAAATCATGCAAAATAAAGGTAACGCAAAGTTGTTAGAAGCCAAAGTATTAAAGCACCGTTTCAATATCGATTGGTTTTACAACATTGCAAATAGACTTCATTGCGAATTTTTTGCATTTTCAGTAAAATCTTTTGCACCGGTCACCGGTTTCCACAGTGGCAGTCAATGTCTTAAAACACGTTGACTGCCAAGCGTATTTTGCTATGTTAGAATCGCGATGCGATGAAAAACCGCAGAGTACAATTAAATCGCGCAAAATAAAGTTGCAGATTTGTTAGAAGCCAAAGTATTGAAGCACCGTTCCAATATCAATTGCTTTTACAAGATTGCAAACAGGCTTCATTGCACATTTTTTCCATTTTCAGTAAAATCTTTTGACGCGGTCACCGATGACCACCGTGTTACCACGTTGACTGCAAAGCGTATTGTGCTATGTTAGAACTGCGATGCGATGAAATACTACAGATTATGATTAAATCGTACAAAGTAAAGGTAACGCAGAGTTGTTAGAAGCCAAAGTATTGAAGCACCGTTCCAATATCAATTGCTTTTAGAAGATTGCAAATGGTCTTCACTGCAAATTGTTTACATTTTCATTCAAATCTTTTGCACCGGTCACCGGTGACCAACGTAGCAGTCAACGTGTTAAAAAAGACCGTGACATTCTGGCGATACGAAGATTGACACCGAGCAGCTGTCTGTCGAAACGTCCCAATTTTATGCGATAAAGCATGAAGGTAGAGAAGAGGCGAGGGAAGCCGAGGGTGAAGGAGAAAGCCTGACGCCTTTAAAGGTCAAGATCCGACACAGGTATCATCAGCGTGCTCGGCCGCGAGGAGCACAGAAATCCCGGCAATTTGAGGGACTTCTCGAGGGCTTCGTCCTAACGGAAATATACGTCGACGGGCGGGGGTGTGCGGAACGTGCCGTGATTCGCTCCGAGGGAAAGAAAAGAATAGTACGCCGATCGTCCTTTGTCTTAAGCCGCGGTATATTAATGTGAAGAACATGTTACCGAAGGGGTTGGTCGGGGGTTGGCAAGGGATGTCTCTCTCCATTCACCCCTAGTGAGGCGAGAAAGGGGGTCGACGACGCGCGGCATACTAACTAGCCGCCACACACGCCTCCACCGAATCTCCGCCCCGACGCCGACGGCAGGGAAGCTTCGTTTAACCGCACCTTTGCATTTTAACAGCCTCTCGCCGGAAGAACGACCGACCGTGATGATCGAGGTACCTTCCGCCGAGCGATGGACGCTGTCACAGAACGCTCCCGTCAGACATCCTAGGCTTACTTTTCGGCGCCTGTCTCGGGTGTCTTAACACACTGCGTACGGGTGACGAGATATCTCGTCTTTAGCAAGCCGAACGTTGTGGTCGGCGGCGAGATATTTTGTTTTCAGGTTTCTTCGACTCAATCGACGGTTTAACAAACCAAAAATACACTCTTGTTACATTACCAGGATAACGAAGTGTCGCGTATTCCCCTAACAAATGGTTAGCGAAAAAAAATTAACGTCGACATTCTGAGAGTGTAAAAATCAGTCGGTCAGTACAACCATTACATCGGTAGCTCTGTGTCGATTGTGTATCATACCTTATAAAGTGTTTTATTGTTGTACAGCATTTTGTTATTTCAAAATCCGCGTTTTAATTTGTAAGGAAACAGCTTTTTAAAAATCATTTATATTTTCAGTTTTTTTAATGATAATTTATATAAAGAATTATTTTATGACACAGGCTCTAATTCTAAAATAGTAGCAAAATGACGCATTGAAGTAAAAAATCTAAAAGATGTATAAAAAATATATATGCGAATAAAGAAGTATATAAATGCGAATTAAAAAAGTGCATATATGCATCGTATAAAGTCTTTCTGGAGCGCTCAAAAACGCGCGGGCCCTGGAACACGTTGACTGCCGTGGTGGTCATCAGTAACCGGCACAAAAGGTCTCACAAGAAATTCAAAAAATACCCAATCGGTAGCACTTATAATTTTATAAACGCAATTAATATTAAATACTGATTCAATTTTTTGTTCTCCGATACCTTCGAATTATTTTCATTTTGCACAGTTCAATCATATTCTGTAGTACTTCTTTCGTTGCAGTTTTAATATAGTGAAATACGCTCGGCAGTCAACGTGTTAAATAGTCATTCAATTCTTTGGGGTCCGATACCTTCACATTATTTTCATTTTGCACGCTCGGCAATGTTAAATCGCATTCTATTTTCATTTTGCAGTAATTCAATCGCATTATCACGTTGCGGTTTTAATATAGTAAAATAGACATGGCAATCAACGTGCCAAGCGACAGCGGCATTGCCTGCGTAATTCAAGTCAAGAAGAAGCCGAAGCATCGTCGATGTTGGCTAACTATAAAAGTCACGGAGTCCGTCCAGCTTCAACACGTGTACTCTTTCCCAGCGCAACAGAGTACATCCGCAGCAGGAGAAGCGGAGGACGGCCGTGGCGGATGATCTTATATGAACTTTCATATCCCCCATGCGAGAAGAACGAGGAACCAGCCAAATACCGAGCCAGACAATTCCCACCCACCGCTCTACCCATCCGGTGTCCGTTTGTTCGGCCCTCCGTTCCAACGGCCACCACGAATAGCGGAGCTCGACGAAATTGCGGAAATCACGTCGGTCTGATTTCCCGAGAAAAACGTCCCGTCTCGCAGCATCCGAAGATCCCGCGGGCTGCGATCTGCCAGTCAGGCAGGTCAGCCTTCGGTATAGAGGGGAACCGCTTCTGCTCGAATTATGGCGAAAAATAATCGGACCGCCGTACAACTCCCCTTCGACCCTTCAGTCGCAACGTCGGAAGAGTTAGTTTTGTTGTGATCCGAACACGCTAAACGCCGAAACTCTTCGGACATTACTGCTAATGTCGGATGACAGCGTAATCCGAAATAAGTCGAAGGAATGAAGAATGCCTTGAAATGACTTAGTATCTATTCGAATAATTACATTGTTTCTGACATGCATGTCGATTCGATAGATCTACGAGTCTAAACGAATGTGACAATCTCGGCAGTAAATGAGATGTGCCCTAATTCCAAGAAATCGTTGAAATTTTTATTTTAGTCTGTAATACGATGTCGGAGCGATCCATGCACCGCATAAAATTCATCTTGCGAACCTCTGTTATTGACAACGGATAAACGCTAAACGACAGAGAACAATACCTTGCTATTAATAATGAATGTTTTATAATCCTATAAATGATGGACCATCCATAAATGATTATACTTAATATTTTAAAAAAAGCAGTATTCAAGAGCACGCATTATATTGACAAGTGCCACGGAAAATGTAAAGCAAAAACAGTAACGTAACAACATAGTACTGCATTTTGCATGGCACACGATTAATTAACAACGGAAGCATTAGACCTACAGATATCGACACCAAGTGAACTCAATCGTTTTGCACCGCTACTTCGGACATTGGCTTTTCGTACTTTGACTAATCATTGAGTGATTTGCCCGAGTGTACTATCGACGGAGATTTTAACGTACAAGGATAACTGTTCGCTAGCGGCTGAAAATGGGTTCTATATCCTTCCGGATTTAAAAATGCGACAGGAAATCAAATTTCCTGCATCGCGCTTTTCTCGACTATCTTTACATCAATAACGCCCCCTTTTTCACTCCACCGATAACCGCATACACCAGCCTCCGGAAAGGAAATTTCTCTTTTAAATATGACCCAAGGCGTCACAAATTACGTTTGATTGGCCAATGGTCAAATATTCCGGGGCGATGCATTCATTTTTGTCTCATTCGTCAGCATTCGTACCATTTTGGGATAAAATTAAAAACTCCGCGTAGATAACCGCGCTCAGCGTGCATAATTCGAGAGATTTAACTTGTCATGCACATACTGTGTGAGTGGCGAGAACCGAGAGACTGCCTTTCCAGAAGTCGACGTCAATATCGGCTGAATAAATCGGCCAAAATTTTCACCCGAACCCCGTAAATCCGAAAGACGGATAACGAAGAGGGTAGGTCAGTTTTAACGTAAACAAGGACGCGCGTGTGCCTAAATGTGTCCATTAAGCCAGACTCTATATCCACGCAACCCTCTTCGAGTTTTCTCCCCACTGGCGGCGTCTAGCGTGTTTCATCATTGACACCGCTCTGCCTTTTGCCGAGAAATGAAACCCGAGGCGATGAGTGGCGGACTCAACAAATTACGAAACTCACTTACCACTTACGTCCCTACAGGGACTACTTGCGCCCGACTAAGAAGACCATCGAAATTCTCGAGCGCTCTCAACCATTACCCTGAAGCTTGCACCGAACGAACGACAATGCCGCTAATGATATAGATACCGTAGTACAATGCGATAAATCAATGAACGGAGGAGCAATTGTCGCTTGTCATTCCGTTACCCATCAGCAAGGTGAAGCTCGTCAATTGGCCGATTAACTTACGTAACACATCCCACGTTCAACCGTACACATGCCGGTCTTTACGGACGCTTGATCAGACGGTCATTAACTCTATTAAGTTGTTACGAGGATCCATAGATCGGGATAGATGGAACTGCCGCACGGGTCTATCGCTGACATCACAGAATTGCGTTATTCTTAGTGGCGGTGTGACGTGCATATTACGCAAAATCTCAATAACATTGGATATCCGCGACTCGAAGGTACATTAAGTCGATGATGACGACCAGGCGAAGTCGGTCATCGCAGCGTAGGACGCGGGAAGTCAGAAATATCTGCGGTCCGAATTTCTCCGGAACGTCAGGAAATATATGAGCGGTATGCGTGAAAGTGGAACGCTCGCGAATCTACAATAATATACAACCGATACGGTGGGCGGCCCCAGTTTTGCAGCACAATGTGCACGCGGCTGTGTTTTGGCGATCGTGGCTCGTTTCGAGCGTGCTAAACCTGGATAAATTGGCCGAAACGTGCTCCGACGCGAGTGTTGAACGAGAGCCCTAGCGCGCTGAAATAAGCCATGTCGTGCACGGCTTACCTCGCTAAGAAATCCACGCGCGTGATCCGTTACCATCAAACCTCGGGCGGCCGGTTATGGGGAAAGTTCGCCGCACGAAAATGAATGCCGTTCGCCTGAAATTACAAATATACGAACAATGCGAGCGCCAATATATCAGCCCGATTGATAACTGAGCCCGGAGCACCATCGACTGTATCCCTCCTCTGTTTTGATGGCCGTCAAACGTGCTTTGAATGAAAATAATATCCGGCCGATCCTGGAGGCTCGAGGCTGCACGCGCGTAAAGGAGACCGTGCCGTCCCGTGTCCACCGAAACCTCTGTAAACATTCGGAAATAGATTTTAAACGATCAAAAACGCGCCACGAGTGGGTTTCAGGATAAACGTGCGACCTTCTCAAAACACGTTCCACTTTTTCCTTCGCCGATGCCGGCTCGCAATTCTCAAAATACACTACGCGTTGAGCGGCACTGTCGTCCGATGATACGAAATTATCGGACGGATTGCGACACGCGATTCGACCTCGCCGAGTCTAGCCGAAAACTCGCGGGCGCTTCGTGAATCCGTGTTAAGAATCTCCTTTGAACTTGTTTTGGCGCCGCGACTTCACCTGACCGCAGAACAGGCGTCCTTTGTTAGTCCGGTCGTAAAGGCACCGAGCCACGGAAAATGGAGGCACTGTTTCTCGTCAGGAACGCCAACGCGGCCCGCTAAGAAGGAGGGCAGCAAACTTTACTACCCGCTTGTCTGGCAAAAGCAAACAATTCCGAACGCACTAGTCGCCAGTTGGTCGCGTAGCGTTCGGTATCGAGAATAGATTAGCCAAGGAATTAGAACGGTTCCCTGGATCGTCCATAAGCGGTTTGCCGCGGCAGCTTTGCGCTGTCAAGCCAGGCATTCGTCAGTTGCGTTCCCTGGTTATACTCAATCGTAAACGAAAGTTCCGTCCTATAACGTAAACCGATTCTAACAGGTTCCGTATGATACGATAAATCAGGCAGATTAATGGAGTTATCGTTAAAGTGTCAATGAAATTAAAGGAATGAAAAAGGGATGCGGCTAAATGGGAGTATTAAGATTTAATGTACCGTTGACCAATTCAGGCTTCACGAACACGGAAAAATAAATCCTGCGGAGTACCGCAACCTCGGACGGTATCTCAGCTTAGCAAGACGCTAATGACGCTCTAAGCAGATCTGTATGTTCTCCTCTCCGACTTCCGTTTCCCGCGGATGTTTAATCACTGCTTGCGATGACAGCATCTTACAAATTCTCGACACCCGACCGATACCGTGATAAAAGAAGCTATACACATACCGAGCGCAACAACATTTCGCAGAAGGCATTGCGACACGGCTGATTCGAATAAATTTGTAATTTGAAATCTGACATTTATGACTCAAGGCGACTGAATTAAAAAGTCTGTGCACAAATCGCGCATGAATATTCATGTTTCGCGGCTGATCTCGTCGGAAATACAATGCTGGACTCGTGTTGAAGCTGTGTGAACGAGTCCAGCGTCTGGAAGTGCATCACGCGTAATGACATCACGTGTAAAATGAAAAGCTGACGCTTGTGTAATTATCGGGCCGTCGGATGTTCGTATCGCGTGGAATGCTAAAACGTAATTGTTCATATTGAATTGATAATTTCGACCTCGAAACACACATGGAAAAGTCGAGCAGGACTTCCTCTCGGAAATTACTCTCCACCGTCGTTCCCTGGCTTGACAAAATCATCGCGCCGACGGCACTCGGAATTCACGCCGCCGTCAGCGACGCGACCCTCCATCGGCGCCAAAGTCTGGCCACCGAAAGCATTTCAACTTCCTGGCTCATCCAAAGGGCAAAGAGCGGAATTCAACGTCGACTACATCGCCCCGGAAACAAATCGTTTATTCAGTCACGCCCGGCATTCACGGCGCCGTTGAAAAAAAGAAATCGTGCCCGCCGCGGTGCGAAACACTTTTGACAAGTGAGTCGGTGCGTTTTGAAAGGTTGCGCGCCGCAGAACCCTCCCCTACGCGTCCTGAACGCGTTCGATCGTTTCACGGGCGGCTTTACGCTCACGCAAACGCGAGTTCCGCGGCAAAGGGAAAACGTCGGCGTTCGTCATCACATTTTTTTAATTGGCATTGCGCGTCAGCGTTAATTTTCGAGCGAGGACAGTCGGGGAAAAATCCCCTAACGCGAAGTATCGCTCATTAACTTTCGATGTCGCGAGCGAAACGTACACACGGAAGAAAATGTTGCTTGAAAGACAGGCCTTAGACCGAACGAAAGGATACGAACGTTTCCGCGAGACGATGTACAAAGGAATTCGACAGTCTTTCATGCGACAAAGAGACTAGGAGGGACTACCCCATCCCACCCCCGGGGAGTCTGAGCAATGGGGTAAATAGACGCAAAAAAAGACCGACTGCGGCGGTTAGCTTGTGGCTCGTGGGTGTGGAACGAGAGCCCTCTTGGCCAGCCACTCTTTCTCGCTCTTTTGCTGTTTCGCTCGTTCGCTCTCCCTCGCCGTCCTCGTTTGCGTCCTTCTACATCTCTTCGTACCCTTCCTCCTCTTCAGCCTCTTCTTCTCGCTCTCAGAAGCTTCGTCACCTAGCGAGCGAGGGAGGAAAATGGGTATGAGGCCTACAGAGCAGCTTACATCGAAACCACTCTAATAGTCTATTGTCTAACGTGCAAGCGACAAATCCTCTTCCTTATATCTGCCAGCTTACACTTGCGGGATATAACGCATCGCGCGACTTTTCGCCCGACTCATGCTCTCGAACGGCTCGACTTCGTCTCGTCCTCAGTTCGCGGTCGAAGGGAACTGGAAATTATTCTGATGACATTGAGTTAAGACACAGAAGACGTAATATGTACATGTGACAGGACGAGTTCTGGCGCGTCCCGTCAAACGACACGAACGCGGTTATATTTGCGCAACGCAGAATCGCCATAAGGCAACCGCTCCCAGCTTGTCGTCTCGTAAGTCGTGGTTGTGACTCAATAGCAGAGAAAGCATGCGGCACGAATATGTCATGAGTCACCACCCACAAATATACGCACCGAACAAGATTGTCGTCTCGCTTCGAAAGGTTGAAATCTCGCTCCGATGCACGCGCAGAATTACCATTTACATTGCCCAACGTACCTCGCTCCGAAAACCAGCGGTTAGCTACCCTTGTAATTTCCGCGGAACACTGTGCTCCGAAAAGTAACCGCGTATTAGACGGTGCCGCGACGATCAAATAATAGAAGCGGGGCGTCATCGTTTGAAAGGGAAGCCGGCCATATGAACGCGTAGACAAATTGATAGGTGCAAGGAGCGATGGGGAAACGGTGAATGAAAAAGTCTGTTGCGGTTTTTCCCATTAATGCAGTGTAAACAGCGTAGTAAAACGTGAAACGCCACTATAAAACGAGCTCGCGCGACCGAACAGTTTTTAATGCTTCCCTTTGCTCGGCGAGCGAGGGCAATTGACGTTAATTGTGATGCGCGACGCGCCGTTACAGGATCATACAATAAAAACAGCAGTCTGCGTGCGACACATGCCGTGCCTCGTCTAGACGCTAGACGAGTGCGATCCTTTTTCTCTCCTCGTTTCTCTTGCCCCTCGCTGAATCCGCTCGTGTTTAGCGTACTAGCCACGCAAAATTGTGCGTGCAGTGCTCTACGATACGATCGCGGCACTCGGGATAATTATGCGCGCGTGCAGAACGTGCGAAAGAATTAAGGATCATTAAAGACGCAGCTGTACAGGATCAGAGATAAACTTGAAATGAACCGACGTAAATTAACACATTGTTTGACAGCTACAAATTCAGTACGGAACTAGCATATTTGTCATGTTAGTGCCTTATTGGAGGCGTCCGATTAAATGCTAGTATCGGTATTTAACACGTTGACTGTCAAGCGTCTTTTGGGACGTTAGAACCGCGATGCAATGAAATACTGCCGAGTATGATTAAATCTTTTACAAGATTGCAAATAGGATAAATCGATTGTAAATTAACACATTGTTTGACAGCTACAAATTCAGTACGGAACTGGCATATTTGTCATGTTAGTGCGTTATTGAATGTGTCCGATTAAATGCTAGTATCAGTATTTAACACGTTGACTGCCAAGAGAATTTTACTATGTTAGAACCGCGATGCGATGAAATACTGCAGAGTATGATTAAATCGCGCAAAAACTAAGGTAACGCAGAGTTGTTAGAAGCCAAAGTATTAAAGCACCGTTATAATATCAATTGCTTTTACAAGATATCAATTCATTGCTTTTACTTTAACACAGATTGCAAATAGGATTCATTAACTGCCAAGCGTATTTTGAATGTTAGAACTGCGATGAAATACATTTAAATCAGTAATAAGTGTAGTAGTGTAGTATAAGTAATAAATGTATAGTAAAATCTTTTACACAGGTCACTGTTTTCCACAGTGTTAACACGTTGATTGCCAAGCGTATTTTGCTACGTTAAAATCGCAATGCGATAAAATACTGCACAGTATAATTAAATCGTACAAAATAAAGGTAACACAGAGTTGTTAGAAACCAAAGTATTGAAGCACCGTTCCAATATCAATTGCTTTTACAAGATTGCAAATAGGCTTTATGGCGATTTTTTTTGCATTTATAGTAAAATCTTTTGCACAGGTGACCGGTTTTCATAGTGGCTGCAGTATTAACACGTTGACTGCCAAGCGTATTTTGCTATGTTAGAACCGCGATCCGATGAAATACTGCAAGTATGATTAAATCATGCAAAATAAAGGTAACGCAAAATTGTTAGAAGCAAAAGTATTGAAGCACCGTTCTAATGTTAATTGCTTTTACAAGATTGTAAATAGGCTTCATTGTAAATTTTTTGCATTTTTAGTAAAATCTTTTGCGCCAGTTACCGGTGACGACCGTGACAGTCAACATGTTAATGATCGGCGATGATTTTCGTGAGTCTTTCTGAATGGTCGCAAACATCTGCGAAGAACAACCGTGTTCCATTCACCCGACGCGTCTAGCGAGAGTGGGTAACTTTACACGAGCAACGCATCGTTCGTTACGTTTGAACGTTCGGAATACATCAACTGTTCTATTATGAACACAGCCTCCCTATGAACGAAACTAATACTCCGCCGATATTAGGTTTCCAATTAAACGCCAATTACGGCTCACGTTTTCAGTGCAACACTTCCCGGGACGCTGATCATCATTACGGAACTCATCAGAGGTTGATTATCAGAAACACGCATGAGCTCGTGGAGTGAGCTCGATGAACATTCGGGATCCTTCAAGGTATTTTTTGGCAATTAGTCAAATGGCGGCTTGAATTTCTGGAAGGAGTCCGAATTAATCACGTGTATATGTGACGGTAAATTCCAGTGCATATATGTTTCGACTATGCGTCATCACTTTGTGTTTCTGTTACGACGATAAATCATAACTTGACAAGTTTCACCCATGACAGAACTCACGCTTGATCAATTCCATCTAAGACAATTCAATTGCGGGAGGGTAACGACACTATAGACGCCCCATTCATCCGCTGCGTTTCAAACCTCATATTTAACACCATGCGTCATTCTTCAACACGTCGGTATTCTTATTGTCCTCACAACTCGCAGTTATTTTCGCAAGAAGTTCATCTTGAACATTTTTTTTAAAAATATCTTTTCGGGTACAAAAAGGAGTTCAAACAAACTGTGAAAAAATCATATCTTGACAAGTTTCACCCATGACAGAACTCACGCTTGATCAATTCCATCTAAGACAATTCAATTGCGGGAGGGTAACGACATTATAGACGCCCCATTCATCCGCTGCGTTTCAAACCTCATATTTAACACCACACGTCATTCTTCAACACGTCGGTATTCTTATTGTCCTCACAACTCGCAGTTATTTTCGCAAGAAGTTCATCTTGAACATTTTTTTTAAAAATATCTTTTCGGGTACAAAAAGGAGTTCAAACAAACTGTGAAAAAATCATATCTTGACAAGTTTCACCCATGACAGAACTCACGCTTGATCAATTCCATCTAAGACAATTCAATTGCGGGAGGGTAACGACACTATAGACGCCCCATTCATCCGCTGCGTTTCAAACCTCATATTTAACACCATACGTCATTCTTCAACACGTCGGTATTCTTATTGTCCTCACGACTTGCAGTTATTTTCGCAAGAAGTTCATCTCGAACATTTTTTTAAAAAATATCTTTTCGGGTACAAAAAGGAGTTCAAACAAACTGTGAAAAAAATACACTTGCACTCTTTTAACAGGGAGATCTCCAACTTTGACCTTTGCAACGCGTTTCCTTTTTCTGTTATTATCCGTTATCTTCTTCTGGAGTTGTTCGCAATTACTAACAAAGTGTTTCTATAAAGCACAGTATACAATAAAATCCACCAATTTAGTGGTGAAAATTACTTAAAAAGTTACACAATCGATTGGGACTAAATAAAGTTATAGCGGCATGAGGTGTTACAAGTAAATACTAAAAACGCACAATCCACTGTATAAACTGGTATGCTGTGAACGATACCATACTGTAGAAAAATATTAAAACACAATACTATTTTTTTATTTCACTGTACTATTCACTATTATTGGACTGTACTAGTTATTTTTAGTCATTTTTAATGTTCTTAATTTTCAAACTTTATTACCTATACTTTTTGAACAACCTACAAAAAATAATTGTTATATACTTTTAATTTCATGTTTTGTATAAACAATATTTGAAATCGTTAAACGGAACTCTTACCGCAAGATATAATTGACCGCTTAAATAATTTTCAGACTTCTTTGATTTCAAATAATGAACATCAGTCCGCATTACTTACGAAAAATGTGTGATGGAAACCGTACAGTTTGTTTGGGCGCGCGCGGTCTACTAAGTGTTAAGTGCAATGGTGAAGTATGATAAAAAAATAAGTGACAACGAAAAAAGACTCAATTACATTGAACATCTTCACACTTTTGAGTCATCCAATATGTAAACTACATGACCAATGCATCCATATACCGCTCATAAATCCTTCCCGATTTCGCAGTCGAGCATCGCAGCACATTACAGAAAGAAATGGCAGACGCCAATTAACTAATTAACTTGCGCCCGACGAGTTGGTTCTCCTCAACTCGATGCGTAAGAGGAGAATCGTGCCACGGACTGTTTCGCGTACATCTTCGACTACCAAAAGGTTACCCGCCGCACTTGTCCGACCCGTTAATATTTCAGTTCTTTATGGACATCTTTTCGTTTATTCTCACGACTGGTGTCGCGCCAGCATCATCTGCCTTATGACATCACCCAGACATCGGTCGAACGATAGCAGCAAACTCGACAATGAGGTATTCAAATAATCACGCCAGTGCGACACTTCGCACATCCGTTAAGTTGACCGCACGAACTAAGGCTTTCGTAGTTTGAGAGAAGGCCTCGAAGACGATTAATGGATACTTCATGTCCCATTGTTGCGTCTCGACAAACATAATACCTATACTATTTATGGTCAGCAGATTTAGAACGCGGTAGATAGGCAATTTTATAGTCTACCGAATAGCCTAGGTGACATTATCGTCTCGGTAAACGTTGTCAGTGCGATTTTAACACTTTGACTGCCAAGCGTATTTTGCTATATTAGAACCGCGATGCGATAAAATTCTGCAGAGTATGATTAAATCGTGCAAAACGAAGGTAACGCAGAGTTATTAGAAGCTAAAGTATCGAAGCATCATTCCAATATCAACGGCTTTTACTAGATTGCAAGTAGGCTTCATGGCGAATTTTTTGCATTTATAGTAAAATCTTTGTGCCGGTCACCGGTGACCACCGTGGCGGTCAAAGTGTTAATTGCCAGAGTCCGATATTTAACACGTTCACACCGGGGCCGATTTTCATGTTTTTCGCTGTGAGGCGGCGCTCGAATTCATGCAGCGCTTAATTTGGTGGCTCACGATTGTGACTCGTTTCAATTATTTAAATGTTCAACTATACGGCAATTTTGTCCACTTACTAAACGAACTATATTTTTGATAGTGAGCGGCGTCTAAACAAATGTTCACGCCCGATGGGACAGTCGAGCGTGAACCACCGGTGGTACACACCGGCGTGAACGTGTTAATTCAATCAACTGGTTATCTGGATTGCCTGTAGTGACAGTATCGTTTCCGCCGCCGTAAGCTATACACCGGCACTTGTCACGTGCCCCATCACAGTCAACGAACATAGAAAAAAAAACGAAATCGTGCGAACCAAACGATCGCCGATTGGCAAGAAGGAACGGCTGTTGCTCTCACCGCAAATGACTTCTCGATAATCGACCGGATCGGACCACCTCGCCGACTTCAAAGTCAAGAACGAACCGCCTACCGTCTTGCGTTACGGTTCGTTACACTCGAATTCGTTAATCTGACCACCGTGCGCGGTTGCGTTCTAATCGAAAAGCTAATCAGGAATCAAATCGGGGACAGCTCGTCGCACAGTCTCGTCAAAAGAACTTCGCAGTTTCTACGCGGCGATCTGTAAACGGGCACGTTTCCTCTTGTCTTCAGTAAACATTTCGACTTTACCCTCCTAATACCGACGACCTCGTTTCGTTATCGGCATTGAGGAAAATTGACAAACTGCATTAGATCGCGGGCATACCAATCGCCGGAATTACTATCGGGTACATTCGCGTAATGCCAGGGTCGTGCGTGGTCGTTTCCTCGGATCATTATCGCGTGTATCCGGTCCGTGGAGCGAGACTCGACACTGGAATTAGCACTGTTCCACGCACTTCGTACGTATGCGCAAACACACGCCGCCAACTTCCGCTGCACCCCTTATGCACGCTTTGGAAGCTAATAGTTGATCCCACCTTCCGCGGTAAAACTACAAACTGCGATGTATTGATCAATTTTGTTAACACGTTGACTGCCAAGTGTATTTTGCTAAGATAGAACCAGGATGCGATGAAATACTGCAAAGTATGATTAACGGTTTGAGTGCTATGGACGCATATATGCGTTCGTCGAAATTTATCGGTGTCGACTATGGGCGGATGTATGCGTCCCCAATAAATTCGATTTCTTACCTATTGCAATCACAATTATGAATGTACGAGATGAATACAGAGGCATTCTTAATCAAATAATTTTCTTGCATTATTTAATTTGGCGTAAATGAAGAATTATCATTAGAAGTTCGTATGCGCAAACACACGCCACCGACTTCCGCTGCACCCCTTATGCACGCTTTGGAAGCTAATAGTTGATCCAACCTTCCGCGGCAAAACTACAAACTGCGATGTATTGATCAATTTTGTTAACACGTTAACTGCCAAGCGTATTTTGCTATAATAGAACCGCGATGCAATGAAATACTGCAAAGTACGATTAACCCTTTGAGTGCTATGGATGCATATATGCGTCCCCAATAAATTCGATTTCTTATCTATTGCAGCCACAATTATCAATGTACGAGATGAACACACAGGCATTCGTTATCAAATAATTTTCTTGCATTATCTAATTTGGCGTAAATTAAGATTTATCATTAGAAGTTCGTATGAGCAAACACACGCCGCCGACTTCCGCTGCACCCCTTATGCACGCTTTGGAAGCTAATAGTTGATCCAACCTTCCGCGGCAAAACTACAAACTGCGATGTATTGATCAATTTTGTTAACACGTTGACTGCCAAGCGTATTTGCTATGTTAGAACCGCGATGCGATGAAATACTGCAAAGTATGATTAAATCGTGCAAAATGAAGATAACGCAAAGTTGTTAGAAGCCAAAGTATTGAAGCACCATTCCAATATCAATTGCTTTTACAAGATTACAAGTAGGCTTCATTGCAAATTTTTTTGCATTTATAATAAAATCTTTTGCGCTGGTCACCGGGGACCACCGTGGCAGTCAACGTGTTAACCCTTTGATAGCTGAATACTTGCGGTCCAAGCGGTTTCTAAGCACAAAACACTTTCCGGTAGTGCGAAATTTATTCACTGATTATATATGGCGCAACTAAGTTCTAATGGTAATTTTTCATTTACGTCAAATTAAGTAATGCGAGAGAATTATTTTCGCTGCATTTTCGCTGCAATAGGTAAGAAATTGAAACGTTTGGGGACGCGTATATACGCTTATAGTCGATACCGATAGATTTCGGCGGACGCATATATGCGTCCATAGCAGTCAAAGGATTAAATCGAGAAAATGTGCACTGGCAAGTGGCGGCAGGTACCTAAATGAATGTTAATTGGACCGTGTGAACGTTTAACCGAAACAAGTCCCGAGCAACTATGTACACTCGTCATAAGTGGTCAAACTGTCTCCATTCTGCTGTCTGGTTCGGGTGACTGCAGTAACAGTATCGTCAACAACAGCAGCCACGGTTATGTCGGCGTCTGAATCACTGAAAAAGGATTACGTTTTCAGGGTATAGCCCAAAAATAGATGAAAAAGTTCAACTTTTTTTTCCAACGAATCTATACCATACGTAGATGTCAATTAGCGCTGAGAATAGACTGTCTACCCAGTAACCTGTCAATAGCTTCGGAGAAGTGGCGATGTTTGTATGTCGGAAAATGGCGCTTAAATAGTTTATCGATATCGGTCACGTGTGAAAGGGCGTCAGAAAAGCGTCGAAAAGTACAACTTACAGCCTAGCATCAATTATTTAGCCGCGAGGGGTCCGTAGAGAAATTAAGAATATTTATTCGATTACCATTTTGGTGAATGAATAAAAGTTCTCTGATTTACTCGATTGGTGTGACGATTGCTTTAGAAACGCAGTTGCTCGTGTACATCGTTATTAATTATACTAGAATCGTATTGTGGAATAAATATACATTCCGTCATTGCAGTGACAGCGCTGACCATATATAGTTGACATAGCAGTCAATATGTTGAGCGCTTGTAGAGATATCTACATCCCGGTACCATTCGAGATGCCGTGTACGTCATACTACGAGTGGGAAACTTATCACTCCGCGTCCGTAGTAGACAAGATATCGGTGAAACAAAATGATTATTCGCACGCGTACTGTAATCGTATGACCGAAATATTTCGTTTCCTCACGAACAGCATAACAGCAACAGTTTGCAGTCCCTGCGAAGCTCGAGGACTTTTCGATTGTCGTAGGTTCAAGGCGATGCATAATTAGATAGTACCTATTCGCCCGCGTTAGCAAATGCGTACCTGTGAACGCGTGCTTGGAATATTGAACGTGTGTGTATGGGAGGATGACGGTGCCTCTTCAAAAAGCATCATGGCCGCGGCAATGTATTTAATATCGCCATGCCCATGAAGAACCGTACATGGCCACGGTTTTGCATCGACATTTCGGGTTATGAAATACGTGTCCCCGTGACACTTTCTCTACGGCGAGTAAAATGGTATCGCAGCCGCGCGAAAGAAAGATTGCGCAAGAAGAAGGACGTCGGCGTGACTTATACGAGAGGGAGAGAGGGTGAAAAAATGAAAAAGCCAACAGCACCGCAATCCGCGATAAGAATGATTATCGAAAAGTAAAAACCGAGGCCTCCGGGACGCGCGTGACATCACTCAGGCTCACCTACATTCCTCTCATCTGTGAATTAATTTCGACGCAAAAATAGCCAGTGGCCGGGCGAAAACAGGAACTCGGGACTCTCGTATTTCGATTTAAAACGACGCTTCCGCGAATTCCGGATATATTACGTTGCCATGGTAAAAATCGGGTATGAATGTATTATTTTCCTGGCCCGTTCAACAAATGCGGGAACCTCTCACGAGAAGCGGTAAATTGAATTAGCTTCCGGACACCGCACGCCCATCAACGAATTGTCTCCCTAACCCCCTGCCGCTCATTCCCCCTGCCTGTTTGTCTCTGTCGCTCCCCCATGCAGACCGCGAATGACTCTGGAATATTTCTATTACACATATTGCGGGCATGTGAAGAAATTAACGAGAAGCGTGCTGTATTCAACCACGCCGAAATTTGTTTGCTTGTCCACCCAAAATCCCAAGGCTCGTCCAAAGGCCTCGAGGTGTAATCTTCATTAACCGATCGGTCAGCCGAAAAGGGGTCAAGTCGCGACAAAACATGTTTACTTTCTTCGCACAAATCGGGCCCGACGAAAGATAAAGAAGTGCAGTCGCGCGGCTATCGTCAATCGTCCACCCAGTCGGCAAATTGACTTTACTTCGAAGTACGTACTTCAAAGCTGAATAGTGCGACGGGTACCGCGTCCGTCCATATCGCGATATTTGATACGTTCGAAGCTAACGATCAGAGCGGATGCACCGATGTAAATTCATCGCAGTCAAATCGATTTCTAGCGTGTAGAACGGAACCAGTATCAATTACCGCAGGTCACTTGTCGTGCCGATAAGTGAAAAATCATGAGTGACTGTTTATCACTCTTCCCTGACCCGATCGCGACAATATGCGATTTATCATTCGCTCCGAATGGACGAGGACATTTCGTCGTTGGTGAAAGGGCAGGGGTGCAAGAGAGAGAAAAAGATTGCGACCCGTCTGTCAGATAACAACGGGACTAACTAATTGACCGAGTGAGCTCATCCATGAAGTGGGACACCCGTCGACGCGTTACATGTTATACAGAGGACTTACGATACGCCCGTAAGCGCGTATTTATAGTAGACGATCCACCCCGCGAAACGAAATGAAAACTTTTACACCGGACCCCCTGACGAAATTGCCCAAAATAGCCACGAAAGTGGGCGACTCTCGCACAGGAAGTGACTTCGAATTTTTGTTACGCCAATTTCCGCGCCCCTTTAGTCGACACCGAGGCTTATATTTCTTTGGCGCACGTCTTTACGAAGAGACTCGCCTTGAATTCCGAAACCCAATATACGTTCCACAGTATACTCGATAATTAATTGCAGGACAAAAAATTAAAACCGCTGCAAATATTTTATGTTGCACTGGCGAAGAAGGGAGAAGACATCCGCGCTTAGCGGGACTCATTTCACACTCGCAGCACACGTGGAAGGTTTTAATTTGTGCATTCATTCGCTGAGAGTAAAACGGCACATGTCGAGAGACTCTCACTGAAAATTCTTACGGCGTATCGGGTCGACAACGTCCGTCTTTTTCGATTTCACTGCAACTCCTCGCAGAGGGACGATGGCAACGAGAAACGGAAGAGAAAAGACTTTGGAAAATAGTATAAGCTCTCCGGGGTGAGGTGGATGGAAAATTTTTCAACATGTGAAAATGCAATTCGTACAAAAGGCACACATATACATAGAGACCCGAGCGTTTGCGCGTAATCGCTGTTAACACCAGCAATTAACTTTGACGTTGGCGGAATGTGGGACGCGCGACCTAAATACCGAAGTTGTGAAAAGGGATTTTTTTCCTTTTCTTTTTAAGCGAAGAACGCGTCGGAACCGAGAAGATTTTCTCTTTCCAGGGATGAAGAGCGATACGTTCCGGCGCTTCACCAACGGCAGATACGTCAAATGAGAACGTTTCAATTGAAATATTCAATTGAATCCTTCGCAACGCGCAGGACATTCCCTTACGCTAACTCCAGCTTTAAATTTTGTCGTTCGATGCGTCACTTGACACGCGGGAAAAAAAGCGTAGGTGTAATGAACGTACCGCGTAAATCGAGAGCTGGAAGAGATGAGCCGCGGTTTCGTGAAAGGGATCGTTGAACTCGCAGAGGTAAACGTGAACTGATTTTCTGTACGGACACTCCACGGCGTCGCGGAATGCGCGAACTTCATTTCTGGTCGTGTATCGCTCCAACATGTGCGGCGCGCACCAGGTTGAGATCCACTGATTTACAATTCTAGATAACGTATCGTACTAGTGTCAGCGATTACACGGCTCTCCGGCTTCTTTCGCACCTTAATGAGAAAACCCGTGCTAATGAGTAATGCGCGAGGAGTCATCACGCACCCAGCGAGAAAGGAAAAATATATCGCGTGACGGTATTTATTTCGCGAGATGAGCCCACCGCAGGTTACGCAATGCGATATCGATCATGTCATAGCCGGTGAAATGAAGTCGACCGTTAAACGACGATTAGCAAGTGTTCCGATAGTTTGCCCAAATAATCTGGGGCCAACTTGACTCACCGGGGAATTCGAGGCAAAATATATCAGGCGGGCAGATATCAACGCACGTGTCCATGCGAGATACGCGTTGTCATTCCGTGGAAAGGATAGACTCCGGCTCAGTCTCTGGCTTTACTTCCTTTGTGACTCCGATCATGAACCAGACGATTACCGCGAGCGTGTCTTCTAATCGATCGATTGGTCACACGCATTACGGGGAAAGAGCGCAGAATGGAAGATAGGTAAAGAAGGGACAGAAGGAGAATATAGAGAACGGTCTAAAGATAGAACCGTGAGGCGTGCTCCGAGAACGGAACGCCGAGAGAACCGAACCGCTCTCTCACTCCGAAACTCCAAACGTTCATTTGTTCTCCGATTCCGTTCGCCTTCCGTCCATCCATAGGCTAGCAACGCATCGAATCATCTACGCGGGATGTTGACTGCCGTGCGTATTTTACTATATTAAAACCGCAACGCGATGAAGTACTACAGAATATGATTGAATTGTGCAAAATGAAAATAATGCGAAGGTATCGGAGACCAAAGAATTGAATCGCTATTTAATATTAATTTCATTTACAAAAATGTAAATGCTGTTAATTGAGTATTTTTTTAATTTAATATTAATTGCATTTACAAAAGTATGCATGCTGTCGATTGAGTATTTTTTGTAGTTAATATTAATTGCATTTACAAAAATGTAAATCCTGTTATTTGAGTATTTTTTGAATTTAATATTAATTGCATTTACAAAAATATACATGCTGTTGATTGAGTATTTTTTGAATTTAATATTAATTGCATTTACAAAAATATACATACTGTTGAGTATTTTTTGAATTTAATATTAACTGCATTTGCAAAAATATACATGCTGTTGATTGAGTATTTTTTGGATTTAATATTAATGGCATTTACAAAAATATACATGCTGTTGATTGAGCATTTTTTTAATTTAATATTAATTGCATTCACAAAAATATACATGCTGTTAATTGAGTATATTTTGAATTGAATATTAATTGCATTTACACAAATATGCATGCTGTTGATTGAGCATTTTTTAAATTTAATATCAATTGCATTTACAAAAATATAAACGCTGTTGATTGAGTATTTTATGAATTTAATATCAATTGCATTTACAAAAATATACATGCCGTTGATTCAGTACTTTTTGAATTTTTTGAGACCTTTTGCGCCGGTCACCGATAACCACCACGTCAGTCAACGTCTTAACACAAAATAAGCAGTGTTGATAAAATACCACCCAATGTCTAGTATCTCATTAATAGAATTTAACTCATTGATTGTTTACCAGCGACTCGGGTGCGTAATAAAAACTAAGATCGAACGAGCCACATGCCTTGCTATATATAAGTATGTAAATGTATGTTAAAAGTCCTTACGCGACAGGCCGATGACGCTGTCGCAATCTATCAATATTTGAACGATAACCGATCGCGGTTACGCTAATTTCATAGAAAAAAAACGCGCGCACTGCGCTCGATGTCAATGTGAGCAGGCATGATGTCATCGAGTATTTGCGAACCGTTACTCGTGTACGGGAGGATAGCAATAGGCTCTTGGGCGAATAATTATGTTACCGAGACTATCGTTTATTTGCCACGCCGGTATTATTACTCCCGTTCCGCTAAACTACCACATAAAGTCACACTGCCGCCTATCTAATCAAAGGTTAGATCGTTGAAAAATCAAAACATGATTGCAGTCCGCGAGCGTTTGAAAGAAGTCGCTGTCATCGGAAAATTATTCTTGGCTAAAAGCAACGATGATGTTTCGCGTTAACGTATTTAGGCTAACTACTAGACGCATCCTAATTCCTCATCTTTGATCGTGGAACTCGGAATCGAGAGAAAGAAAAAGCTACTTCTGTGTTTTGATTTAGAAGCGTGTCTCTCCGGTTCAATGCTTTCTCATATGCGTCCATCTAATGGGTGGACGATTTCGAGAAAATAAGTGAGTCCCGAATGATGCGTGACGGGCCAGACCCATCACGTTAGGCTAATGAGTTTACGGATAGAATAATAGTTTTCAGCTGCAAATGTGTAATTTGATACAATATTGTCAACGTGCTGTAAGTTCCGTACGCATAGAGCGTATATGCGAATTAAACTTACTTGTACAAGAACCGTGACGGTCGACGTTTCATTTAAAGTACTGCCTTAGCGGAGCAAAATTCAAGACTAATTTCCTGTAATACGTTTTCAGATATTTCGGCCGCGTTAAGTGGTCATGAAGTATTTTAATCCCCGATACTGAAATAAAAGTCCCATACAATCGACGCTTATGCCTTCTATGACAAACTCATCGGCAGAGTTCCGAGGATGTCGATTTCAATATTTCAGTCGTTAACGGAAACTGATGTTTACTCGAGCAGCAATTAGAAACGACCTGGTCACCCTGCAGCCTTCATCTACGCGCTGCCGTTACTATTCTCTGAAGCTCAGTCACATAATTGCAAGACACGAGCTTGGCTGCGAATGCGAGCGCATGAAAAAAGTGTGAATTATACAAGAAGAAATTCATGAACCTACCCACACACGTCCCGAGCAGGCATTCACGTAGGTATAACACCGGCTCGCATGGTTCATCGGGTCTCAAAGGTTGGCGCATGAATTTATGACGCCAGATAACCCAAAATTTATTGACACCCGTGCTCTTTCCAGCCGCGCCGTTCTACGCCGGCAGCGCCGTTTTTTGGGGGCAAAACTCGCGCAGTTAATTCAGTCGCGTTTGATGATTTCCCGAAACGCTTTTCTGCATCGGTATGCAGTGCGGCATCATGCCAGGTGGATCATTTCTGTAGCCCTGTGTTCGTACTCACACACGTGTCAGACGACATTTCGGCCGAAGTGGAACAACTACGGGTCGCCGTTAAGTGATACCAAACTGATAAGGTTGCGAGAAAACGATATCCGACGGCTCATTACAACACCGAGAATACCTGTGGCCGATTTCGAAGTGTGCTAGAAATACTGCCCAGAAACGCCTCAAAGACCGTCGACAATGCTATTGAATTCTACGCGAGCGACGTGAAACATACATTCCATTAGACGCGGCGTTCTCGAAAATTCTGAAGCCGCAACACGTGCAAGGCGATTTAAAAGCGTGTCCACTTGAGAGATGTGACTCGCGAAAGCGTCTCCACTTGATGAGGACGCTAAACCTTGGCGTTGTAAACATGAATGGCCAGTGATTAGGATCGAAGAGTGGTCGTTAGCCGCTGAGAGGATGTAGTTGGGGCTCAAGGCACAATGCACACTATATCTCGCGCGGCTTCGCAAGTGGGTGGACATACGTGACTTTTATACCGAGCCGATACTTCGGCGAAACGATCGAACAAACGCGATGCAGGACAACTTTGCAATTACAATACGCTGATTACTTAACGCGCTAAGTCAGAATGACGCTCTTCGCTTCGAAACTGTAAAATATACGCCGGCGTACAATATGCAAATATGCACCTGATGGCCTATCGCCGAACGTTGCAACGCTCAAACACAATGAACGATCTGGGACAATGAGTATCGGAATTCTTATCGAACTATGTTGTTGAATTTCACTCGCGATATCAATCTGGATTTCTCGCGTGCGATTAGCTCTAAGTCAAGACAAAGGCATGTGGGTGTAATGTGCACAGCTTGGCGAGTCCCTTTATAAGCGCGTGTTGGTGGCAGCCAACTTTGCACACTCGTCGCAAATTGCAGAAAGATCAGAGCGACGCTGGAACTCCAAGGACCGAGATCGTTAATCGTTAGTCATTAATGCCTCTACAGGATTCATTTGTCACAGCAGTGACGCGTGTGCACACAAGCACGCGTGCTGGTGTGAAATCGACTGTAGATGCGTGAAACGAAACGGCTGACTTTATAACCCATGACGTGATTAACTTTACGGTCGTAGATACGAAAATTTTTATGAAATCCGTCTTAGCGAAGACACCTTTTTTTAACAATAGAGGCAATGAAGGCGCGGAGGGGGGCAGAGAGAAATTGCCTCACGATCTTCGTTGATAATTTTACGTCTGACGCGTCCGTCGCACTCGTCGCGCGTCATGAATGTTATCGGCATTCCGAGAATGGACTGCACTCCTCTTTTTGCGAGGATGACCTCCGTGAAGGTTCGACGGAATCCTGCACCGACGTATCTCTGTCTGTACGGCCAAAGCTTGCTTCATGGAAAACGCGCAAAGCAACATTCGACAAGCATTCCCCTCTTCATGCCTGCTTCAACGATATTCGGCGATTTAATTTTTCCGTGGAAAATTAAATAAAATTCATTTTGACATTGATTCGAAGATGTTCATCATTAAAACTCGCCCGCGTTTACCGCGCGCGAATGACGCATGGGTTTCTAAAAATGAAATTTACAGTGGCAAGTGAAAAAGGTCGAGTCACGAGTCGAACTCGAAACTGTGTATCTCGTAAACTCGGCACTGCGATATATCTCACGAAACGTCCGTCTGTATTCGCGAAAAACGATAAAGATATTCCTGTACATCAGACGGACGATTTTGTTTGCCGACTCATTCGCCGCGTCGATTAATTTGCCAAAACTGCCAGCGCGAAGGCTCGTATTTTTAAGCGGAATCAGAGGTTTGTCTCGAAATGTTACATTTCGAACGCAGCCACGCGACAGCGTGTGGCATTGAGGAATGATTACATCACGCGTAGATCCATTTATCACCGATAAGCGCGCACGAATTTCCAAGGAAGCCCTAATTTTGCCCGACATTCCGCACGAGTGTCTATATTTTTCCTTTTCCCCGTCCGAATTGAATATTCTCTCCCTCGGAACAACGTAAAAATCTGAATCACCTCTCTTCAGACGAGACTCAGTCAAGTCGCGCCAACTTAACCCCATTGCAACAGCCCTTTACTCCTTTACTTACCCCCTCCCACGCCAAGCAAGAAACAGACTGCCGCGGTACCGCACGTCCAAATACTTTCTCGCTGCATTATTCACGCTCTATGAATCCGAGATTTCTTTGGTTGGGTATCACGATGGATCGGGTCGTGCCCTTCCGAACGTTACCTAGCGAATTCGCGACGAAAATTTCTGCCAACAGTGAGTTCATGATAGTCGCCGTAAATCGGAGCCCGGCGAGCGCCGCACCTGAACCTGATTTAAGATGTATTTCTGCATTCACGCAGTATTCGCGTCTCTCTATCCGCATTCCCCGACAAATCGGTACACGTATGGTACTGGATAATTCGAATGACTGCGAACCTTTATAAAAGAGTATTTCGACTGGCTCGCGGTAAGTGCGCTGCTTTAATAGAAACGGGCCAGCATTGGTTGGTGTAAAAGTAGAGTGGTCAAAAGGACTATCGATCTCAATCGATGGAGTTATGAAAATACACCAATTAGCGGCAGAACTATTAGTAGTTTCGTAGAAATATGTCGCGCACGTGCCCCCGGTCGATCAGTCTCCCGTTATGTTTCGGCAAGATACGTATGATTAGACGATGAAGACATAGACGATTCTCTTACTCTTCGTATCTTGAGAAACGATCTAGTCTTGCGTACTCTGTTTCGTCTGCGTCGAACGTATATTAGAGAAGCTTTTACATATATGTCAAATTATCTAATGGAGATGGATGACTATTCCCAGGTTTAGCATTTCCTGTAGCGAAGGGCGCCGTATGATTTATAAATTGACCTCTTTACTACAATTACCTATTACGTTATCTTATGAGAAACAACTTATGACAGGCCGGATTCCTCACAGCGTAGACACCCAATTTCAGTCATACCACTCTCATACATACATATTAAATATCACGCGCCACGCATAATTTTTATCATAACCGGCCACAGATATTAGAATAACCTTCAGAGATAAAACTCCCACCCATTAACTGGCTATTGTTACAGCGCTTTGAAAGGATTTGAAAATAACGCCACCGAATCACGGAAAAGACAACATTCATCAGGTCTCGACTCAGAATAGACGGTAAATTGGAAAATCTTCAGTCGACGAGGGTCGAAAGTATTTGAAAAAGTTCAGCACTCGATGTATTAAAGTGGTGGCACGAAGATGGCTCGGTCAAATGGACCAGTAAAGGAAAAAAGAGAAGAGCACATGTGCGTACGGCCACATATGCGTGCATGCAAAGAGGCAAACGCATATGCGACGATACTGACTCACGATGCAACACTGCACAGACATCGAGAGTCGGTGTTGCCATGGGCCCAACTCGAAGAACAGTCGACGATCAGGAGACTGCAGAAATGCGATCGTCGTCAGAGTAATCTTGTTCGCCGGGCTAGTGATCCAAACGATTCGCCACATGCTGAGCCACAAGGCGAGAAAAAATCCGAATGCAACATATTCATGCGAATTGTCAATGCACATCACGCACTGCCAGTGCTCAAGGTATCAACGCTCCACTATAGGATCTGTCATTTTGGACGGTGTTGTAAGCATTCGTTATTTCCTCGGAGCCTTCTAACGTCTAAATTCTGTAATGACGCCACACGTGTGTCTAACAATAACTTTTATCGCAAGGGTTTATTCCGGTGGGTCGACGGGTCTAAATGTTTGCGCGTAACGTATCGATTTTGAAAATTAAAGGAAGCATTATTCATATAGCGCACGATAAGAGCAATATGTATGCAGGAAGTTCGTTAGATTATTTGCGACGTCGACTCCTGCGTCCGCGGAGATTAATCGTTAAAATTAGTCAACTACTATCGATTTGTCAATTCCATCAAAATTCAACCCTACCGAACGAAAGCGGAATCTCGTGTATGCGTGTCTTTTCGCAGATCGTAATCGACGTATTAAAACAACCTGGAGTATAAAGTTCGCTCCTTTTCGTTTTCGTTGAAAGTGTTCTTTCTCCTTTCTTTCGGCGGCCACGCGATGCCGCTGAAAACCAGTTTGACCTCGCCCACACGTTTAAGACGCGACTATCTCACATCCTCGTCGCCCCTTCGCTCATCTCGCGCTCCCTCGAACGTTTATCCATAGGCACGTACGACATTCTGGCCACTCTCTTTGTGCGCAAACGAAACAAATGGTTCTGTGGTTGTGCCGTTTCCCTCCGGTATTCACGTCCGGCAAAAAAAATCCGGCGTACGATCCCTGGAACACTGAATCTTCAACGGACAAATGTCCCGTTGTTCACGTCTCGCGAATTCGTTAAAGGTCTTCGTGCCGGTATGGGTGACGGCGGAGAAGGGTTTAAGGAGCGTTTGACCAATGCGCGAATAGAGCGAAGAAGTGGGCTGCATTAATAGACCGCACGCAAACAGGTTATTTATCAGTGCATGCGTAGAGATGCACCAAAAGCTCAAGAGTATCCTACTTGTTCGGGCATCGAAGTTACTTCATTCGTGAGAAACAACCGAGTTCACCCGACGACAGGGTCCCCTGCGCCAACTGCACAAGAAAACGGCCAGGTGTGGTCGATGAAGTTTCATGCCTAGCACGTCTGTGAAGTCGGCAATAATGACCGCGAGCGCCAATATTGATTAATTTCCAATTTAACCGCGGAATGTATGACTATCTTCCGGGAATAAGTTAACCCGTTACACTTCTGGAAAAACTAATATGTGTTTAGAAGTGCAGCCGGGCGAACCGATGCGAGTGTGTTAATTTCACTACCACCTATGAAGCATTCTCGCCGGATATATCCGATTAATTTCATGATCAATATCGGTGGAGTCGGAAAGCGCGCAAGCGAGGGAGGCGTTTTGATATGCATGTATGTATCGCCGGAGATGGTAGCGTGGGCGAGAAGGAGAAAAAAGAGGTAGGGTGAGGTCGGAGAAAAGCTTACGAATAACGTTAATAATCCGATGAGGATTATGTGAAAAATCGATTAAGCGAACGAGTTCGTCCATCGGCCAACATTTCGTCTAACGGTGTAACGTTCATGTTCCGTCAGATTAGGGAGTTTTATTCTGTTCAGCCTACACTGGCTAAATCAAAGTTCTGTTAGGCGTACGACTTCGACTGTCGGAAGATCCATTTTTGGAAAGGTCAGTGTGACATTGTCACAGTGCCTATAAAACGATTTAAGTCTTTCGGGGGCGACACGATAAACCGTTTAGGCAATCGCATAGAGAATCACTAACATAAACGGCAACCCACAATCACCCCACACGTTGGCGTTACATCATGTTTCAGCCGTTGGCTGACAATGTAGGATATCTAAACGACTGGAAAAAAGTAAAAAAGAACGTTCGAAATACCGAACTAGCGGAAACATACAGTATTGTCCCGCGGCCAACACAATACACTTATAAGGCAACTACCAAGCAGCTCTATCCAATAACAGCCATCGCCCAAATGTCATTATACAACGGCTTCTCGTTTTAGCCGCATTACCAACGGCTGACCAACTCGTCTATGACAGAATTTCAACATAATGCGGCAAAGCGTAAGCTCAGGCCAATAAGAGCAAAACGCTGCTCGCGTATTGTAAAAATCCGACTATTCGACAAGCGCATTAACTATGTCTCTTAAGTGCCTTGCCTCGGGGCTAGTGTGTCTTAATTAGACGGGCACGCAAGGCGTACATAAGTGCATGTTTACGCGCCTTCTCAAGAAACTCTCGTCGTCTATATTTAGTAGCAGCTACTCTCACGCAAACGCAAAAGGCTTAACCCACAGATGCACGATCGCATTAAATTTGTTGATCGCGATATAGACTGACAGCGGTAGTAAGTCGTCGTTCGCAAGAATCGTCCTGTTAGCAGCCAGAGATCCGTTTGTCCGATAAGTCTGCGAGCGCGAGATACTTGAAGACCTCTCGAACGTCGGCATTCAGTGAGAAGGAGTGCGTCACCGTGTATCAACGCAAAATACAGCCCTTTGAGTGTCAAATGCTCGCTCTGAGTGCCGATTGATTGGCGTGAAACATATCGCCGTAATCGCGCCTGCTGTCAAGGAGTATAATTTTAACGGAACGCCCCAGCGGTCCGCACCCTGAATCACGATTATTCCCGTTCGTCGTTAACTGCGGACGACTTACGATCGCCTTCAACCAAACGAGAGAAACCGAATCTCGAGTATACCCGCTGAATCATTACCCTCACAGATGACTCACCTAACGGGCCGACAGCTTGATCGAGTGAAAATCGTGTTACTAATCAAATAAACCTGCCAGCACGACCTCAGGAATCCGCCATAATACAAACGGATACGATCGGAACAATTAGTATCCGCACAAATAATTTTGAAAAGAAGGAGAAATGAGAAGAAGCAACAAACGCTGTACCGACGGACTTCGCACAATGAGGTAAGCGATTTATCACGGCCAACTCTCTCGAAGGTCCCTCGCGCCATCTCCTGCATTAAATCTTTCTTGCAATGTTTTTTTTCTCTCCCCGTTTCCGAACACGCATCGCGCGACTTTTTCGACGACCCTGACGATTTACGTAAAGTCGAAACTGCGTGATCGGACGCCTCGCTTTGCTCCCAATGCTAGTAAATTGCATAAACAAATTCGGCTAGTCCTCGCAGGGATTTAGGCAAAGTTATTCTAACACCTAAACCTTGCTTATATTCCCTATCTACTACCACGTCCCTAATTATCTATTCTTCCTCCAAATCGGCAAACAATAATGGAAGCTCTTGAAGTACGACGAATGAAGCGAACTTGGTGAAAGCCAGACAACGCAATATTGCAATGTCTTCCAACTCTTAAAGGGTGTACATCAACTTTTCAAATTACTCGTACCAGATCAGATTGCATCGGTTAGAATCCGTACAAAATCCTGAGGATCTCCTTGGCTCTCTATTTCGCTCACTTGGGAAGAGGCATCATATTCGAATATAAACGTACGTTTCACACTGCCTGCACGTATGTATAAGCGAGACAGTACAGAAGCCGGTCCTCGGGGCCTGACGGCGTGCATTACCATATTTTTCATAAGGTACAAATCTTTTCGATCCTACCCCGCGTGAATCCCATGCAATTCAAAACGGAATGGTCAACGGCGCTCGACGTTGCCTAGGAAAAAAAATATAATAATGGAGGAATCGTGGGCTATGAATCCAATATGGCTCACACTCTATGTTTGTCGTACTATAAATGACGGATCGCGCTCAGTTTCTTGTCAAACTCTGTTATACTCCATCTATTTTCGCGGGATCGTGTCATCGTATTTGAACGAATGCCTGACATTTCATCTGAGAACCAACGCTTAGGCGGACATTAATTTTAATGCGCACAAGACACGTGTCGAGAATGATATGAGCAGTCGTGTCTTACCTTTGCAAGAATGTATGCAAATGCCTGCAACCACCATGAAATAATAATTCGACTGCAGATCGAGGGAGGATTCGAAATTAATCGACCGACCGGCGAACCGTAACGAACGTGCCGTTCCGAGAATAACTACTTTAATTCAATATCCGCCATCCGGAGTCTCTGTCGTCTCGTGGGTCAGAACGAACGTGCTCGAGAAATTCTTCTGCCACACCGGCATGTGCGCGGGCAATACCACCTACCACAATGCATGCCAACATCACAATGTTCCCCATGAATAAACAACGCTTACATGAATTGCTTGTACGTAATTAGTTAATAGCTACAATTATTCTGTGTACACCTCCTCAGACACCGTGTTTTTGGTATCTTACGCGTGTATATATATCCTCATTAAATGACACGCGAATTAGTATGACTATGCGTCCGTCACGCTCGAATGAATTTGTTGCTATACTTCAAATGGAACAATTAACTTTGTCATTTACCGTACAAACAGACCGAGACACGCGCCTTGAAGTACAGTGGATTCTTAGATGATTCGTGAAATTAAGCTTCTAGCATTAATATGGTGTAAAGGGTTCCCAAATACAACCTCGAGTACGGCGTGTGACACATGGCTAGCTCACCGACAGTGGACACAACATTGAACGAAAGATAGTTGCCTACTATCAACTTATCAGCATGTAATGACCATTAGTGTATACGGTCGAACTGTCGCGTCAAGGAGCTCGGTGTGATATCGTAACATTCGCCGCTTCATTGTGCACCAGTCGCAAATAAACTTTATCTTCGCATACCGATAACGACCGCGAGGATACCGGCGATGTGGTCTTATATTAACTATTACAATTCATCAACAGACGGAGCTTACATTTTTTATATAATGGTCTGCCGTGCATATATCGCCTGACGTAGTAGCATGAGAGCGATACGTTAGCGGTAGCAAACGATCATTCTAATGTTTCACCACATCAGCATTTCCGTTGTTACTGACTTAATTCGATCCGATCTCCTTACTGTACACGGTAGTTGCGTCAAAGTTCGCGATGCGAGCGGAATATATGCGAAAACCATCACCGACCTCACCTGATCGGTACCGTCTCACTGTCTTCTGAGGGCAGACTACGAATAATAATACGGGGTGGAATCGGTGACTTGGTCACCCTACTGTGAAACAACGCCACGTAACCCCTACACGCTCATTTCCCCAGTGTACCTGTTGATCGTCTCAAAATTATTCTTGGAAATAAGCAGATCCCTCTTTTGGCAATCGCCATCGGCTCGATGCACGATTCAGTCGTTTCGATGTTCACAAAAATAAAAGTTGACCGTGCGTCAAGATTTGTGTGAGATCCCATAAATGTGTCTAGCCAAAATCCACCAATGCCTACGCACAGAGAACCTAGTAATCTCGATATCGGCGTTGAATCAAGCATGTTCTTAAGCCGGGCTAATTCAACGAGTCGAGAGAACTGTTGAACGAACGTTGACAAACATTCAACGAGTACTCCCAATATACTCGCGTCGGAACGTATTCCTGCAGAATGTAAGCACAACACAAGTTAACAAAAAGCCCGAGACCGGTCTGCCTGTGGGCCGACTGACGCTTTGCCAAGGAATCTGGCAAGGCCTGTATCAAATTCGTGCCAACGCAGAAGTGAGGGATCTTCATGGGTCGCAAGAAGCCTCGCGGTATCAAAAGAAGATTGATCGGGATCACAAATTGTCCGTCAACCTGGGGCAGGGTTTAATGGCTTTCGGCGAGAGAGACTTACCTCGCTAGCGAGAACGAGGTGGTCCGTCGCTATGAGTAACAGGAACAGCGCGAACTTCAACAGCGGCACATGTCTCTTCATCTTGCTGCGCGCCTTCGTCCGAGAGATCGGCAAAGAGTATTCCTCGACCTCTTCGCCCTCTTCCCCTTTCTCCTCCCGTTCGATCTCGCGCTCTCTCGTCCTCTTACCTCGCTCTCCCTTGCCACCTTTTTCGTGCAGCGTTTTTCAGCGACAATACATGACTCAAAAACGGAGGAGCGTGCCGCGGCGCGAGAGGAACGAATCCCTTGTCTTGCCTCACTGTTCCTTACCGGCGGAGCCCCCGTTCGCGAAACGAGCAGAAACGCGACGTCGTGGGGGACGAGCGTATCGCTACGTGAAGACAGGCAGATGGGCACGCGGGGACTTTCTTTTTTCTTCGCGATGCGAGGAAGCCACAACACACCGTACAACACCGTACCGGCGTTCGGTAGCGTCTGAGAGGCCGTGCGCGCCGGCAAGATAAAACTTTTTCAAAAGCCCCGTGGTTTCCTCCTCCCCACCGTCTCTCGTCGTCCTCCTCCTCCTACTACTCGTCCTCCTGCTCCGTAACACCGGTGCCCTCTCGCGCTCCTTCACTCCCCTACTTGTGCACCGGTCGTCACGCTCGCACCCGCGCGATTCAACACAGGCTCGCTGCTCTTAACACAGCCGCACACCGTTGTATCTCTTTCTCCTTTTCCCCACGTTCAGTTCCTTTGCTCTCGGAGCCGGTGCACACGTTCGCCCTTTCTGTCGCGATCTCGCCTTCTCCCACCGGGGTCCCCTCTCTATCATCCGCACTCGCGTATCTCTCTCCCTCGCTCACTGTCTCTCGCGCAATTCCCACCTTCGACATCTCGTTCAGTGGCTCCGTCTCCGTTCCTCGAACCCATTCGTTCTCCGATTATCTCTTTCTGCCCCCACCAAAAGCACGGTCAAAGTTGCTCTCCGCGCGGTAGGAGAGACGCCACCACCGATATCGCAGCCTAGGAGATGGTTGGCGAGCGGCAGCCTAGGATCACGGGTGCAGCTTTTCATGGAAGACTTTTCTTTTAGCACTTCCTGCGGTCATTATGCGCGCCTTACACACGTGACGCCTTTCCTAATGATAGTTAGACCGACCCCTCTAGACTCGACGTGCGATTCGGATGCCGTCGGCGTCTGTATCGACGATTGTGCGGATCCCCAGCTGCATCCGCCTGTCGCTCGGTTCTTTCATATCCTCCCCCGTAGTTCCCACGTCCCGATCCGCACGGGTGTTTCATTTAAATCTTTGTCCCGCGGAAAATTTAACGGGTTTCAGCAATTTGCGGATAACGCCAACTGGAAATAACTCGTTTAGCGTGGCCATTTGCTGCCTGGTTTGTGCGAGAGTCTAGGGAAACAGAGAAAAAGGCATTAAGAAAGAGGGATGAAATGAGATCAGTGCATTTGGGTTAGATAGGTATTTTAATGATCCCGGAGAGGGGTTCTGTCCGAAGTTGTACAAGCAGAAGCTGCTAAAATCGAACATACCTACGGGTTGTATAAGCAGGATGTGTTGAAAGCGTACAGGGAATGTTCCTTGTCGAAGCTATCGCCGGAAAAACAAATTTTATAAGCGTAAGGTAACAAACAATTCCGCTCTCGATTTCACAGATCAACGGTCTTCCGTAGCAATGTGATGTTTAGGTGAACACAGGAACCAGTCCATAATCTTTTTATAATCTTTTACATATATACTCCTCAGATTCCCGACTTTGACCCCAGAGAGGTCAAAATAATGGTATATCGTAAATCACAAATTCAGTAACAAAAGATTGGTTACAAAACATACCGCTGGCACACTTTTCTTGTCAAGACACATCAGAGACATGAAATCAAAACTGCATTAATTCTTCAACTGTGCACACACTATTAATAATATATATATATATATATATCTATCAATAATATCATATATATTACAACCGTAAAAGGCATATGATGTGTAACCATCGATGAAAATACCATTTGAGTGTAACAACAGAGCGTGATTCAAATCAGAAACCTCTGGTGGAAACAAGGCGAATTACTTGTATAACTTCTGTCTCGTTTATACTGTTCATTACCATTATCTAGTAACACGTTTGATATAGTGTGAAAATACAAGTAAAACGAAATACACTCTTATAAATAAAATGGAAAGCATACCATTACTTACCATAATTTAGTGCTTATTAATTACTCGTTTATAACGTTATTAGTACCTCAAGACAGAAAATGTATGTAAATTGCATAAATGAGCAAAGCACAGAGGCACTAGGATCGGACTTATCATTTAATACAAATGTGTTCTATTACAGCTGATATAAGGATAAATAATAATGAAGTCATATATGTATGTTTTTGCTCCATGGGTTGAGGATACTCGAGCGCCCTTACCATCATTGTGTTACATGCAATGTTATCGGTCGAATCCGGTACCAGATCATAACGCTGCTGTTGGAGAGAATTGATATTAAATTTATTTGCAACAATTAGTTCTGAAAAATAAACAATAATGGACATATTTAAATCTTATAAAGTTTAATCGCGAAGCCGAACGTACATGGCGTCAATTAGATAAAAACCGTTTTTTTATTTTTAAATCTGTCAATACCGCTTTATGGAAAGTCAGAACGGTTTAAAAAATTCCTAATGAGTAAAATTAAATTAAAAATGTAACATGGAAACATTAGTAGGAATGTATAATTAAATTAAAGGTGATACATCATTTTCTTTTTTAAACGCTTATAAATGATATCACATTTTAAAAGTGTTATATATCTGCTATTAAAAAAACACTCTCATTAGTGAACTACAACTTTTAGTAAAAGACGTTAATAAATTTCTTGTAAAGTGGAAGCAGTATTACTATAGAAACGAACACAAAGTATTGATAAGTCCGTTATCATACTTTGTAATAACCAGAACGTTCAATTAACTTTTATTTCAATCTGAAATCCCAGCGGTCAACAGTGGCCTTAATAATGACAGAATATTGTTATTTTTACCTTCGATCCTGCAGGAAGAAAGAGACTAATTAAACTAGTAAAAATGTAGACTGAGCCACATTTATAAATACACACCCATTAAAAAACAATCGAACGAAGGAGAGTACGTTTCAATTCTGAACAACGATGGTACGGAAACAAAAAGCAAACATTACAAATCAAACCCAAAAAAGATTTCAACAAAACCTACCACGAAAACAAACTTTAATGAGTTCAAATTTGTGTTATGAAATCCTGGACAACGACGAATCTCAAATAAAACACAAACACGTGTTATTGTAATATGTATTGATTAAAAAATAGACAACGTCAACTGTGGATTGGTATAAATCTTATAGTTTTCCTTTAGCTTAATATATAATCGATTTCACAAATAGTTAAAAAATAAGAAGAGATAATTAAGGCAGTTAAATCGTGTCTTTCTTTTATAAGACACAAAAGTAACTGCTGCAAATTGTATTTGGCATACTTAATAATAACTAGCATGGTAGCCTCCGTGGAAACTAAATCGAGCGATGAAGCAGTCTAACGAACCGCATATGTTATATCAAAATAGCGTCTTCTTTCTTCGGACATGCTAACGCAAGTCCCGTCTAATTGAAGGTTACTAAACAAGGTTCAATAATTTTATATCAATTCGACTTCCACGTCGAAGGCAAAGTGAAAACAAAAACACGTGTATAAAAACATATGTACATCATTGGAAATGTATATAAATGTACAATCATGTATATGATTATACACATAAATTTCCAATCTCAATTTTGCATTTGCCTGAGACAATAATCGAATCAATATGAAATGTTGATACCTGTTTTTCGAACGTTGCACCAGTCACTCAAAATTCGAGTGATTAAGTTTGCGAATAAACACTAACACGCGAGCGTCGTAAAAAAATTGACGGCGCATACACATGCATATTTATCCGAAATTCTTAGCCAGATCGAAATTTGTACACCAGAAGTACAATGGTCACAATGTACCAGTTTCTGTTCAGAATTACAACATCGCTTTAAATTTAACATTTGACAATTGCAATCGTTTTCTACTGCGAATACTGCCAACAACCAATTATACGAGATAACCACAAGTCCACAGCAAGTATAATGACCTGATGATGTTGTTACGTTATGGTTATTGAAAGATGCTAAGTTTTTGTAAGTAATCGTTGTCAAAATTATGCAAACTCGCGGGCAAAATGATATTCTTCTAACAATCAAGTGAATATCAAGTGAAGACATGTCACTTGAAAGCCTAAAGCCTATTCGCGAGAGAACAAGTGATATTTATCATTTATCATTCTGGGTCTACTTCCATAAAAACGTTCACATATGCTACCTGCCTGCCTGCGACCTATGTTTAGAAAAGCAACCCAAACACACTCACTCCACGAATATAACACATTCCGCTCGAGTGCAAAAAGTCTATCCCTAGAGAGTACGTTCCGGAACGTCTGCGACACCCGAACTCAGGGCACATCATTAATTCACCAGTGTACGTACTAATTCCTGAATTCGGCTGCCAAATGCTGGTGACCATTCAAATTAAACACGACTGTGGTCTATACGAATTGATTTTTCCATAGAACGAACTGTTGCACAGATCTATAATTATATTGCATTTCACTATGGTCATATATAAGTAAGAATGTGGAAGTAGAAATTACCATGATTTGTTAAGAAATGGTCAAGTACTAAACCGAAACGGAAGATCAATAAACTGTCTATTAATCCAAAGTATAATTTTGAGAATTATTATTTACACGAGACTCCATGGAAAACCCGACTGTGGTTTCTACGAATTGATTTTTCCATAGAAAGAACTGTTGCACAGATCTATAATTGTATTGCATTTCACTATGGTCATATATAAGTAAGAATGTGGAAGTAGAGATTACAATGATTTGTTACGAAATGGTCAAGTACTCAAACGAAATGAAAGGTCAACAGACTGTCTATTAATCCAAAGTGTAATTTTGAGGATTATTATTTACACGAGACACAATGGAAAACTCGACTGTAGTCTCTACGAATTGATTTTTTCGTAGAATGAGATGTTGCACATATTGATAATTATATTGCATTCAACTATGATGATATAAGTAAAAACATGGAAATAGAGATTACCGTGATTTGTTAAGAAATGGTCAAGTATACGAACGAAACGGAAAGTTAATAGACTGTCTATTAATCCAACGTCTAATCTTGAGGATTATTATTTACACGAGACACAATGAAAAACACGCTGGTAGGCATGGGACATAATAACAGTCGCTACTATATGTGTTAACAATTAAATTCGTGTTTACAAACCTTATACAGTAAAATTTAATGTACCAATGTCCTATTTCAAAATGTACCAACCATTTAGCCAAAGATATGCTAATCTAAGATTAGCGAAATAATTGTATCTAAATGGGTTAATACATTTTTGCTTTTATCTCAATTATAATTTATATGTTTTTAATAAAAATTAACTTCAAATATTTCTTAAACAAATAGAACATATTGATCATGTACAAAAATTAACTTTTCGAAAATTTTAAAGATTATTAAAACGTTCAATAGTAAGAATTGTAAAATTGAGCTGCAAACAAAAATATTGTGAGTCTCGGGCAACCTATTCTCGAAGAGATGATTCTAAAGAACAAATGGAACATCTTTATATCTCTCCGAAGGCAGATACTACTCGCCGCGAAGTGCCTCCTTGATCTTTACCACTAAATCGAATAACGGATGCAAAACCGTTCATACCAAAGCTATAACCATAAACATTGGTAGCTGGAAAGCATCACTTTATTGTAAGAACTTCTTCACTGTTATGTTCACATATCGATAAAATCTGAATTTTAATTACCGATCGATCCATTCATAACAAATTTCATCACTGCAATATAATATTAATTTCGGTCGTGAACAAGTGTGATGTACAGAATTAACAAGGAAGCCTATTGTAAACACAAGCAAAGGCGTAACAAATTACCACTCGTAAAAAGAAATCCATCTATGATCATTATGCCCGATAGACAATTTTTAAAAATAATTACAATCGACAGGATCGGAGGAATATCAAATTCTAATTTATCAATATTGGCTTGTCCGGATATTACATGAATACCGTTAATGAATCCTTTATTGAGGATAATTATATCCTATATTACCGACTGTGTGATTGCAAAAGGACAGAGGAAAAGGAAACAACCAAAATTTAAAAATAACAGACCAGATCGCATAGAAACGTCTAAAATGACGGATGCGACAAGAAGAGAAAATAGTGAATTAGTTATTTTAAAACCGCTATATTTCTGGAGACTTTGTTCGTATTAACTGTATTTTAAACTTCATTGCGTTCAATAATTAAACTTAGTTTAAAGAAACTACAACATCCTTAACCCTCAGATTTCTGTAGTCTCTGAACTCAGCAGTCTGGATCCATATTCTGTCACTTAATATCAGGCAGACAGAAATAAGTTTTGTTGAAGTGTTAAATGTGGAAGGAAATAAAAAAAAAATACAATGTACTGTCCACTGAGAATATAACGTATGTATCAATGAGCAACTATATTAGATGAAGTAAATACTTACGATACATTATGATTTTTCTTAAATCAGAACCCATCATTGGCGACAAAGGACACTGATTCTACTACGCTGTAAAAATTACGTTTTCCTGTCCACTAAAAATACATGTATCAATAAACAACTGCATTAGATGAAGTAAATACTTACGATACATTATGATTTTTCTTAAATCAGAACCCATCATTGGCGACAAAGGACACTGATTCTACTACGCTGTAAAATTTACGTTTTACTGTCCACTGAAAATACATGTATCAATAAACAACTGCATTAGATGAAGTAAATACTTACGATACATTACGACTTTTCTTAAATCAGGACCCATCATTGGCGACAAAGAATACTGACTTTCGCGGTAAAAATTACGTTTTACTATGAGTCACCAAATATTTGTATTGCTGGGTAATAGAAATTCTGTTAATAGAAATGACTAATAGATATGATAGACATGTATAGATATAGAAATGACTAATATTCTGTCTAATAGAAAGACAGCAAATCTAAATTACTGTAAGGAAAATATTGCGAACAAACACTGACTTTATTTCGCATGTTTCGATACTACGCCGTAAAAGAGGATGAACTTATACAATGAACTTGCATGACTAAAAAGATAATTAAATGTCATACTTAAATCCTGACTCTAATCTGCATTGGGCGCGGCCAGAAATGTTGGAAAGGGTACTATTAGATGTGGATAAAGATCTCATGTAGAAATTGCCATAAAAATACAATACGGTATAATAAAAATCTGAGAAAAAAAAATTTGGGAAAAAAGTTTTATGAATGGAACACACGATACGCAGCCTTTCGTTCGCAATGATTCTTAATTCAGACTGAAATCCGATTCAAAACTAACACCAGTTTCCAGATCGCACCTTCGAGGAAGTCACTACGTACCGTAGTTCAAGGCAATGCTGTAACAAAAATAACAGCTTCGTTCTACTGAATTATTACACAACCTTAAAAATTAAACGGAATCATTTAAACGCGTGCAGCTTTTATTGAACACATAACTAATTAAACACTAATCTAAAGTTAATTAGTATTTTAATAAAATTCATAATTAAACGAAGCCTACCATTATTATTTAAGTGGTAAGTAATTAATGCCGCATGGTTTGACAGAAAACTGTGAAGGAATGAATCCAACAGAAAAACTATTTTAGGATTCCACAGAAATCGATATGCTCCGATCAACCACGAAGGATACTTCCTTCAAACCTCCAGTTTTACCGCCCACAGTCCATGTGAAAAGTTGGTGCACGATGTTTGCCTAACCCACGCAATCGAATGAAATTGCTAATCTAAAAATTTGACTATTTTGGTACATATCTGATAAATAAACTCGATATCCGTTACTAATTAGATATACACGCGGCTTATGCACCGAATTAAATACGTGAGTATGGTCAAAAGTTTCCCGGGTTCCTCAGACGCGAGCATATCTGAAATCGAAATCAAATATTTCGAACAATTCAATCATGCAAGCATATATTATGAAATATGTATTACTTAATACTAAATTTACAAGATTTCAATAAATCTATGGACAATTCAATCATGCAAGCATATATTATGAAATATGTATTACTTCATACTAAATTTACAAGATTTCAACAAATCTATGCGTTCTGCAACGGCAATGTAACGGCAACTTACCTTTTACGATATACAGCGTGTCACTAATAAGCGATCTAAACAGTGATTGGCTAGTCACAGTCAATGGCTGCAATTTGAATCTGATTGGCCCGAACAAACATGCCCTTCGATTAAATTCAAATTACGACACAATAAATCAATATTTGCTATTTTTGGGACAAATGGATTTGACCTGTTTAATATTTGTTACTAATCAATTCTAAAAGTATCCTGTATACCGAGTTAAATAGTTGACTGTTGTGAAACTCATCAGAAATGCTAAAAATGTATTGAGCAGCTGTACTAGCTAATATTTTATTAAAAAGAACAGTTGTACTTAGAAATACGTGTTACTACTTACTCAGTTTGGAACGTTACAACTCTGCGGATAATCTTACAGCAACATTGCAAGAGAATAGTTAAAAATAAAGTAGCTAACCTCCTTGGATTATCACTGCGATATTTTCAAGGTCTAACTAAGAAAATGCTCTACAGGTGGCCTCTTATGCACTGAGAGACTGACATCTGACGATTTACTTAACCTTTTCCGAAACTTCAAAATTGCAGCTATATTTTCAATCGAAGTTTATTTCATTGGTCCTTTATTCTGGCTACCAACTTTCTTATCGAAGACCATACCGAAACATAGACTAGTACTTGGGCAGTAATTTGCAGTATTTATTTGTATTGTGCAGTGCTACATGAAACTAAAGCAAACAATACATTCTATATCAGCAATACAGATTCTAGAATGGGCCATAAATACTTAAAACTTATGTAATATTTTTACCGGAAGACTGCTATTGAAATTTATGAATTATAATTTTGGCCTTATTAATTGCAACTTAAAAGTACAGTTTACGACAGTTGTTTGTTTACTGTTTTATATTTCTAAATGATTTCTAAGTGACTATTAATATATATATATATATATATCTAAGTGATTTCTATGTTTTATATTTCTTTTATATTTCTATTGAGAATGCTAAAAAGTTTTTTTTTGGGATCTTGACTATCTTCAAATTTGTCAGGAATTTGTGACTGATAAATGTTCATTCTACAACATTACTGTAGTGTAAATAATAAGAAAATGCCGACGTTTTCAACTTCTACTCTTTTCAAACATAGAGTGCGCTCAGATAGGCTTGACTTTATGCTTCGTCGGTATTACAGTGCATGAGCCATAACTATTATGCATGTTTACGCCTACTTCACCTATAAACAAGTGCCTTTTTTGCTACACTAATTCATTGCATCTAACACACCTTTTAACACTTTGACTGCCACGGTGGTCACAGGTGACCGGTGCAAAAGATTTTACTAAAAATGCAAAATATTTTCAGTGAAGCCTATTTGCAACCCTGTAAAAGCAATTGATATTCTAACGGTGCTTCAATACTTTGGCTTCTTACAATTCGGCGTTATCTTCATTTTGCATGATTTAATTATATTCTGCAGTATTTCATCGCATCGCGGTTCTAACATAGCAAAATACGCTTGGCAGTCAACGTGTTAAACTCGTTTACTCCTACCTTTGCTACTTAGAACACGCGGGAACAAGAACTAAAGACCGTCCCATAATTCACGCAAGATTTGATTTTTGCGCCATTTGCACGGTAAAGTGCTACCAACAAAAAAAAAGTTTATAGCAACAAGCCTACAACAATTGACCAACAAGAGAGTCATACAAAATTGGACCTCTCGGATCGAGTCCTGTAAACGAAGCCGCGGAGGCCATTTGAATAATATCATTTTTAAAACCTAATGGTATCGAATGTACTTTAATCCGCAATAAAGGTTTCAAACTCGTTTACTCCTACCTTTGCTACCTAGAACACGCGGGAACAAGAACTAAAGACCGTCCCATAATTCCCGCAAGATTTGATTTTTGCGTCATTTGCACGGTAAAGTGCTACCAACAAAAAAAAAGACAACATCACAGCTGACAGTTCAGGTTTATTAAAAATGGAGCGCTACACGAAAGAATCACGTGGGCTGTCGCACTGTCTTTTTTTGGTTTGGAACACTTTACCATACAAATTATGCGAAATTCGAATCTTGCGTAACTTTTGGGACAACCTTTACAAACACGTGCTTACGGAAAACATTAAGAATATCTCTAAGTCTCTATCTCAAGTCAACCTTCAATGTATTATGCAGGAATAAAATAAGCATGTAGGAAATTAATAATGTTTGGAACACTTTACCGCACAAATCACGCGAAATTCGAATCTTGCGTAACTTTTGGGACGCCCTTTACACATACATACTTACAAAGGGCATTAAGAATATTTCTAAAGAAAAAAATGTTGCTATCTCAAGTCAACCTTCAATGCATTATGCAAAAATAAAATAAGCATGTAGGAAATTAATAATGTTTGGAACACTTTACCGCACAAATCACGCGAAATTTGAATCTTGCGAAAATGTTGGGACGCCCTTTACAAACACATACTTACGAAGGGCATTAAGAATATTTCTAAAGAAAAAAATGTTGCTATCTCAAGTCAACCTTCAATGTATTATGCAGGAATAAAATAAGCATTGCTGAAATGATTAATGATTACCTAAACTTGTATTTGTATCCATAAAAATGGTTCTAAAGAAGCAGACGACAACCCCCCTCTTCTAAACGATTGAACACTGCCACCTGCGCCACCTTGAGGAATTATGAAACTTTCTAATTTGCTTATCGTTCACCTCCTTTCCCGCTTTATTTGAAAACTTCTTACAATAAAATAATTATAATTTGCTTACTCTTACACATTTTCTTAATCAAAAAGAAAAGTAATATCGATTAATTTATTACGCATTATCAAAAACAGTTTGCCAGTGGCGGCATCTTACGTTCAATTAAAAAGTGAACTTTATCCGCCGAAGTTACTTGGAATCAAAGCTCAATAAATACATTATCACGTCTTATCGAGATACTTTATCAAGCTCGAGACATTAAGTTGTGTATACGCTAGAAGCTATTTGCACATTCGATTTGACACAATTATATTGCACAATATCTATTAAAGCAATGTATAAATATTTTGCATTCTGGTCGATCGGTTTTTTGTTGTTAAACTGTGCATTGTGTTCCCAAAAATGCAAACCCCGTATCGGTAAGAGTTTTTTATTACATTATATATTTCTGTAAATGACACATATACTTAATTACTGCTTAATTTTACAGCTGTTATTGGAGGTGGTATCGGAGGAGCTTCAGTTTCACATTTTATCACAGAACTATTTGATGAAAACTTGGACATTGATCTGTATGAAGGCAGTACTATCGGTGGTCGATTAGCAGTAGTAGAATTTGACGGAAAGAACTATGAGGCTGGAGGTTCAATCATACATCCTCGAAACCAATACATGCAAGAATTTGCTACTTTATTAGGTGAGATAACAAATTTTAACATCATTATAAACCCAAACGCTCATACATTATAATACTGCTCACGTATACAGGTTTGGAACATGCTTCTCCGTCATCTGTGAAACACGGTATTTGGAACGGTGATGAATTTGTCTTTGAGGAAACTTCATGGTATATTACGACACTGGCAAAGATGTTTTATAGATATGGTTTTCAACCTTTTCAATTGCATGGATATGTGACCAACATATTGAACGACTTCAGTCAAATATACGATATGCAAAAAGCAGGAAAATATTTTGCAAACGTGACTAGTATGTTAGCGGCGATGAACAGTGAGTTTCCAAAACTACTGCAGATACCCCTCAAAGACAAGCTCTCAAGAATGGGTTATGGGAATGGAATAATTAATGAATTGGTCAAAGCTACTCTGGTGGTCAATTATGGCCAAGATGTAGATGTGCACAGTTTCGTTGGCTGTGTTTCCTTAGCTGCGGCAGGAACTGAACTTTGGTCAGTTAAAGGTGGCAATAAAGAGGTATCATGAATATTTAATTTATGACATCAGCTGTCGACAACAACATCTAAGAACTCTAATAACATTTCAGGTACCTGAACACCTTATATATAGAAATAAACACGTGAGCGTAGCTCCATTTTACGTTAAAAAAATTCGTTATGCACCGACAGAAAACGGTGATCAACAATACGAGTTGCATTATGGAAACGACGATAAAGATCTTATGACAAGCCTTTACGATCTAGTTATCATTGCTGCGCCATTAACGCAGGATCAAAAAGTGCCTATAACATTCGAAGGTTTCCCGGAAAACTTGAGATTTCCTGGCGAATACCATACAACTGTCGCTACATTCGTGAAAGGCGACATAAACCCAGAATACTTCGGTCTAGACGAAAACTTGGGTGCGATTCTAAGCTGCAACCCTGAAAAAACAATATTGAATTCGATTGGGAAGTTGAGTCCTGTTTCCGGGTCCACACAAGGCGATTCTAGGATTTGGAAGATTTTTAGCGGACAGCCTATAAAGGCAGAAGTTATACACAATATGTTTATGCAGGTGCGTGTTGTTATGTTATGTTATGTTTGTGTTATCCGTAATTACCACGTTGACTGCCGAGCGGATTTTGCCGTATTAGAACGGCGATGCTATGAAATACTACAGCGTTTGACTGAATTTTGCAAAATGTAAATAATGCGCAAGTTTGGAGACCAAAGAATCGCATCACTATTCTAACAATAACTGCATTTATAAAATAATTATTACTACCCACTGCGATTCTTTTGGATTTTCAGTAAAACCTCTTGTGCGGGTCACCGATGACCATCATGGCGGTCAAAGTGTTAATCTGCCGAGCGGATTTTGCTGTATTAGAACGGCAATGCTATGAAATACTACAGCGTTTGACTGAATTTTGCAAAATGTAAATAATGCGCAAGTTTGGAGACCAAAGAATCGCATCACTATTCTAACAATAACTGCATTTATAAAATAATAATTGCTACCCACTGCGATTCTTTTGGATTTTCAGTAAAGTCTCTTGCGCCGGTCACCGATGACCATCATGGCGGTGAAAGTGTTAATCTGCCGTGCGTATTTTGCCGTATTAGAACGGCGACGCTATGAAATACTACAGCGTTTGACTGAATTTTGCAAAATGTAAATAATGCGCAAGTTTGGAGACCAAAGAATCGCATCACTATTCTAACAACAACTGCATTTATAAAATAATAATTGCTACCCACTGCGATTCTTTTGGATTTTCAGTAAAACCTCTTGTACGGGTCACCGATGACCATCATGGCGGTCAAAGTGTTAATCTGCCGAGCAGATTTTGCTGTATTAGAACGGCAATGCTATGAAATACTACAGCCTTTGACTGAATTTTGCAAAATGTAAATAATGCGCAAGTTTGGAGACCAAAGAATCGCATCACTCTTCTAACAATAACTGCATTTATAAAATAATTATTACTACCCACTGCGATTCTTTTGGATTTTCAATAAAACATCTTGTGCGGGTCACCGGTGACCCCCACGGCAGCCAACGTGTTAAGAATAAGCATCTCTAACTAATTGCATTTTCTTATAAGATTGACGAAGTGAAGAAGATTGTCTGGAAGGCGTATCCCGAATATTCAACAGATCTGCACCTTAACGATTTCAAACTTCATGGTGGACTCTACCACGTGAACGCCATTGAATGGGCTGCTAGTGCGATGGAAATGAGTGCAATTGGTGCAAAGAACGTAGCACTTCTGGCGTACGATGAATTTTCGAAAACATGCGCTTCCATGTCTGATAAGAAACCTGTAAAACCTACAGCTGAAGACCAACACGTAGAGTTGTGACATATAACATGATCTTAATTGTTAGGATATTTGTTTGTTGAATGTGTGTGATATATTTATGTACTAACCGACAGTGATCAAGGCAAAGGAATTGATCGCTTTGTTGTTATATTAGAAGAGATATTATTTTATTTTATAGCGTAGAATTCGTTGGACGGTATCCTTAGTCAGTATTTAGAAAGTATTGAAAGTTCCGTAGGCACAGTTTCAACAGACATCAGCGAGACTGATGCTGCTTTAAGGCCTAAAGCTAAACAACTAGCTTCGTCCAAATCCCTGTAAATTCCATAAATAATGCCCGCAGTAAGACAATCGCCGCATCCGACCACGTTGAAAATTTCATTTTGCGAAATTTTCGTGAACGGCGGATACAGACGTGACCTGACAGTGCCAGTTTGAATTAATTTCCCACTAGCATCGTAGAACGATTCCCTTTCCGAACCCCTGCGAGTTACCTGTACAGTAGAAAATGCAACAAAACTCGTTATTTATATATTACTTCACATTTTATCAATGTAATTACTCACCAAAGCACCGTCCGACCCTAACGTAGTTATGGTCACTGGAATAAAATCTGCTAATTGTTTTGTTATTACTTTAATGCCTTCTATGTTAATCGCAGATGTGTCCATTGGCAGTGGTAATTTAAAGTATTCACTAATCGCTAACAACTCGTTCCTGTTAGGGGATATAAAATGTAGACTCTGACGCCAGTCTGCTTTGACGTTAAAAATCTTCGCTGCCTTTTGCACGTCCGTTGGCTCATACCAAACTGAAAAGATAATAATTATCGTAATTAAAGAATCTTACACGCTAACGCACACGAAACTGTGACGAAAGTTTTTAAAATTAAACCGCGCCTAGTACTTTGCGTGTTTCCTAACTGATGGCGTGAGCATTACATTAACTTAACACATTGCGGACGGATGACGAGATATCTCGTCATTGCTATTTCGTCGTTCGGGGCCATTGACGAGATATATCGTCTTGCGTATTTCGTCATTCTGGGCCACTGATGAGATATATCGTCTTGCATATTCTGTCGTTTGAGGCAGGTGACGAGATATCACACAGTTGCTACGTGATTGTCAGCCGCAGGTTTTCGTAATTTGTGTTGCGAATTAATTATTTGAAGCTCTGAAATATGGATAGCGACAAAACGATTAGCAATATTACAGAAATATTTGTGGACAGTTTAACACTTTGACTGCCAAGCGTTTCTTGCTATGTTTGAACCGCGATGCGATAAAATACTGCAGAGTATGATTAAATCGTGCAAAATGCAAGTAATGCATAGTTGTTAGAAGCCAAAGTATTGAAGCACCGTTCCAATATCAATTGCTTTTACAAAATTACAAATAGGATTCATTGCGAATTTTTTGCATTTTTAGTCAAATGTTTTGCACCGGTCACCGGTGACCACCGTGGCAGTCAACGTGTTAACTACTAACAAATCATCACTAATTTAAAAATATTTGACGCAAAAAAATACCCGGCCACTGGGTACGATTAGCAATAGAATGCCCGGTCCGCAAAGTGTTAAGTTGCATTAGTTTCCCTTCTATGAGACGATGGAAGCGTCACACTCACGTCACGTTGTATACGTTAACACCTTATCAACGACCGCTATTGACTGAAGATGCCACTCACTAACGACCGACTCTGTTTTGAAAAATACGTTTTCTAGAGACCTGCAAAGTATCCGTGGCGGCGATGACCTCCTCATTCGCCTCAGATTTCTGCCCAGCGAGTGACTTTTTCAAGTTTGGGAACAAAAAGAAGTCAAACGGGGCCAAATCTGGTGAATACGGTGGATGGGGCAGCTGTGTAGCCTAATTCAACGAATTTGGCTGTAGCTTGGGCAAGGTGTGGGCCGGTAAAGAGCACTTTTTTCTTCGCCAAATGGGCTTTTTTCAAAAATACTGATTGTGTTGTTTTGAGAATCCTTTAGTCACACCTTCAAAGCGGTGGCCAATTTTATTGTCACTTAGAATTGTCATAATATCATTTAATATTTATTTTATCTAATATAACCGTGGACCACTGAAAAGCCGATTAATCGGCTACCGGTAAATAACAGTTGGAACCGAAAAGCCGATTAGTCGGCTAGTGGTCGATAAAGTGTTAATAAGTATATTAGCCTAGTTGAAAAATACTGACAATTTACTGCCAAACAAGAACAACGCAACGATAATCAGTAAATGATTGATCTCATCAATAATCTGTGACAATGGGGAAAACAAAAACTGGGAAGGCAGCCGTAACGTGTACAGTGATCGCATTTATTTGGGTGGTAATTGCATTCACCACACTCAATTGGCTGGAAACTGACGGGAAATTAGAAAATCCGAAACTCATAAGTTTTTAAAATTAAACCGCGCCTAGTACTTTGCGTGTCTCCTAACTGATGGCGTGAGCGTTACACTAACTTAAGTTCCATTAGTTTCCCTTCTATGAGACGATGGAAGCGTCACACTCACGTCACGTTGTATACGTTAATAAGTATATTAGCCTAGTTGAAAAATACTGACGATTTACTGTCGAAACAAGAACAACACAACGATAATCAGTAAATGATTGATCTCATCAATAATCCGTGACAATGGGGAAAACAAAAACTGGGAAGGCAGCCGTAACGTGTACGGTGATCGCATTTATTTTGGTGGTAATTGCATTCACCACACCCAATTGGCTGGAAACTGACGGGAAATTAGAAAATCCGAAATTCATCAAAATAGGTAATAAATTTGTTGAAAGTAAACACGTAAATATATGCGACGAGCTTGTTTCGATTATTTGAAAATGTTTTTATAGGCTTGTGGCAAGTATGCTTTCAAGGCTTTGAAGATCCTCATCATCTCTATGACACCAGGTTCTATGGTTGCTGGTGGGTCTTTGAGGAAGAATACTACATCATTCACGACATCCTCCTTCCTGATTTCTTTGTTGCAACACAGTTTTTCTTTACACTATGCATGACCCTTCTACTAATAGGCGGATTTTTGACAACAATGTATACATGTTGCTCAAGACACCATGAGAAATATCAGTTGCTTCTATGGACGATCGGAGGTAACTTGACTTTAGCAGGATTGTGCGGAGTGATCGCTGTCATCATATTTGGTGCAAGAGGTGACGGAAGGGACTGGATGCCAAATTGGGAACATAACGATATTAGTTGGTCATACGCAATGGCAGTGGTTGGTAGTGTTACATTGATTGGGGCCGGTAGTCTGTTTCTGATCGAGGGCCGTAGACATAGAAAGAAGCAAGAACGAATACTTCACGAAGAACAAAAAACTCATACCACAATTTAAGATATTTCTGGAATCTCTTTGTCATGGGTATTAAATCAACTGAGATTAAAGCACAACTTGCAACAAAAGGGATACATTAAAATTGCATGCACAGATCAGTGTATACATTTTTAGTATGTATCGAACTTTCAAAAGACTAATGATTTTATACAAACATATTTATGCTCATACGCCATATTCATTTTAAACACATAGATGCGTATATGTATTGTACATGCATACGCCTCATGCACTGAAATAAGAAAGAATTAGTGCCTAAATGTTGTTAGATGTCATTTTTAAATATGTAAAGCATACGAAGATCTTTTATTTACATTCTATGCATTAATCTGAACGACAAATGCGTTAAATCCGTCCATAATATTAACTTTTATAGACTCTAATTGTAGTATTTGTAAATAAAATTTATAATAAAAACATGTGCCTTTTGTAATGACAAATAAAGAAGATTCTGTTACTATATGTATACTCAAATTGTGGAAAAATAAAGGTCATTGTTTCAAATCGCGCTATTGTCGATTCTTCAACGACCCGATTATCAGAGATAATTCTGACTCAGATTCTCGCCGCGCAAGAATTCCGGTGAATCAGGTAATTAAGTCGTAAATGGCCAGTACACCCATATTAGTGCCTAAATGTTGTTAGATGTCATTTTTGAATATGTAAAGCATATGAAGATCTTTTATTTACATTCTATGCATTAATCTGAATGACAAATGCGTTAAATCCGTCCATAATATTAACTTTCATAGACTCTAATTGTAGTATTTATAATAAAAACATGTGCCTTTTGTAATGACAAATAAAGAAGATTCTGTTACTATATGTATACTCAAATTGTGGAAAAATAAAGGTCATTGTTTCAGATCGCGCTATTGTCGATTCTTCAACGACCCGATCATCAGAGATAATTCTGACTCAGATTCTCGCCGCGCAAGAATTCCGGTGAATCAGGTAATTAAGTCGTAAACGGCCAGTACACCCATATTCACTGACCCATTTTGCTATCATAGAAATAATTCAAAGTGAATTACAGGCCAGATTGCGTGCACGAACGTCAGCGTCAGGTAAGTCGTTGACCCAGTTTATGTTTCTAATTAACGAGTTACAAAGGTTCGTACATCGCCATCGATCACTACCGGGTGATGCGTCCAAGGTACATAAATCACGGAAAAATGTTTACAACCCATTTCCCCGAATCCCAGCTACTACGGCAGATAGCAATTTAAGGGGACATTCTACTTTCTCGGGTCGAAAAAATCGATTTTTTTTTTATTGCCTTATTCGAAAGTATATACTTTCGAGATTATGTCCTTAAATTTGCAGCGATAAATTCGAAAAATTGGGAAAGTTATAGGCCTCGCATCTAATCCACCTCGCGCAGATATTAGGTTGGAGGAAAAGTTCTGTCGTATTTTAAAGAAAATATTTGAATTAATTTATAAAAATATGTGTTTAATATTAATCATAATACATTTAATGTGTTGTATGATGAATGCCAAACAATTTGGGTGATCTTCTCTTTTAAATCGTTTCCAGAATTAGATAATTTCTTAGAATAAATAAAGATCGCCGAAAGAGAAAAACGGCCCGACCGGTCAAGCGACGTTACCCTTCTATTGGGTTGGAGGGAAAGTTCTGTCGTATTTTTAATAGGCAGGTAATTTTTCTTGTAAATAAAAAAAACATCTGGCTAGTGAGTCATTCGGATTTTTTTTTGTTTTTTTTTATAGCTGCTGTATAATATAAAAGGAGTCCTTTTTTACTGTTCATCATTTACTTGTGATATTTAAAGTGAAAAACATGTCAGTAAATAAAGTGCATTTACGACACTGCATTTTGTATGAATTCCAAAAAGGAAGCAACGCATCGGTTGCATGTAAAAATGTATGTGCGGTATTTGGAAAAGATATTGTAAATGTTCGTACTTGTGAAAGATGGTTTAGCAAATTTCGTTCCGGGGATCTGAGCCCCCAAGAAAGTGATCGATCTGGACGACCATCCAAGATCGATAATGATGTTTTACGATCCATGTTGGAAAATAATCCACATTTAACAAGTCGAGAAATTGCAGAAGAGTTTGCCATTCATCATACAACACATTAAATGTATTATGATTAATATTAAACACACTTTTATAAATGAATTAAAATATTTTCTTTAAAATACGACAGAACTTTCCCTCCAACCCAGTATCTATTACAAAGAGATGCAAGGCCCTCGTTCGGTAATTACGACCATTTATGTAACGGCGAAGTATGATTCACTTTCATCGCAAGTGTTTTTGAATTTTTCGTGAGACCTTTTGCGCCGGTCACCGATGAATACCATGGCAGTCAAAGTGTTAATAAATGCCTCAAAACTATCTATTACAAAGAGATGCAAGGCCCTCGTTCGGTAATTATGCCCATTTATGTAACGGCGAGGTATGATTCACTTTCATCGCAAGTGTTACAGTCAAGGAATTCAACTCGTATCTGTCACATAATGACAACGTGCGACCGCATGGAAGTAAGTCTCCACGCCCAAACATCGTTCTGAGAAAATCGTAAGCGAGCAGCAAGTGTCATTGAGCAGTGATCTCGTAGGAAATGGCGATGTAAAAAAATGACATGCACCTTGAGACAACTACTTGTTTGAACCACCGTGGGATACTCGTGGTACAGCAAGGTTGGGTTGGGCCAGATTAGGTTAGACGACGAAGTGCACAGCCACTGACAACACAAGACGGTTGGGTGTGGTTTATACCGTGGGATCTGCGGTAAATAAGTGGATTTGGAAGCGTCCCGTCAACGAATCGGTCACCGATCGTCGTCCTGAGTTAAACGGCGGGCCAGAAAACGGGAGAATGAAAAAAAGAAGCTTGTCCGGTAACGTTGGCGTGGGTGTGTTTTTGGTGGCATTCGTGTGCGTTTGCGTCGCCTTCGGTACACCTGCTTGGTTGGTCAGCGATTACAGGATAACGGGCGCACGATTCGATAAACTCGGACTCTGGAGACACTGTTTTAGATCTCTGCCTAATCCAGAAGAGCTTGATGCACCTAGACGCTTTTTCGTTGGCTGTCGATGGGTCTTCGACCCGTTTACGGCGGGCTACTCCAACATTCGCGGTTTCCTATTGCCTCGTACGTTTTTTAACGTCTTTTTGCATTTGTACAAACAGTTCATCAAACAGAAATAATGCATATTTATTTTTCAGCCTTCATGATAGCCACGCAATTCTTCTTCACAATGTGCTTCTTGCTGGAGCTGGTGTGTTTAGGTTTTATATTGTTGTTTGCGCTGTGTTGTGATCCAGAGCAAAAGAGATATGTCCTGCTTATTACGATTATTGGTTTCCTGCTGTTGGCCAGTGGCTTGTGCGGAGGAATAGCGGTTATTATATTTGCGTGTCTCGGAAATGCTGACGGTTGGATGCCTGGGCATTTTAATAATTATCTTGGCTGGTCCTTCGCACTGGGTGTAATAGGGAGTGTGCTGTCATTGATCGCTAGTGGATTGTTTTTGGTTGAGGCTAATGTGCAGAACAAGAAAAGGGAGTACCTAAAAGAGTCGCAGACAAGATTTCAGCTAGAATCTCATGCCTGAACATATCGTTCTTGACATTTTGTTTTAAGACTAGAATCTATGTAATAACCGATCCGTCCATTAAGCATGAGCTTGTTGATAGGTCTAAAATGTTAATAAGTATTATAGAATAAGGCTCAGAATGTTTTTATATGACGCCTCAGATATTAAGCAACATTAATATTTTTGTACAATGTTATGTAAGTGCAAATAATTAATCTGTATCAACTATTTTTAGTTTGACAAACTAAATTAATATTCCGTCCAACAAATTGTACTCTTTAGATTGTTTGATACGTACTCTACGCAACAACACATAGATATATTGTTATACATATCATAAGTAAAAAGGCAAGACTTTACAAAACATCGATTAACTTTATGCCTGTATTATTTAAGTGAAAAATCTTTGTATCACGTATTTCTGTAAATAAAGAAATTATACAAGACTTCTGCCCAGTCCCGTACCTTACTCATAAGAATAGTAACTAGGGCAGTAAGTATGTGTGGCTACATGCAATATAACCTCTTGCAGGCGTGTTATTGTTGGCAGCAGTGATGCATCGACCGAGGTGTGGCTGGTAAAGCAAATAATTATACTGTCAAGCTTCGATATCTAAGTAATAATTTTCTCTTGAAAATTAACGTGGACACTTTGATCTGAGAAGCATAATTAATCAGTATGACTGCCGAAAAGCAAGAGTATCACCGGGCATCAAGTAAATTACAAATCGTTCTTCATTATGGAAGTTGCTCTGCGTTCTTAACCTCTAATTTTCATTTGTGTATTATTTTCATAGACGCCGTCGCCTTCGGAGGAATGATCACGTATATCGCGGGTGTGCTTCTAGTTATGGCATTTACGAGGTAATATTTTTTATCAAAGCCTTCCTTTAACGTGTACTTCAAGTAATCCAAAATGTTATGTGTTTACAGTCCTTACTGGATTGAGTCGTATCATGAGACGTTCAGTAATTTCAAACACATGGGACTCTGGGAATACTGCTTCGACCAATTCCGATATCCACACTTTCAGCTTGATAAGCAGTTTAATGGATGCCATCACATATTTTCGTACGAGTATTTCGTGATAAGAGAATGGTTATTGCCAGTCTGGCTTATGGTCGTCCAAGCGTTTGTGACGTTGGCTCTCTTATTGTCCTTTTTCGGGCAAGCTATCATTGCCATGATCCTTATCAGATGGCCTCTCAGATTTGTGCTACATTATGAATGGCTACTTTCCTCTACTGCATTTGTATGCGATGCAGTTGCCGGTAAGTTTTGTTATAACTTATTACAGATCTGAGAAAGAAATTTGTACCCACGCATATATACGTATGTTTGATGTTAGGTGCACTACTGTTTCTGGCAGTATCTATATTCGGAGGACAATGCTGGCGCAGGGATTGGCTGATGTATCCAAACTTTAATCATCTTTCATGGTCTTATGGTTTGGCAGTTATTTCCTTTATGTTTCACACCTTCGGAGCATTCTTCTTATATTTGGACGCGCGAACGGGTTATCGATTAAGAAAAGAGTCTCGTAATCTCGTCATGCAAATGCAACCTAATCCTCAGAGCCATCATGGCTCGCAAAGAAGCGGTTACGTGTAATCTAGAATTACTATTTAACATCGACTTCGCGAACAGACACAGATACGCTTCTGCACAAAACGTTTCTACTCAGAAGCTTATTGTTACGCGAAAGGTAAGTCTGCGTTAGACACAAAATCACGACAGAAAGACATTCCTATTCCGTCCACTGTTTTAAGAATGTTGATTCTTCTATTTTTTTTATTATCTTTATACTTTTAATGTATGAGCGATGTTTAGCTATAGCAGATTTGTAAATATAAGGAGGCAATCGAATCTTAATCGATATGCATGTTGCACATTTATGAACAATTTTAACTTTTCATATGCAAAGAAATAAATTACTAAATTCTTTTTATATTCATTAATGAATTTTTATACTATTTTTAGAAACCATTTCATATATTACCTGTATTTTGAATAGTTTACCTAACAATCTCCACGTCCTTTACTTAAGTAAGATTAGCTTCGAACTCCATAAAAAGACAGTAAAAACGGGGTTGGTGTTACTAACCTGGAATTTGAAGACGCGAGGCAATATCCACAATTAGCGTCATCGTATCCAACGGCAAATTTCCGTCGAGAACGATAAGATTGGCACTTTCCAATTGTGGCTGATACTTTCGTATCAAATCCCGGTTAATAGCCGCAAAAGCGTCGAGCTCGCCAACGCCAAAATAACATTCTCCCTCGGAATTGACTATGCCAGTGTACCTGTATCATTGTATTAATTTCAGTAGATCCGAAGTTACACGAATTATAGGGCCTGCTTTAAATATACGTCGAGCATTTATACCTGGCAGTGTTAATGTTTGGCAATCGCTCTACCAATTCGGCAGCTTCATTTAGACTCTTAATCACAGCCTTGCCAGCCTCGTCGTTACCAACGACAGATATTAAGCGAGTGCCATTCAAACCGAGCTTGATCAATGCACTAGCAACGTTTCGACCGACTCCCCCACAGCCGTGCCGACTTTGACCCGCGTGCGTTCTACCGTCACCCTAAAATATATGGATAAGCTTAGCTTCAACTCGGATCGCAGTAGAAAAATGACTGCGGCGTCTCCCCTGATTTGCCTATGTGCCTAGTTTATCGATCACTTAAATATCATTCCTTCAAACGAACAACCTTTCACCTTTCTCCCAGCCCTCTAGTCGACAGACGTTAGAGGCCCGCGGACAGAACCGTCATATCGACAAAGGCTTGACGTCGGCAAGCCGTTCTCAAAGAAAAAAGTCAGAACAGACATCTCGGAGGTTCGTTGCGGGAGAGAGAGAAACGACGATTCCTCGTTTCGATCCTCCGCCTCTAATTTCAACGATTCAATTACAGTACGAGCATTCGCCGGAAGGCAATCGTAGAACCATTCAGCGTATAGCGGGTAGGTACTTGCGAGTGAAGGGACGACGAAGCAACCCCTGTAGCGCCTGTGCACGCAAACTCTCTGCGCCCTCTCTTCTCCTTCCTCTCGCCTATTCTCTTCTCAGTCTCTCCTTCATCTCTCCTCGTCTCTGTTTCTCTCGCAGGGTGGCCGCGGTGTCTATCGCGTAAGCGCTGACAGCGCGCTCCATGTCAGTCCGGTTGCCCACCTCGGCCGCTGCAGACAGTCACCCTCTCGCGATTGTGTTACTCGATCCATCCTTTCTTCATTACTATACTCTCATCTGTCCGGGTTTATATCTTGCAGCGAGTGAGCCGACACCGCCACTGCTAGCCGCTGCCGTCGCCATCTCCGTTGTCGTCATAACCGTTTGCCGTTATACCGTCGTTGTTTTCTGTGCGAATCTTCCCCGTACGTTGATTATCAGCCCGACATCGAGCGAGTGTACCGCCGGTGTATCTCGAATAAAAATCTTCGCGCAGTCCTACGCAGTGTGATATCCCGCTATGCGCTACGATCCGTCTGGTTCGAAGTGGATAACGACAAGAACGCGGCCAGGAACCAGGAACGTCGCTGCCGCTGTTGTCGAAATCGTTTGGAGGAGCGAGAAGACCCCGATGACGCCGAAGACGGTATTATTCGCGGCGAGAGACGGAGCCGCTTCGTCCCGATGCTGCTGGTGAGGCTGATCGTGACGAGCCGTATGAAAGGGAAGCGTCGCAAGCAACTGCGAACAATCAAGTACAGTGGATATGAACGACGAGGATACCAGTACCGAAGAGCCGACGCAGCGCGATGGTGATAGACGTGACTTGACGACCATGCTCTTCGTGCACGTCTCCACGGCGATCGTGCGCGCTCCTCCCGAATGTCCTGTACACTGACGCTCGATCGCTCTTATCCCTCCGTGCAGTTCTTTATTATGCCAGTGATCCTGACGACAACGACGACGACGACGACGACGACGACGACGATGTGTATGCCCGGCTGAACGATGAAGAGCAGCGTTGTTCTTGAAAGCTGCGTCTAAGGTCAGTAACGAAGTGGCGCAGAATGCGCAGAAGGAAGGGCACGAGAGCTTTCACGAGCGTATTCTCGAAGCCTCTTTCAATATCCTGGGTAACCCTTAAACATCGTGTCCGTTCGGTTCGGAGCGCACTCATTCGTTCGCCCTCGCGACGGCTTCTTGTATAGGGGGGAAGCAAACCCGGAACGGTCCGCGACGCAGGGGTTCTGTATTTCACTGATGTAAGTTTCGTCATGCGCGTATTAGGCGGCGTACCGCTCGAATCTAGCTGCCAATCGATCGATCAAGGGATCGTTACGGAGAGAGTGTCACGTGCGTCTTTGGAGCAGTCACTGACATCGACGTGCAGAACAACGGGGGCCTTTGTTTGCAAATGTCGTGGATATGCTACGCGTACTCTTTGCGGGTACACAGGTGTGTTAACACATGCAAAGACGCCTACCGCCGTTCCAGACTGTAACGAAATCGCTGACTAACGTTGTCCTTTCGAATTAGTATCAGAGATCTAGCTGGCTGTTGGTAGTCACGAGAGGCTCTAGAGGGTGAGGGCTCAAGGGGGAATCAAGCTACCGCGATATAGGTAGACACCTCTTCCGTAGAGGTAAACGAGTCGAAGGAAACCGAGGCCAAATTCCTTCGGGAAGGTCGGGAGGAGGATTGCATAACGCCACCCCCGCACCCCTTTACCTCTTGCCACCTCTTCCTCTCACCCTTTCACCCCCTTGCCATCCCTCTTGCCTTCCCTTACGCCCGCTCACCCGTCCTCATCCCTTCTTCCCTCTCCAACCGTGACAAACATTCGCATCGATAGTTAATTAAAAGGTCTCGCCTCCATCGCTCACTCTTCTATCTATTCCCCGTTCTCTTCCTTTTCTTCCTGTTCTATCGCAAACTACTCTTCACCTTACGTCGCTCTCTATCCTTCTTTCTTACATTGTTCCCACGTTTCGCCAGTGACAAAGGAATTTAATTTAAAGTAAAACAAAGAGGAAAAGGCAGACCGCGCGGACAGCCTCGACCTCTGCTCTAGACCGAGATATACGTCCGCGGTTTGCCTCGGAGCGCGAAGCTAGAGCGGAGACACGGCGAGAGTGGCTCCTAGTCAAGGTTGTAATAAAAAGGGAGTCGGGCACCATCGATTTCGTGCTTCCTCAGGCAAACACGCGAAAGAGCCGACAGACTTCGTAACGCAGGACATTGACTGTGAATCCGTGCAATCGCGCCGACGCTAGGCCAATCTGGACACCTCTGAACTTTTCTCGGATTTTTTTCGGCGCCGATTGTGACACTGAAACAAAGTTACGTCCATGGCGGAAGAGAGTTAGGTGTATGTCTCTGATCACTTTCACGCGAATTATGCTTGATGGTATGCGTTGAGCGTGAGCAAGCGCGGAAGGTATAAACGATCGATGGGCCCTTAACATTCTTCCGTGTTTTCGTTACAATGCGGCACTCTCTGGTGTTTGGCCGTGTATATAAACCGGCGATGCACGAGAGTGCACTCTGGGGTATCGACAGTCAACACTCATGAGCCGTATACACCCCCGCGTCGTCGATCCTACCGAATCTAACGCGGATCTCCCTGTTCTTCTCTGATAGTTACTTTCCAGCGTCTCCTTGTCTCTCTTCTTTCCTCTATCTACTTTCATACTTCCACCCTTTGGTGGCTGCTCAGTCTTATTCCCTCACTCTCTCATCCACTCTCTCAGCCTCTCATCGTGTGGCCACACGTACACACAGACGAGAAAGCCTGCTTTCGTATATTATCCGCACACAGTTCCTAACGCATATATCTATTATATGTGGACATACAGTTAGTCGTACGTGTATGTCTGCATAAGTATAGACACGCCTATACATCTCCGATGGAGACTACACTGCCTCGAGGTAGCCGGTCAGGGATCGATAATAGAATTGCCTATTGCACGTTAAAACTGTCAGAAAGAAACACAATTTGGCCAGACATTTTGTATAACCACTACCACTGACATGGTCATTACCACCACCCTGTGTCGTATCTACTTCATAAACTCTACGTGGAACATCTTTACCAGAAATGCAGATTAGAAAAGCGCGTCTGGTCTAAGTCGCGTGCATTCTTGAAATTAGAAAATCTCATGGATTTATAAAACCAGGCGCGCAAAGTATTAATGAGGTCGGAGTTACAGTAAAAATGCTCCAGCGTATGCTTTTTAAAATTGCTCGGAGGCTCGATCCGATAATATTCCTCGTCAACACCTCGGCTTTGTTAAAAATATCCTAACTGTCAATCTTCCTCGTGCCCATGTTGCAACCAATCACGCCGATATGAAATCCGCAAAATATCCGAGAGGCTTCGTCCTCATTTCGCGTTTCACTTCCGTCATATGGATATATCCGTCGGCAGACATGCCACAGCCGATATTCCACGGGCCTCGAGTCCAAAGAGAGCAAATAAAGCTCTCTTGCGGACAAGCTGCCGCCCAATATACTCAGTAGTCCGTCACGTGGCTCAGTCTCGATTCTTCATCAGGTGGAGAAAACTTGCTCATCCGTTGAGAACGTGCCGCAAACGCAACGCGCGGACTTAAGGGAACCTCGCGTGCCGTGCATTAATCGTGCATTTATACGTTGGATATCTTGCGAACATGTTTTTCCCATAATCCCGACATCGAGCTCGAACCTATTATCATCGCGCGCACTCGGCTTAGTTTTCCCTCATTGTAACCACTGTCGCCGTTGGAATTACCGGGTCTAAAATTAACTGTTGCCTCTCTGAGAGTATCGTCATCACGATAAGGAAGTACCACCTGCGGGTGAAAATGACGCGACTTATATATGTCATAACATACGCGATTGCGATGTGTGTTGTACGGTAAAATTAGCGGGAGAGTGATGTGAATCTTATCTGAAGGGAGAAACACGGAAGCGGTAAGTTCTCGCTGGAGATTCATCGATATACTCTCGGTGACGGCTATCCCCCGATAGTGAAATCGCTGGAAGCCACTACCCCTTGGCACTGTTCTTCCGTTGATTGCCTACCGAACAACGCACAGCGTCCCGCTATAAATCTCGATGATAAAATACCGGCGTATCACGTACCGCACTCACGTCCAAATTCCCTAATCTCTGGCAAACAGGAACAACCGTTTGGGATTGCTGTCAATCGTCCGATTGCTACAAAAGCGGAGAATACCGGGAGGAGAAGAAGTCGTGATGAGGAGCCCTACGCGGAAGCGGCGCAGCACGTGGTGACACGGCACAGAAAACGCCTCGCAGTATAAAACTAGCGTTTCTCGGTGAGAAACGTCCATAGCTCTCCTCCTCCCACTTTCACATCCTCTCTCTGTACTTCTTCACTCTTTGCGCTCTGACTCCTCTCTCTTTCTCTCTTTCACTCACTCTCTCTCTCTGTCTGTCTCTCTTTCTCTTTCTCTCTCTCTCTCTACCCTTTAACTTGGAGGATACCCTTACGACGAGGAAAAGCGTACCAGGGAGGCACGATAGTATGACGGTGATGCTGCTGCAACGTTCGATCACCCCGCAGTCGTCGCAAAGCCAAAAGACAGCGAAGAAAGACTGCAGCGCAAAGCCGCCCTTTCTGTTTCTGCTGGACGATCGCCAAGAGTATCAGCACTCGACCGACACCACCATCAGCACCGCCAATACAAATATTAACAACAACAACATCACTAACAATAATAACAATAACAACGAGAGTTTTGTGAAGAGAAGCACAGGCAGCAGTAGTGAAGAGTACGTGCCCAAGGAGGCGCCGGCATCGGTGGCGTCCCAAAGACGCGCCGCCGGTGGCGAGGACGTCGCGATGCGATATTACCGGCTATGGATCTACGCGTGTAACGTGGTGCTGCTAGGTAGCGCGGTCGGTTTCGCCGCGGCTGTGTCCAAGACTTTACTATTTACCGGGGACCCACGCCGCCACGTGGTCCCAGGGGTGCCAAGGGCTTTCGATCCGACCGCGCTTTACGCGTATCTCGCCCTCGCGACTCAGCTAGGCCTCGTTCAGCTTCTTGGCTGCATTGCCGCAAGGAGATTGAGCGCGCGATTACTCAATGCCTACTGGATACTCTTGCTAGCTCTCCTGTTCGGCGACGCCATTATCGGAATCGCCTGGGTGTTTCGTTACGAGAGGATGCGGGCTGAGCTAAGGCCTACCCTCAGATTACGACTGCAGGTTTGTATACACGAACACGGCAACAAATCACACTTTTTCCTTACACGGGTCGAGAGATTAAGTGCCTTGGCGAATCTTGACGCCTAATTTTACTCAGGTGACGAAGGTCTTGCAATCGTACGTTAAGAGTGGCCGTGCCGAATCATTCGACAGCTGGGTGGAAATGTTGCGATTGAAGAAATAGGGCCAAAGTAGGCGAAGAAGTGTATCGTTTTGTCAGAAATGCCTGTCAAGTTACTTGACACTTTTCAATCATGTGTACTTCTTAGTATAATCTTCATTCCAATCTTTTTTTTTTAATTATGATATACGTCACTCTTCCTAGTTATGAAGGAGTTAACAGTCCACTTTTATGTAGTTTTCACTTATCTCTGCAGGGCAGACCGCGATAATTCCTCCAAAACCGATAATCACTTTACTACGCTGGGATTCTGCAAAAAAAGTCGAACTCATTACGAAGTCACCGCGTGTACGATTAGGGATTACCACTAAGCCCCGCTTATCCATTAGCTACCTGTAACAGGGCTTACACCAAAGTAGATATATAGAGACGAAATTCTGTCCCGAATGAGAAAAGAACAAAGGAAAAAGGGGTTTAGCGTGCCAAAACAACTTGTGCCGGGTGGTTGAGCATGTGCGTGTAGTATACGTAGCCAAAAAGGACTAATAATCTAAAATGGTCTCAATTGACATAACGCCATTTCTGTTCCAACAGATGGACTACGGAAAAGAGCCACGGTTCAGTGAGCAGTGGGACCGTCTGCAGAAGGAATTCTCTTGTTGCGGTGTGACCGGTCCCAGAGATTTTGGTAGCCGTTGGCCGCAGACTTGCTGCGGACCATCGGTAAACGTCAGCGACACCTGCCAACAGCCTTACGCTAGGGGTTGCGAGGAATCCCTAATGCGCTGGCTAAGAAAAACCGCCGACCTCCTCTTCGTCCTTGGCTTCTGCGTAATCGCGTTCGCCAAACTCTGCTTCCTGGGCATACTGCGTTATGAAATACGCGAGATGATACAGAAAATACGACTGCTGCGGGAACCGCCGCCACCGGCGACGACATTCGCCCAACCGCCATTCTCGCAGGTCATGCCGGAAGCAACGAACAATGGCAGCATCGCGAGACGCACCACCTTACCAAACGCGGTTTTACCCTCCGGTACGTGTCATCCCGACGATCATCATCTTATGATGGTTTCATGGAAACGGAAGTTCGTCTAGCTCTATAAACCAGTACGATCTAAATCAGTGTGGTAATTAACGTCCAACATGGATCACGACCTGCGGACGAATAGAGGTAGTTAATTCGTCCCGGCATAGAAGGGGGCTGGAAGTCACGAAGACAAGGGACTTCCATGGCGACGTGCAAATGCAATATTTATTCCGCAGGTCACGACTCACGTTTGACACTATGCAAGAAGCCTCGTAGCTTTTATCGAGCTCCACCGCTTTCGTGGCACTTGCTCTCTCGCACCACTCACAAGCAGTCACGCAATACCTCCGTTGCGCGGCAACCCGTGCGAGGACTCACGTGGCAGAATTCCGCACGATTCCCGATACTAAGCCCGCGCCATAATTGCTCCTTCATGCGACTGACAAAAAGTCATCATGAAAATTTTAATCGTGACGGTCGAACTTCTTTCATAGGCTTCGGTAATTCGGTGCCCAACGTGCTCGTTCTCTTTCGGCATCTGATAAGAACGGTGGGATCGCGTGACGGGCAACAGCTAGCTCAACGATATCTGAAATGTAAAAGTAAGCCACGCTAACTGCGTTCAATACATGCGCTTCATCAGTATAGCGTGAACCCGTTTACGCGTTAAGAAGAACGCAACGATTTCTCGTGTCACGATCAGAGCCCTCAATAGAATATTTTGCCCAATCGTGCGCGGTGTCAATTTATCGTTAGCACAGACGTCGTCGATAGTAGATAAGCTGCGCTTAGTTCAACCTCACGCTCATCCAATTAGGATCGTTGGATACTGGCTGTTAGAACGAGCTTTCGCTCTAAGCTTTGAGTCGAATCAGCCTGATGCTGTTGGTCGTTAGATACATAAGTGCCATTGACTGTGAAGTCAGACCCGTGCATACGAGGCCCCTTTTGTGTCCTCGTAATACGTGATACGCGATGCGCGATGAAGAAAAACACGAACTCTTCATCCGCCTTGCTAAATAAAGATTTATCCGATGACCGCCTTTTCAGGGGAGCGAGCCAACACGTCGTGAGCGTAATTACATTAGGGCCACGGCAAGTTAAATTCGCACCGCGAAGTCGTGCGGTGGCGTTTGCGATTAGAACCGATTAGACTCCAACTGTCTTCGCGATAAGCGTGGCACGGTGCTATTTAGCACGCTCCAAGCTTAAAAGAAGTGGAGCGTTGCGTGTTAGGCGATAATAAGTGCCCCGCGCGCGCTGTTAGGTATTTCAGTACGGTCCAATTTCGCCTCGCGTGGCCATTAAAACTTATGATAATTCGACCGGGTCTGTTACCGACTTGCGACACAGATTCGTTTGACGCAACGCGGCAATTTTGCCCCGTTTCTCGGCAGTCATTCCCCTCCTTACGGCAAGGGAAGACCGAATGCGGCAAAAAAGCGTCCCGATATTGACGAGTGAAGGGACTAATAGCTCGAGGAAGTCGTAAAGATGCAGGATCACTGCGTGCCATCAAGGGGAGGACCGGAAAGATGGCGAGTTGTTTGGTGGAAAGCGTATTTCCACCCTACTTCAGAATGAGATATAGACCTTCTTCGGAATCTCTGTTATTGAGCAAAGCCGTTCTTTATTCTTACCAAATGGTCGATTGAAAAACTCATCAATTAAAAGCAGTGATTTTTACTGTCTTTTTAATCCCGCTATAGTTTGTCCAAACGTATTTTTGATTCCCTAGATACTTGTAATCTTCACAGTTTGGTTGCAAGTTGTCATAACTTTGCAAAGCCCGTTCTTATTAGTAATGATTCTCATTGGTTCTTATTGGTAGCCGTCTCTGTTATTCGGTCATTATCTACTTCCTTCTTACGTAATGAATCTGCACTTTCTTCTTTGAATAGCTGTCCCGACATCAATGGTGTTCGACAAGGAAATGTCTTACCCCAGTTAGACGGAAGTCTGCGTACCGATTGTGGTGTCTATTCGTCGAATGATCATCCATAAAAAATACCCATACGTTCCTCACTTTGCCCCGCCCATTATCGTCACCCCTTCATAAATTCGTAGTTACGAAAAAGAAGGAGCCCGTGTAATTCTTCGCGAACAACGCGTACTCCGCTTGATAGCTTCCGCCCCCTTATTCAGATGCTGAGAGCTTGAAGGGGACCGATGAGTGGCTGCAGAGAGGCGGAATTGCAAAGTGAACTCTTTGCACGTTCGTCTAAGATCCCCCTCGTTCATTGCAAGCTATCGGAGTGACTCGGAGGAATTTATCGATGGGTGTGAATATTATTTCCGCAGTGAACCTTCGCTAAGGCCGACCAATTGATTTCTTTCGACGTGCCGCATGGCTACGACTCCTCGTATCTGGCCGCGGCAAAAAATAGTAACGTATTAGTAGACGGCATGTTTGTTCAAAAGTAGCACGTGCCCATTAAAAGCCTGACTTCTCTGACGCCAGCAGGCCTCGCCTTCAGCTCGATTTCGTCGTCGAGGGGTCTGAGATTTGCCTCATGTCAGTTACCTTGACTACCTACAAAGGAGGGCTCGAACCCTCGTCCTGGAAGGCACTAGGTCGACACAGGGCAAGGCTAGGATCGTGCGTGGGCCGGTTAAAGCGAGCTGTGTCCTTTGTAAACATCGGTCCCGCTCCTCAAGCGAAATTGACGAAAGTCCTACCCTATCGAGCTCCGTTATAACCCTGCAACGGGAATACTTTGAAGGAAAATAGTCTCGCAACGGAACACGTGGTGTAAGAAAGTAAAAAATTCACCGGTTTGCCTGGGACGACGGGAACTTTGCATGAATAACCGGACAGTGGCGTTGATCGTGGGCGTTATGTCGCGGCGGAAAAAGTAGAGGAGGAAATAAGAGATAGTATCGCGGTACTAAGGGGGAACGCCCGTTTGCAGGGAATGCATCGTTGCTCCTACAACCTGAAGAGTGCAACGCCGGTCGGCACCCGTTGCTCGCGAGCAATCTGCAGGACGGTGGTGCGGACAGTGACACAAACAGCCACTGCGCTCTCATACTCGAGGAGACGACGCCCACGTCGGCGAACCACAACTGCGCCAACAGCGCACGCGAGAAGAGCAACGGCAACAACAACTACGAGATGCGAGAGTTCAACAGGAGACTGTTATTATCGAACGGTGGTAGCCCTGGGACGGGCATCACGGCGGGCGGACAGAGCAGGCGCACCTGACTATGGAAGTGGTGGCGAAACACCTCGAATCGTTTCCTATACAGGAGCAATCGCCCCGCTGAGATACCAGCGTATAAATAAACTATAAGCGTACAGAAATTATCGTTAGACGGACTTTCGTTTCACTTTGAACCAGAAGTGGGACTAACCGATCGGCCAGCAGCCCTCGATCGTTGGCTGCGAACGAGAAGGCTGTAGAGAGGATATGCCGCGTAATAGGGAGCGTCGATCTGGCTTCGAATAGAACGATTAAATCGGCGGCGATGGGCCTAGAATAGTGAGCCGTACGCTTCCCATTACGCGGTACATTTTGATAGCCACGCGAAACCCAGGCTGGGACTCCATCAGCAGATCACCGCGCCACTCTATGCAGTCAACCATCGACGATTTGCGTCGTATTCATTGCAATGTGCGATTATTACCTCTCATCCCTTATTGCCGTTATTTTTATATGTCGCGAGAAAGTCTATGGAGATCGTGCGATTCGACCCTCTTCCGCGTAGGACAGTCATTTCGCTTTCTCGTTCGAGTTCAAATCGTTTCTATTGGCGGCAGCCTTTTCCGTTCGGTCATATTGTTCGATTCTTTGTCCTTTCCATGTTCGTTCCACCCGCGTGCACGGAGGATCGATCGATATGCGTGAGGGAACAAAGTTCTCGGGTATTTCGACGCATCCTATGCATTTAGACCAGTAAATTGCTATAATCTCAGCCTGGATACAGAGTACTCGTGCTTTTTCGCCGGACGTCGGGTATTGCTTCATAGAAAAGAAAAGAGACATACGTCATATCCATAGCCGCGTACCGTGTTCCCGTAGCTTAGCTCAGGCTCTATTCCGTTTATGTTTCTTTTTTAGCAGCATGTTTAACGTAACAAATACGAATAATTATGGTAACAATAATACTAACAATAATAATAGTGTTAACGAATAACGATAATGGTAACAATAAGGAAGACTGCAGCGACGAGAATTAGACGGTAAAAGTACAAGACCAAGCTTAATTTAATAAATTGATATCGCGCGGGAGACTGCATATTAATGAAAGACCAAATCAAAATATACAGTACTGAGAACGTACCTTTTTTTTTAACGGCTAGACCGTCGAAAGGGAGCGAAGGTTTATAGTGATCACCGCGATTTGCGATCCTATACGAGTCGATAGAACTTGAATCACATGAAGCAACGCGTAACTCAAAAATACTTGAACCTAACGAGACAGGGCAGAAAGCAGATGATATCGCGGAAATCGATAATTAGAAAGCTCGTCGGTGTTGCCCCAAAAAAAGAAACGAGGTCATAAGATCTCCCAGTGATCCTATAAACTCTCTTTCTACGCATATTCCCTACACGTCTGTCCGTCCTCGCATGGTCGGCGAAAACTACTTTTGTAGATTTACTTTTAGCGGTAAGAGTTTCTTAACACTTTTTCCCTTGCTCCCTGGAAACGACGCTTACTGGGTAAGGTTCACTAATTTTTATGACCGAGCACGAATTGCACTGGTAGTATGTCACAGTGAAAAGTAACTATCGTTATAAGATTCTCGGAGTGCCGTGGTATTTCCAACCATTTGAATCTTTTGTTCCCGACGCCAGCAGCAGATAGAGCTTTACGAGCACGTATTATGATTTCCCAAAGAAACGTAATTCAGAGAATAGTCTTTCATGATTAATTCGATTAATACGACCCTCATTCTTAAACGAACATGGTACGTATGTTGACATTCGCGATCACACAAGACCCGCGCCCGGTACGTCACCGTGTCTATACGATGATCCGCAAAAAACAGAGATCGTTTTCGATCACTTATATCATTGTTTGACAAACAAAGGACATGACAATTCGTAGCTACGATAGTTACGGGAGACATTATTGTGAGATACTACTGCCAAATTGATTCTCCCCAGCAGAGTAATGTAAAGATTGTTTTAATGAATTGTTCTTTCTATCAAAGGAACATTAAGGACTCATCGTAAACTCTATAATGACTAACGATTCCTAATTCTTTTTACATAAATGAAATGCATAGCGCGAGTAATCTGTATTGATTTGCGGTATAAACACACGACATACATGTATATAAGTATATATATATGTATACGTATACGTATACGAGTGTGGACGTACAAACGTAAGTATATACGTATGCGTATCTCTATACAATAGGGAATTCAAAGTAATTGGCTTCCTAGTTAGGATTAACGAAATCTTAGCGTTATACGTTTACAAATGCAAAAATAATGAACATAAGCGAAACAGTAGGCTGTATATAGTGGTATATGGTAGAGAATATTAAGTATCGATCGTCTGCTTAAGAAAAAGCCAAAATGTTATCCGTTCGGAGTTCAACACCTCGATAAATGTACCATCGCGATGAGTATCCGATAAGTGCAAGATTGATCCTTTAGAAAATAATTTTTAACATTTACCGTTGGGACTTGACCTTTTATATTTATATCGGTCTGGAGAACAGGGTATTATCAGTCACAAACGCCAACAAAGGGATCGCAAGGGGATTAGTAGTAATTTAGACATTCCGCGACATGCATTTGTTACTGACAAATTTTGGGGACTACCTTTGTTGTTTGCTTCGGACAGGGAGTAAGATTCGTTTCTTTTACGAGACAATATGTAGCTAGGGGTTCTTTCTTAATCAGGCTATCGATTATTCGTTGAATGTAATAAATAAATAACGACGTCAAAGCTTACACCTCGCAGACACGCAGCCTCTGCCAGATAACTGTATATAAGGGAATGATATGCAACAAATAGAATAACGGATTTTTAACTATACTATTTAGAAGGCAATCGTGTTGTGAGCCGCCCATTTGTGAAGAACCACGCTAACCATTGCTAGAAATGTGCTGTCGCATTGATCTCCGGCCGGGTTAAATATTTAATATACTGTCCTGTAGAACGAAAGGAAGGATGGTGTCACCTTTCGGATCTTATCCCGGCCAATATGTCCTATCAATTATACGAACCCGTTAAGAGGAAGGCTTTAAACTTTGAACACTTAGCGATTTGTAACTGACTTAATATTTAAATGTAATATGTAAAGTTGAGAAGAGCGGATGAGAGGGAGTTTTGAATAGTGCCTGCTTAAATTCAATTTACTATATCTGAAATGGTTAGATATGGTATTCACGGTATGTCATAAACTACAAATTCAATATGGTTATCGTAGCCAAGTATGGGAAAAAGTGTAACCGATTAAGTATCGTTACTCTTTCGTTTTCAATCGTGCATACCGTGCACAACGCGATGAAATCACGAAACGGCGACAAGTAATTGATCGATGACAAAGTTACGCTTCAAATTCCGTTCCGATAGCAACGCTTTAAATGCCAGCTGCAAATGTGTTGTTTTAGTTGTAAACGTTTAATCGCAGAGCCATACCGACTATCATGTTAGAGACTCGTATTCCGCATGAAAATGGCACAATCAGATTTTCTCCGTGCTTTGAACTGGCAAATATACATGCCTCCAAATATAACCTTATCCGAACGTATAGTTTACAAACATCTTTAATCATTTCTATTAATAGAAATCACTCTTCCCCATACTGTACTATGAGTTCATGATATTCAGCAACCTTAAGTGTACATAAACCCTCTATTGTCGTAATTATATGTAAATACTGTTACACATTCTACAATTACTATGAAATATGAATACAAAGAAAATTGGTTATTTAGTATAATATTGACTGTGAGATTTGACTTACTTTTATCTCAGACTCCTTCACTTGCAAGAGCGTGTCGTAAATGGCTCCACCAACCACCACCTGCACAAAACAATAACAAGGGAATACTTTAACAATGATACAGGAGGAAACAATTTATTAAAGAATGGTCAATATTTCTAAACATTATGGTCTATTTCATACGTCAGTACATACTATTCTCTCTCAGTTGTTGCTCTCCTTCTACTTACAGGAGATTTTTTAAATGAAGGTGAATGTGCAGAGGAAGAAGCTGCAATCAAATTCTGGGACTTCGTACTAAGATGTACTGCTATATCAGCTGCCACTCTTGCATTGTTCTGTATGAGAGCAATGTCTATAACAGGAGACAACATCATTATAGTCATTCTTTTAATCTAAATTACTTTCCATCAGCTACGGGCCTTGTATACTTACTAGCTGCAAGAAATTTCCCACTAGTAATATCATTTAGTTCGTTTAAAAGAAATGGAGTGACAGCCTTCCCAGTTATATGCATACTCTTAGCCTTTTCTAACGCTTTATTGATCACTGATTCCACTTCCATGGGATCAAGAGCATATTCGTCAGGAATGGGAACTGCCAGTAACAATCCTGTACCGAGCTTCAAATTTTTTTGAATTCTGACTAAGTCTGCTGCCTCTTTAGTAGTTAAAACATAATGGTCGACTTTTACGCTATCATGAGTCCTTGTACAGTAGAATGCAGGGAAGTCATTAGTACTGCCAATTTTCACTGTTGGAACTCCCTGCGTTTCCTAGCATATAAAAATACTTTATTTAGTATTTCTGAATTTACTAAAACAATCTTGAAACTATTACGACGTACAAACCAAGAATTCTAATGTTTTCCTAATGTCCAATATTGACTTAATTCCAGAGCAAACGACTGCTACAGGCGTACGGCTAAGCTCAGTTAAATCTGTACTGACATCAAAGGTATTCTCAGCATCTCTGTGAACACCTCCTATTCCACCTGTTGCCATTATTGGAATACCAGCCATATTGGATATGAACATAGTTGCACTCACTGTCGTGCCACCATTTAATTTATTAGATATGATAAAAGACAAGTCTCTTCGTGAACATTTCAATGTTTTCTTGGGGTCTACCTTAGCTAATGTTTGTAACTGTGTATCATTGACACCGACACAAAGTTTTCCATTCAATATCGCTATTGTTGCTGGTACGGCACCCTTTAAAGCATTATTAATATATTTCTACATGGCAATCGTACGAAAAACATGTAAGCCCATACAAGCACATGTGTACTTAACACAATCTACGTACTTGTTTTCTTACAACATTTTCAACGGCAACAGCAGTATTTAAATTATCAGGATAAGGCATTCCATGTGTTATTATTGTTGATTCCAGTGCCACAATTGGAAGCCCGTTTTTCTGAGCTTCAAGAACCTCGTCGCCGTAAGTAAAAAGCCTACGCTGACCACTTAATCGATGGACCTCGTTAAAAAGTTCAACCTTCTGACGTAGAAGCCTCGGAAAGTATGTGCACCTCATTGTCGAGCGGCTAATAATTCTGTTTTAACTGTTGCAATTATGATAAATTCAAAATACTTATATTTTTCCTTCGCGTGTATTATCGTCTCCACAACAGAACGATCGATAAATTACGGAATCAATGCTACATTAACGTTGCAATCGAGACTTTATATTTATATTTGGAAACGATAAAGGCTATCCAAAAGCTTGTGTATAAATTATTATCAGCAGATACGGGCATTTTTTTTACATCGTCAACACGTACATACTATATATGTAAATGCATACAAGAACTTTTTTTCCTCTTATATTGCGTATAGGTTCCGAATGGAAATGCTAATTATGCCAAACTTTGGACGATGAACCGTATTCATTTAAATACTGTTATATGAAGAGTGAAAACATGCTGACGCATAACCTGACGTGACGGTGTAACATAAATTGTTGATCTTAACCCTTCAGAGTCCAGTTATTCGGTGTATCGTTACATAGTAGGAACGGTATACGATCAGGGCAGATATTTTGAATACTGGGTTACATGAATACATTTGCTCTAACGCGTATTTGTAAGTCATTAAGTTCTATTAATCAGCGGAATATTGGCCATAGGTCGAACACCCGAGACTTTCTGTTATAACGAATTGAAGTGCGCAGTTTGAGGTGGTGAAATGGCTAGCAAAGGGAGATCAGAAATAAGCGCTTTCGCGAAATTATACTTGATGGTTTACAACTTGGCACAAGTTATTGGGTAAGTTTGAGATTTGAAAGTCATATTCTATCTTAACCGTTAATGTTTACATGTATTTGTGGTATTAGTCAGATTTAGAAAAACACTTTTAACTCGTATGTTTTTCTGTTTATAGGTGGAGTTATATATTGTACCTGTACATTCAACATTACACTACTTCCGTAACAAATGCTCCGCTGTGGACTACAGTCAAGTTACCTCTTATTATATTTCAAAATGCCGCTTTATTGGAAGTAATGCTTTCGACTAAATTCAAGGAAATACATAATGCAATTCGAGAACCTACACTCAATTTTTTTTGCAGATAATTCATGCTGCCACTCGTATTGTGCCTTCGAACCCTGTAACCACTGGATTCCAAGTGTTCAGTCGTGTTTTAGTCATTTGTCCTGTAATAACGTTGACCCCAATGAGTGCTGCAGCTTCTTCACCGGGTCTTCCACTGGCTTTACTAGCCTGGTCTATTACGGAAATTATTAGATATTCTTTCTATTTTTTGAACCTCCTTGGATACATACCGTACTTTATTGTGTGGCTCAGGTAAACTATAGCGGCAGAATTTGATAGTATAAACTACGGAGACAAACTTAAATTATGCAAATACTTTATTGCAGATATTCAACGTTTCTAATATTATATCCAATTGGAGTAACGGGAGAATTGCTATGTTTCTATGCAGCAGCAACTTATGCCTATTCTCATCCAGAAGCCTTGAGTTACACGCTTCCAAATGACTGGAATTTTACATTCAGTTTCCTGTACCTACTGATTATTAATATGGCACTATATATTCCATGTAAGCAACATTGTTTCCAACATATTTACATTGTCATACGAAGCAGATGTATTATTATTAACATGGAATATTCTTTGTTTCAGTTTTCCCACAATTATTCACATACATGCTCTCACAGAGGCGGAAAGTTTTGGGACCTGACACTAAAGCACAAAAAGTTAAATAAGTTCCATCTAGGATATTCAATACGGTCAATGTACATCTTTTACATGAAATAAATATAAAGTTTTACGTTTTTTATCAGTTAATTGTACCAACTTCAAATTTTTCTAACGTATGTACATAATTGCGAGTATAAGACACAAAATTGTAGGAAATAAGTCAAGGCGTCATTGGATTTCACTGTATTTTAATAAATAAAAATATTAGTGCCTATTGCTGTTCACCCGTTGGCATGGACTTGATAATATCAGAGTTGCCAGGGTCTGTAATGGACAATGTACAAACACGGAAATATTTTCCGCAAGCGGTCCCAAGTTCAATGTTGTTTCCGGTGTAGTGATGCACTCCGGTCTTGGCCAACATAGCGTAGTACTCGATCTCAGATTTCCTGGTAAACGACATAAAGAATGACAAAAGGAACTTGAGATTCTTCAACATACTGACTGCTGCACTTACGAACAGCGATACGAGACTACTCCGTAGACTCCCTTCGAAAGTCAAGTTGTATCATTTAAAGGTACGCGGAATTTAATGAAATGCAAATGATTTTGTAACGATATACAAATTGTAAATGAGAAGGGTGTACTACATCTCAGTCTCACCTAAGAGGTGGAGTATTGTTTGCAATGATGACCAGCTTGGCTTTCCCCTGTCGGAGAGACTTCAACGTCTGCTTGTATCCAAGAACGTATTTTCCAGACTTCATGACCAGAGCCAGCCTGCTGTTGATGCTCTCCTGAGCCTTTTTCTGTTTAAACATTTATATGCAACATATTATTCATCATTCGATACAGTGAGTCAACGGAGTAAGTGCAGTATAACATCACGTGTTTAGATATCGTCCATATTGTGCATTTATCAGAAAAGCAAGATATTAACACTTTGACTGCCGTGATGGTCACTGCTGACCGGCGGAAGAGATTTTTACTGAAGATCTAAAATATTCGCAATGGGTAGCAATAATTATTTTATAAGCGCAGTTATTGTTAGAATAGTGATGCGATCCTTTGGTCCCCAGTGCTTGTACATTATGTACATTTTGCATAATTCAGTCAAACGCTGTAGTATTTTGTAGCATCGCCATTCTAATAATAGCAATAATTATTTTATAAGTGCAGTTATTATTAGAATAGTGATGCGATCCTTTGGTCCCCAATGCTTGTACATTATGTACATTTTGTATAATTCAGTCAAACGCTGTAGTATTTTGTAGCATCGCTATTTTAATACAGCAAAATATGCACGGCAGTCAACGCGTTAAACATCAATGTTTTAATAGTAAAGCGTTGCTTCGATATAAAAATATGAAAATTATGTTGTAGAATGTGATGGACAGTGAAACACGTGGACCACATGTAACACGAGAAATTTACCTGTTTCTTTTGGGCCACCATTTTTGTAGTGCGTTGCTCACCGAGCTGTAATAAGGATTAGGATTATTTAATAGCGCATAAGGAGACTAATGGCTATATTTTACAGAATAAAACTGTGAACACATGGCACGATGAAGTACCTTACGGCGCGATAGACACGAAAGAAGGACGCTTTACCGGAAAGAGCAAGTTTATGCGACGTGCCAACTCTGGTTCTTTTTTGTCCCTATGAAAGAAGTTCCAAGATTGAACTAGTTAGATTTTGCAAATGTGACGCCACCTATGATGGCGCGACTGATATTTTTCGCCGTTACGTTGCCGCGTTTAAGTGGACAATTTTCTTTAAGTTCGTTAATTTATATTGTTCTATTTATGCGCACTCACTTCCGCAAATATACTCATGATAACGTCGCACGATTCTTTTAAAAAAAAAGATGGTCAAAATATTCACGTATAAGATCCCACATTTTAAGTTGAAATTTTTCGATGCAACATATGAGTAGAAAGTTAATTCTGTACAAGATATTCTTACTTTTTTAGACAAAATAGATACCGTGTTCAAATATAATGATGTATCGGTAGTTTTTGATATTGTGTGACATGCTGAAAATTTATGTAATTTTCTTGTTTTCTTATGTAATTTTGTAATTTTTAAAAATATAATATTATTAATTTACAATACTTAACTTACAATACAATAATACAGTAAAGCCTGTTTTTGTGCGGTCTTTTTTTATGCGATTTATTTTTATGCGGTATATGAATCTTAGCGGCGTTAGCACCAGTTTAATGTTTCCTATCAATGTACATATACATGTTGTTGACGAAATATATGAATGTGTAATTAATCGAAACGTTACCGAAAACGCGTCAACGTTATTATCTGAAATTAGTACGCTCGCACATAACATCGGCGGAGAAGGCTTTGATTCTTTCGGCGATAATGACTTGAACGAGATGTTTGAGGACCAAACTGTCGATGATAGTGACATTATCAATAGTTTGATAGATTATGAAAATGGACAAGAAGAACCGGAATCTATTACAGCAGATGAAATATATGCAGGGATCCAGATTTCGAAAAAATTGGAAACGCATTTTCTTAAAATAGATACCAATGCAGAAAGACACTTAAAATTCCAAAAAGGGCTGAGATCGTGCATGTCTCACTATCGTGACGTTTACAAGCAATTGACCAGTCGATCGTCGTCACAAAAACTAATCATTGAGTTCAAAAAACAAATCAATTGTAATCCTATCTTCAAGCGACGAAAGCGATTTTCAACCAATTCATCATAAAAAAATGCGCGTTTTGGATTACGACGAGTAGCAGCAAACTATTTAATGTACAATTTGAAAACTTCTCCATGTATATGTACAATGAAGAATTAAATATTTTTATAATTTCTTTAGGTCTAATTTAATTATTTTATTTAATTGAAAGCATTTTCTCATCTATTTCATAAATGATTGATGTATTTTCTAAGTCTGACTTTTTTTTGCGGTCCCTATCCACCGCATAAAAAAAATTTTAGGTAGTATATCGTACAAAATTGTTTATTATATGTAAGAATTTATAAAATTTTCAAATATTTTTTTGTACGATTTCTTTTATGCGGCCCCTATCCACCAAAAACAGGTTTTACTGTATTAAAAATGTAATTCAAAACTTTCTGTTAAAATATCTTCGGTGTTTACTTTCAAATAACATGGCGTTGGAATTATTAGTGTTTAGACATATTGCGGAATAAATATTTACTGCACAACGTTATTATAATAGCATTACCGATTGTATATATGGACAATTCTGTCAAACATATCTACTTTTTAACTTTTCGATTTAAATTTTTGTTACTCGCGGTAGCATCGTATAACAGAAAGAATTAAGGATTAAAAATAGGCTATTATCTGATTTTTGGATCTCTTTCAAACTTTCCCTTTAAATTTAGTTCTTTAAATATTAGTCAAAATTGTACTTATGGTGCAGCAAATATGACGGAAAAGTTAAAAAACATCCCGAATAGTGATGAAACGCTGATAGTATTAAAAATGTAATTCAAAACTTTCTGTTAAAATATCTCCCGTATTTACTTTCAAATAACATGGCGTTGGAATTATTAACGTTTAGACATATTGCGGAATAAATATTTACTGCACAACGTTATTATAATATCATTACCGATTGTATATATAGACAATTCTGTCAAACATATCTACTTTTTAACCTTTCGACTTAAATTTTTGTTACTCGCAGTAGCGTCGTATAACAGAAAGAATTAAGGATTAAAAGTAGGCTATTATCTGATTTCTGAATCTCTTTCAAACTTTCTCTTTAAATTTAGTTCTTTAAATATTAGTCAAAAATGTACTTATGGTGCAGCAAATATGCCGGAAAAATGAAAAAACATCTAGAATAGTGATGAAACGCTGATAATATTAAAAATGTAATCTAAAACTTTTCGTTAAATCTCCGATATTTATTTTCAAATAACATGGCGTTCAAATTAACAGCTTTTCCAATTACAAAAATGCACCTACACGATTGCAATAGACTATTCCACACACACCAACCATATCAAAGTTCATCTACGCAGACTGCGTCCGTGTGTATATAAATAGCTTAATAGTAGTTGATCGACTGATAAACGTACTCGAATGTACTTTCCACTGAATTAAATGTTCCTTGCCGAAGAGCATGCGTTATTGGACATCCAGATTAATTAAAAGTTATACCTCAGTAGCGGACATTCTGTCTATACAGTGCTCCTGATGCGCATGATTTTGCGTATCGATCGTCAGTTCATAAGTTTACGACGAGTCTGTCATCTTCTAAACAGCAAATATACAACGTTCAGTATCGCTGTACGAGTAAAGCAGCGTTTGCGGAAAATTAAATGGTCTGTCAATGTTGTAGAACAGATCTCGGCGTTTCACACTAAAATGGCTGCATCCGACAATAAGGACAAGGGTAACGTCAATATTAAATAGATTATAATTCTTAGTAATTTTCAACAATTTCGAAATACCTTGTTATTAGAATGTTACACGCTTTCGGCTAATCCAATTGTATTGTATTTATAAGAATAATTGTGAAGACAGAGTACAGTACAGATCGTCATTTTGACGTTGTCATTCACTCATCTTTCCTTTCGTTCAAATTTACAATAATAACGCGACGTTGTTTGAATATTGCTCTAAATGTCGACGAGATATTACTTTGGAAAATACGTCATTGTATGGCATTTGCCTACCAAAGTAGGATGACAAGTTAATAACATGCTTTCTAACCTAATGTTTAATAATTCACTTTGTAACATTCGTTGCTTAATTTCTACTAACCTATTCTTTTATTGATTAATCAGATAATCTTTAGAGCAACACTATTCCTGCACTTTGTAACATTCGTTGTACATAATGTCATTAATTTCTGCGACTGCCCGTTTTCGGGAGTGAGTACAAGTTATTTCTTTTATTGATTAATCAGATAATCTGCTGTGTTGACTATCGTATGCTATACTTATGCTAGATAATCGCTTAGATGAAGATCAATCAAGTGGGGAAGAGAGAGCAGAGGATACAAATATGGAGAAGGCTCTTAAATACTTAATGCAAAAGTTAAAAATTAACGAGTCAACGGAAGGTGAAAAAGTTTTACATGAACTTAGTTTAGATGGCGTAGCGAATTATATAAAAGAAGACAGGCGTAGGAAAATTGTTACAATGGCGGGCGCTGGAATATCAACATGTAAGGAATTGTGTAATATGGGATCTACTTAGAGAACGAGCAGTGCTATATATATACATACATTCAGCTGCAGGAATACCAGACTTCCGTTCGCCAAACACAGGCATTTATCACAACTTGGAAAAAAAATATAATTTACCTCACCCTCAAGCAGTCTTTGAGGCAGACTACTTCTTGGAAAATCCAGAACCGTTCTTCACCCTGGCAAGGGATATTTTGCCAGAAGGATTTAAGCCGACGCTGGCTCATTATTTCATCAGGCTTTTATGGGAAAAGGGATTGTTGTTGAGGCATTATACCCAAAACATTGATACGCTGGAACGAATGGCTGGATTACCATCAGAAAAATTAGTTGAAGCTCACGGATCTTTTGACACCGGCAACTGCCTCAAATGTCGTGCTCCATATAGTTTAAAATGGATGAAAGGTTATAAAAGTTGTGTAGGTATGATGGGAAATGAATAGAGAGAAATGTAATCGCCTTATAAATTGACAGCAAAGATCAGGGAAAATGGGGTGCCTAAGTGTGATGAATGTAAGGAGGGAGTAGTAAAACCTAACATTGTTCTGTATGGGGAAATGCTACCAGAACGTTTCTATCATCTTGCTGATGAGGATTTTGCACAGGCTGACCTCTTGATCATAATGGGCTCAAGCTTAATGGTTGAACCATTTGCTTCTCTCATAAACAGGTATTCAAAATTAGATGACAGTATTATTATGTGTTATATAGTATCGTCAAAACAACATTTAATTCTTCAAGGGTTCGTTCAAATTGTCCGCGTCTTCTTATAAACAAGGAAAAAGTAGGTCTGCAAGACAGATTCAGTCTATTTTTGGGACTAAGGACAGGCTTGAATTTCGATTCACGGAATCCAGCTTCAAGCAGAGATGTCGCGTGGATAGGAGATTGTGATGCTGGATGCCAAGAGTTGGCTAACAAACTCGGCTGGGGTGTAAGATATTCAAGATACTGACGATTATGTCAATCACTTTTTAATAGTAATATTTACTTCGCATTTTAGGAAGAATTACAGGCTCTGATGAAAAGAGAACACGAGCGCCTAGCTGTTGACAATGATTGATGAAAGTGACTTGTTATTTTCTGTGTAAAACATTCTTTGCATTATTATTCAATTATTCGTTAAAGTTCCGTCAGAATAGTCGAAGGATGTGTATACAAAGGATGCAGGTCTGCTTTGTGCATACTTATTTTATTATGGAGAAATAGGAAAGTTCATTTAGGTGAACGGAAATGTATCGTTATGTATTTAAACAAAATAAAATGCAGATGTTTGCTACCCTGCGTTATGTACATCGTGAAATACTTTCTCGTGTGGCAGCTGGGTTTGTCACCGTTTACGTATTCGGCAAGATTTATATATATAATAATTACACGTTCTGCGGATGAGTTTTTGTAAAATAAAACAGAGCATATTTAACGTTTATGCGTCTTTTCATAGCGGTGGACTTTCCTACTTTCATCAACCATATCGCTGAATTCGTTGTTACCGTCATATGTACAGCATAACAGGCCTCAGCAGAATTGTTTAAAAGTTACTGCCTCATTCCTGCTTGTTATTTATGACTGCTGTTTGGAAAAGTAATAGCAACTTGTCAACGCTCATGGCACTTTCATTGCTTTAGAAGAAATGGTTGCATAATAACTTGCTCCGCTTGTTGCGTATGTATTTGTCCTTCCCCAACAGCCGGTGCGGCCAGAGTATTGCGACCGCAATATTTTAACTGCAATTAGCATGAGTATTCTTATACACCTTGAAAGTAATCGTCATGCAAAATTGACGTTTCTGTTTCAACTCACGGGTCGTCCACACATATTTTCAAAGCGCGGCTTAACGAAAGTCCATGCGCCCATATTTCTAGGTTCCTCTTGACTCCACACGAATACTGTGTAGTAATTGTCTCGTTTAAAAAAATTAATCCCAACATTTCTTCAATATAAACGATGATCACCTACATTTCGCATTTGGGTATTTTCCAATCTCCTCCAGTACTTCTTGGATCGGAAATGGACATAAACTCTCGACTCTGACAATCGCTACATTCTTATTTTCAGTAGAGTCTCTGTAATTATCTAAAGCATAATAATGTTTCCCAGTAACTAAAATGACTTTTTGTACAGCAGTCGCGTTGGCCTTGGTGTCACCTGGAATACATCTTTTTTATTTCTTCATAATACATATACTTTGACCTCGTATCGGCGTATCATACCTATGACGTTTTTAAAGCAGGTTCCTGGTTCCATTTCTGACAGAGTTGATGTTGCGGCAGCATGCCGAAGTAAGGTTTTTGGTGCAACGACGATGAGGGGTTTCCTATAGTCTCTTACCATCTGTAAGCATTGGAAATTTTTAATTACGCTAACTACGCATGTGTTCCAAAACAGATTTGGCCCTTTCCTGTCTCCTGAGCAAGTGGAAGTATTGTGCGGGAGTCGTAGGATTCGCCACTTGAATGTTAACATCATCGCCATCGGGTTTATCTTCCTTGCTATCTGTCAGCTGTAAAAATCTCTCCAATCGGCATGAACTGTGCTCAGGTCCTGCACCATCATATCCATGTGGTAAAAGCATAGTTAGTCCACTGCTAAGCATCCACTTAGTTTCACCACTTGTCACGAATGTGTCAATGATAATTTGTGCTCCGTTGAAGAAGTCGCCAAATTGGGCTTCCCAAATTACGAGGTTTGTCGGCGAGGCAATGCTAACGCCATATTCAAAACCCAGCACTGCTTCTTCTGACAAAATACTGTTTGCCAGTTCAATCTGGCCCGTTTGGTTTTCGATCATCGAGTTCAGCGGAATGTGTATGTCTGCGAGGGAATGAATATGTGATCACAGTGTTACTTGATCACTATGATTTGAATTACCTCCTTTAGTTTGATTTACTAGCATAGCATGCCTGTGTGAAAACGTCCCACGACCAACATCTTGGCCACTTATTCTCACATTGTATCCCGCGTAAAGCAAGCTTCCAATGGCTAAAGCTTCCGCAGTTGCCCAATCTAATCGATCGCCGCTAGAAATCTTTTTCAAACGAGCCTGAACATGACTCTTCATCAACTGGGGATGAACGTCCTGTTTGCGAAAAAGAATTGCGTAGAAGCGTTTGAACAGAGTTTCTTTTCTCGTTGAATACATACTAGTTTTTCGTTTACGGCGACGCTTTTTTCCGCCACGAATCTTAGAAGGTCCAAGTTGACACCGGTATTCCAAGAAGTCACGTTATTTGTGGCTTGTTTTACATCAGACCATCTACCCTCGAAGTATGCTTGTGACGGAGTATAAGTATCGGTTCTCTTTAAGGCTTCAGCTAAGGACGCATTATGTTTTTCTACAATGTTTTGTCCTTCTTCTGAGGTCATAATTTTTGATCCTATCAGTTTCTCCAAATAACGATCAGGTATTGACCTGAAAATACAACAATAGCCACATAGATCCGTTTTTAGCCATGGCAGAACATTTATAGCATATTCCATTGTACGATTACTTACGGTCGATTTTTTATTATCTTATAAATTACGGGGTTCGTAAAGACAGGGTCATCCAATTCATTGTGACCCCATCTTCTGAAACAATTAAGATCTATGAAAACGTCTTTTCTGAATTTTCGTTGGTACATGAAAGCGATCCTTGTAGCACGTACAACCATCTATAATACCCGTAGTTATCTAATTAGTCTGTGGAAAAACATATACGTATTCGTGCTTTACGGTATACTCAAAGTATACTTTCAGACATACCTCAGGGTCATCTGCGTTTACGTGAATCACGGGAGCAGAGATCATTTTTGCGATATCGGTACAGTATCGCGATGACCTTCCCCTTGACGGAGGTGTGGTAAAGCCCACCTGGTTGTTGACCACCAAGTGAACACTGCCACCTATTTCAAAATGGGGTACTCCAGACAACGCCAAGCACTCCTGGTCTATACCTTGGCCTGCATAAGCAGCATCTCCGTGTACCTAGATCGATCGCATTAAAATCTTCATCTGTATGCCTAACGTCAGCTTCACTTACTTGAACATTTAACACTTTATCACTCCATCTTGCGTTTGGATCTGTACTGTAAGCACCGTCTTTAATAGCTTGCATTACACCGCGCGTCTTTCCCATTGCAACGGGATTGACCGCTTCCAGGTGAGAAGGATTACGAAGCATCGAAACATGAAGCTTTCTGCTGTCGATGTGGAGATCGGTCGAGGCAATAAAGTGGCTGGCTACATCGCCGGTTGCCTTTGCGTCTTCCGGAAATTCTGGGCGTCCTTTCAGTTTCCAGAACAATTTTTCCGGCGGAAAGTTCAACATACCCGTGAGTAGGTTCAGTCGTCCACGGTGTGGCATGCATAAAATCAGTTGCTCCACATTATCTGCGGTCAAACTTGTCATTAATTCTTTTGTACTTTGCGTTTGGTTGTTTGTACCTCTCAATAGAGAGGTCGAATTTGAAAGTGTAGCGCGATGTGCTTGGGACTAATTCGATTAATCGTTAATTACCGTGTGCTGACAAATTGAACAATTCATGAAAGAATGCCATCATGCTCTCTGCCCCTTCCCCGCCGTACCTCTTTAGGCTAACGAATTTGATGGCCAGAAAGTTGTCGAATGCTTGGCTTTTGAGCATTTCCTCGCCAATCGTTCTTCGGACGCCATTGTCCAACGGCTCGGTCAAGTGTTTCTCGACACAATCGGCAAACCATTCCCGTTCTTCTTCGGTCTGTTCGAATGTTAACATCAATTTAATCACGCGATCAATACGAATGTACTTTTATTAATAGCGACATGCGAATTATTACGTCAAGATAGCTGAATTCTAGTCCAGCTGAATCACTGTAAACAGCCTTCAAAAATCGCAGGGCCTCGTCCACTGACCCTTCCTTTTGATCACTTGATAGAATGCCTTCATAAGACACTCTGTCTGTAAGACGCAATCCGAAATTGTGCAGTTGCAACTCTGGTACAGGTGTTGGTTCAATGGTTGCAATTGGATTCACAGTAGCTTGTTTATGGGCATGTTCTCTATATGCGGTGACGAGTCGGTAAAAATTGCTGTACTTGCATCGGGCCTCCGCATACTCCGCGGGCACTGAAATCATTAAACATACATTACAGCTAACATCAACTGCCTTCACAAGCTGCTTGTCGCGTGATCATTTCTGAATGTCATTATTCCAAAATTTCCCGACATATCGCACAATCTCCTTGTGTTGGTGCATACGGTATTTTTTATTTACCGCTAGATAAGACCCCGCTCTTACTTAAGAACAGTGTGATTGCGCACTTCGCGTGATCCGAGTAGGGTGCGCGATTGAATTCTGCGATAAAATTCCGCACATAGCAAGCTGAGTTGTGAAAGCGAACGTCAACGTAGACGGTGGCGTTTAAATACCGAGCATGCGAAGTTTATTTCGGTTACGACAAGCAGCTTACTAGAGATCCCCCATGCCTGACCGTTCCAGAGGAAAAAAATAGAACGATTCCTTTACCTTCGTAACGGGTTTGCGGTTTTGATCTGTATCCGTAGACTCCATTTTCGCTATGATAGAACTTCGCGGATCTGTCGAGATAACGCGGCAACAAACTCGACGGCCAATCGCCTCCCGATCGAAGACGAGCGCCTCTTTTTCGGAGGAACGATCCCACGGTTGCGTACATCGATCTCAGAGTCAATCGCCGTTACACGCTCGTGAGCGAAAGACAACGAACCCTGAATCCCTCGTTGGCTTATTGGACTACCCGTCCGCTTGTTTCCCCCCTTCCCTTACATCATTCGTTATCTCGCAGTGCATGGGTACATTGAAAAGGTTATCTGTTTACTTGCGAGCCTTCGTCAGCCCGCGATCAACTGACGAATTTTTATCTCGGTAGGTCTTTTCGTCTTCTGGGTGTCTTCGATTTAAACGAGATTTGCCAACTACCCTCGTGTACTGACTTACCTATTTTCAACGTATTTGGTTGGATGTGGAGGAAAGAGGATGAATGCGGAATGCTTGAAGCCGTAATATTTATTCACGCAAAAAACGGTAACAACGATTTGTTAGTGTCATGTAAATATATAGAATTAATCTGTAAAAAGGAACATCTTTGTTGGGATGATCACATCGCTCTCTTTGAACGTTAGAGGTTTAATTAAATTTCTGGATAAGCCGTGCCCACCAGTTCGTTTCCTCGATATCTAAACTTGTGAGTAACGATGTTGAATCTGCTTCCACCGAGAGACACTGGGCAGGTACTATCTGGTCTTGCAAAGAAGCAAACTGTGTAAAGAGCCATTTCTAATTCCGGCGAAGTTCCAACGAACATGGTCGTCACTGGCTTGTCGTGGCCAGTGAACTTTGCGTGAATCTTGATGATCGAAGCTTTCTACAAGCATGGAAATAAACACATAACATTCGACCAAGGACTAAATCCTCGTAACTTTTACTTTACCCGACTAATCAAGGTATATGCACTTTCTCTACAAATAATAATACTTACATCTCCTAAATCAACTTTATGTATGTATCCAAGATAGTCTGCGCGCCGTTTGACTTCCTCCATGCTAAAGTATATCCAGTTATGAAGACCAATTACTTCGGTACCGGTAGGTGTGGTCTTCGTCTCAGCCATGAAAACATGTTCGAACCCGGTACTACCAATCTTTCCATCACCGCGAGAGAAGAGATTGAACCACAATTTGCGAAGTAAATCTTTGTATTCGTAGTAATCCTTGCGAACGTGGCCTTTGTCAGCCAGGAATCTCATCGCAGTCGACATTACGTTTGTGCTTAGGAACGTATCGACGAGGAGACTCTCCTCCTGACGTTGAGCAGGACTAATATATTCATTCGTATGGGTGTCGAGCTGGTAATTATCGAAAATCGAAAGAACCCTCTGAATAGTAGTTATTTGATGAGCCTGCTGGTTAACAGTGAACAATCTAAAACGATGAAATTTATGAATCTTTCTCTTGTTTGAGAATTTCTCATTTCAGCTAAACAATTACAAACTTACGGCTGCGGTGCTTCATCGGTGGGACTGCCGCTTCTCGTTTTCTTTTGTAAATTCATAGTAATGTGTCTATTTGCATTGTTAGTGTCTTTAATGAAAAGCGCTTCGGAAAGCTTCTCGAGGTCCTCGTCAGTAATACTATTGCCTTTACTGTAAGTGGGGTTGCTTGAGAAAACTCTGTTGCCCGCAGCACCTGCAGCTGCTCCGATTGCGGCTCCTGCAGCCACACCTCCTGCAACGGCACCTGCTGATGGCCTTCCTGGCTGTTGTGCTCCTTGTGGAATTGGTTGAGGTTGACCTGTTTAAATTGAGTTCATACTTTAGCACTCTGGTACTTTCAAATTAAGTTAATACTGTGACATTCAGGTGTTTCTATGTATGTGAATCAGCACTAATTTATGATAATAGTTTATCAAACCTGGGCGGGATTGAGGATAGCTGTTAGGTTGGACAGCCGGTCGTCCAGCTGGTCCAGTAGTTTGGCCAGTAGGATATCCAGGCTGTCTGGGTGCTGGTGTTGGAGATCCGGGCCTGCTACCACCACCAGCAACTTCAGCCCAACTTCTTTCTCCCGTAGGAGATCCTGGCGAGAGTCCTCCCGGAGATCCTGGTCTGTTCTGGGCAGGATTGCCGGATGTTGGCGTTGTAGGAGATCCAGGCCTCAGAGGGCCAATATTGATGGAAGATACGTGTGTTCCACCACTAGATGTACCACCAGGTCCTGGGTAGTTAGGGTTTACTGGCTGAGGTTGTCCTGGTTGGGCAATAGGTTGCCCTGGTCTAGAAGCAGGCTGCCCTGGTTGGGAAATAGGCTGCCCAGGTTGTCCTGGCCTAGGAGCTGGTTGCCCTGGTTGGGAAATAGGCTGTCCAGGTTGCCCTGGCCTAGGAGCTGGTTGTCCTGGTTGAGAAATAGGCTGTCCAGGTTGTCCTGGCCTAGGAGCTGGTTGTCCAGGCTGAGAAATAGGTGTCCCTGGTTGTCCTGGTTGTTGAACATTTCCAGTGGGAACTGGTGAACCAGGTCTTGCTCCACCTGCTGGTGCTCCAGGTGACGGTAGTGTACCAGTTGGTGTTTGTGGTTGGCTTCCTACATTAATTTCGCTACATTTTATGTGTTCTACTGGATTATACTATTTAGTAATTTGAGGATCTATTACCTGGTTGTGATAGAGGTCTACCGCCAGTCGCTGGTCCTTGTTGGGGCAGTCTAGGTGGTTGTCTGCCAGGTTCACCAGCACCGGTTAAATCAACTGCCCAGTCTCGGTAGCCCGATCCACTGGTAGCACCGCCGATTTCAGGTCTCCCTGGTCTTGGCGCAGGAAAATCCAAACCGACTTCCGTTCCTGGACGAGGGCTTTGCGGTCTCGCATTATTTCGGATGTCAGTTCCTGTAGCACCTATGCCGATGGCCAGTCCCGGATTGGCTGCCCCTGCGATTGCAGAGTTTGTATTTCCTTGTGGCGGATTGTTTCCAGGCGCCACAACCGTAGTGGTCGTTGTGGATGGCGTAGAAGCGTCTGGTGCAACCGTAGTCGTTGCATCTTTATCTTTCTTCTTCCAGAACTTCCATCCGGCCTCTGTGTCGTCTGAAGCAAATTGATTGTGAATTCGTTTTCATCCTTATAGTTTTTTCCTACTTACTAACGACAACATTTTCGAAGTCAATGTTATTTCGCGCGCATGCTTTGCAAGATAACGCTGTTTTCTCTCTAGATGTAGGTTTGACCCGAATATAAACTGTGACTACAGATAAGGGGTTATAGATCATGTCTCAAGGGGTACACGGCCCCATTAGAAAGTGGCAAGTGCCTTTGACGAATACGCAGAATATAGCTGTTATCTGCGTTGGCGGCAGAATAAAAAAAATGGCAGTCGATTGGTTACTCATTTTTAGTGTGAAAGAATATGTTTAGGTCAATATTATTCTATGAAGCAAATTGAACAAAATTTAATGAATTCTCACAGAAATTGGGTGTCAAAGACTTTTTTCTATCGATGTACGTTTATTTATGAACGAACGAGACCACGCTATTTGTGTAAACGCCGAACGTTGCACGGTTAAAATCATGTGCCTTTCTCAGAAGACGAGGAAATTCCCTATGATCACAGACCCGTATATTCTTTACACGTATACCATGAAACACAAACCCAAAGCATATGACCGCAACAGAGAATTACAGTAAGTGAAAGACGACACGGAACGGTGCTCATTACATCTATATGTTTCTTGATTTTTTAATTTTAGCATGCTACATGCACCATTCCATGGCAACTTTTACTCAATGTTTACGCTCGCTCGCTACTTCATTCCTCTTGTCTACCGTTAATTCCTGTAATCGATGACTCACCTACAACAAGAGACAAGGTGACGACCAGAAGAAGAAAGTACGCCGTCTTCCGCTCCATGACTCCTTTTAGAAAACACCTCGATGGATGTTTCCCGTTGCACTCTAAAAAATATCGATTATTGCGTGATACAAAAATGTCTACGCACTGTCCTGTAGACGTGTTCGGAGAGACTGGAGTCTTAACGAGCGGCACGATTTAACAACCTCGAAGACGATTACTCACTTTCCCCCGACCTCTCTCGTCTACTGGTTGCCGCACACTCTTGTGGCCCTGACAAAGGTCGTCAAGCGGTCATCGATGTCTGATCGGAATATTCTCGGAATGATGATGTCAGTAACTGGATTGCAGTTTGAGATCACCAACGATTTCCCTTAACTCGAACGCTACCTAGAACAAATGCTTTGATTAAACACGGCTGACGGCTAGTTTTTAAGTGGATAACAGCTGAATACCTTTACGCACTCATACCTTTGAGATTACTGTTGAATTTGGGAACGCAATTTTCCTGATATCTCAAGAGCATAATTCTTTAAATACTACATTTTTTCACATCGATTTTTCGATAAAAATTCTCCTAACAATGTTGAAACTAATGTACGTACTGAGGATAATACAACTAATAAAAGCAGTATACATTAGACAAAGCGAAAGCAGATGTTGGGAAACTCCGTCAGTAGATCTCGCTCCCAATCTTGAATTTTAATGTGCGTTTTAAAGACCGAGCTATGTTCGATCATAGTGTGGGTATTTCCGAGAAATATTGGCCGTGGGTGTAACATTAAAGCGCTAGTTTATTGCCAAAACGTCGTATCCTTGTATTTACATAGACAGAAGGCACGTGGCACGTTTGCCGATAGACGGTAAGATGACATTTCTTCGTTGTACAGCCTAAATCTAAGGAACTTCTTTCAGTCAAAAGCTATGTACATATGCACATACTGACTCAAATAATATCGTCACGTCGTTGTAAGAGGAAAGTAGATTATGGCCCACAGAACGAACAGGCCAATTAGGAAAACCAAGGCTTTCGAGCGGAAACTATCCCAGCCTACTAAGACGTATTTCGATCTCCTTTGAAAACCCTCCGCAAACGAGGACTGCAAATGGACAAATATTTAACAAAGTGGCTTCATCCAATGAGGGAGACGTGAAAACTTCGGTCAGCAAATTAAATTACATCGTCTTCATCACTGTCTCTGAGTCTTTCTGCACTTGGGTTCTCGTACATCTGAATACTTTTGTTCAGCTTCTTCGTCGGTTTAATCTCTGCACTGATATTCTCGATTGGTCCCGAATTTGGTAGAGTACCAGACGGTCCAGCTTCTTGTTCGATCTCCCCTCTCGACTTTGTATCACTCTTCTCACTAATCTTTTCTATATTTGCCTCTGCTAAAGTAGGGGCTACCTTTCCATGTTTGTTCGCCACGTCACCCCCTGTAAAATTGTTACGTTCAACATAGTGACATGAAAATGCATTCTTGTCCGCCTCGCGCACCCTTTGAGTTATCCTGCCGTCCGGTAATTCTGTTTTGGTAACTTGTTACCAATGTGAGAGGAGCTCGCGCTGCCTTGTATCAGTGTTATCGACTGATGTCAGTCCAGAATGCGGCGCTAGCAGTGTTCACTGCGAAGCCTTTTGACAGAAAATCCCTCGTAATTAGTGACAGCCAGGTGTTTGCGAGATGAAGCGTCCGACGCTTTCCACCAGCTCTTGATGAGGTCGATTTATTATTCTGCTCTGAAAAACTTCGAGAAAATAGCTGTCGGAACGCGCTTAATTGCCTTTTTGACCCGCTTATCCGTTTTACGAGTCGCCGGAAAATTAAAAAAAAGTACAATGTCCCCAATACGTCAATATTTTTGATTGACGTATTGATATAGATGCATCGGGTGTCGATGAAGAAAAAAATAAATTCCCGTGCCTGCCCTGCAAGGTCAGCGGGCATTGCGTGACAGGTGTTACGTGCAGCGTCGTATTGCAAATATCGTAAAGCCAATACGTTGTGTTATAAGTATCTTGTCGCGACTCATTATGTGCGTTAAAAACGATCTGTAATAAAAAGAACACATTTTCGCGAGCATTTGTATTCTTTCATAAGTGTATACATTTTCCTGCTCGCATGTCGTTGTAGATACGCATATCAATGGATAGAAAGCAGACTTTTTTCTTGAACGATTTATATAAACATAAACGTATGTACTCACTGGAGATAAACGATTGAGCGCTTGTTAGTTATGTGGTAGCTGCCATTTGGTTTGTCATGGGACGCCATTTAGGCGTGAGAATCCTGTCATAAAGATTTTATCGAAAAGAGGCTGTTTTGTTTTGATTTCGATTAGTCGCAGTATTCGTACAATGCGCATTACATTCATTTCTCCGTTTTGGAAGTGTTAAAGAAAGTGCATATTTGGTTGAAATAATATAAAAATGCGTTGTGCGCGCATTATCAGGTTTTATTCAAATATTTACAAAATAAAGGTCTCCATCATAAAGCACATGAGAATTGGCATCGCACAACGTCACACTCAATACGTACAGAAGTATAAATATAAAATTTGGCGGCACGTATGAGGGGGTAACAATATAATAATATTACTTTATTATTGTCAGTACAAAATTGCAAACTGCGTACAGCCACTGGAACAATTAGATTCGATATTCCAGGGTGGCGCGAATAGATAACGGACAATTGCTGCAATTCCTTACACTAACACTCATGATTGCAATCGATAATTAGAACCCCTAAATGGTGCCACTTACACTTAATAATTAACAGTTTTCTCCAAACGAGCGGCGTTACAAAACAAAGTTTTTGCAAAGTGTTTGTAGAATGAGTCAAATTAGCCAGAATACTGGCAGTATGACGAATTTCAATAAGGTTTTGTGTTAGCGACTTGAAACAGTAATTGCCGTTATTCAAGATATTTTAACTTCACATAATACAGCTGTTTGTTCTTTCCGAGGACTGATGACGATTCACTGGCGACAACGCACGAGTTATGCAAAATTCATCAGTTTCCGCTGTTGCGTAACATTGGTAATTGTTACTCGCCACAGTAAACACTCGCGCACGGTCTCGCGCGTGATTTTTTCCTGTCATTGCGAAACTATTCACCTCCGGGCAGCTATGCGGTTCGTGACCAAATTGAGAGATCCGTTCTGGTCCCGCGACTGAGTGAAACAAACGCCAATCGATGCAATTACGATCGTCGCTCATGCTTGAGCTAGCGACTGAAAATTCGCATGGCCCTCGGTCGCCGGAAATCTCAGCAAACAAACTTCCATTTGAGTGTTGTCCGTTAACGTTTCACTAGATCTCCACTCATAGAATTTGGTATTGCGCAAGCAGCGTGTAGACAATGACCCAGAGGACGAGGGCGACTATGACGGTGACGAGGAATATCGTTTTCAAGAGATGCCAGGGACTTTCGGCGCGTTCCGGACCCCCTCTGTCCTTCCAACTTTTACAACCGCCATTTCTGCATGGCATGCTGCCAGGCTGAATTGGCGTCGACGTCGCGACGCTGGTCGTCGGTACTGCCTGCACTTTCACCTCGCCTAACTCCGTTTCCCCAGTACTTCGCATCGCCGTCCTAGACGTCTTGAATATCGACGGATTCTCCATCTGCAAATTCAACGTTAAATACCCACTTCATCGACTGATAATACTGAGACTGACGCGTAATTCGCTATCAAATCAGGTCGACAACGTTTGAGCACCTATCCAAGTGGAGTACTGTGATAATTTGTTGCTGTATTGAGCAGATATGGGATTTGTAAAGATTGCACAATCTAGCCGGTCCTGGGTACCGGGACACCGAAGTGCGGAAGAGTTTTTAAAGAAAACGGCGACCTAAAATTTCAAGCGCGATGGCAATAGCGCGTCGTAGTTTATGCACGGGTTCGACCGAACGAATTGATTTTCTACAGGAAAAAGTGTTTCTCTTCGTGCGACCGCTGAAACACGTTACCAAAGAGTGGCCGCAATCGAGTTGTTTTGTCATGCGGTTTAAAATCCGGGGAGTGAGAAGTTTCGGATTTTAACCGCGACTTCCCGGTCGTTATGAAATATCGAACCGAAAAGTGAAGAAAGAAAAAGCCAAGACTGGGACATCACGCTGACATTATATTGAGAATTAAAGTGCCCGAAGGATACACCGTGTATGAGGATATCGAGAGGTGAAAGGAGGAATGGTGCGAGGAATTACGTGTGACTCCGGAATCCGGCTCTTGGGAGGGAAAAAATGCTCGGTCTCTGGTCCCGTCTCGAATACAGAGTCCATGATACAGATGACCTGATCCAAGTAAGGGTAATCCCACATGGAACCAGGCAACGGCACTATCACCATCTGTTCGTTGAAATATGAACCGTTAGATCAGAATAGATACCACTCGCGAATTATGATCGGCAGTAATCAGCGGGAGACCGTGCATGCATTCGCACAAATCCAGTCTTGCGACTTATTCCGACTACGAAAACCCCTACCATGACGAAGGCCATGATCATTCCTGATCTAATGAGCGGTGAACGCGTAATGCCGATTTCGTTGGCCTACATAAATTACGTCCATATTATTATGGAACGGAACGTTATTGCAAGGTGTATTGGAAAACGTTTGCCGAAGTTAGACACTGTCGAATGGCACGATTGTCAAAATTCACGATACGCACAGAGCACCCGCACGCCAAAGGTTGAATAGAAGCTGATTAGGCCAGCGGTTCTTGAACCTCGATTAATCTTGCGACGCCGTCGTTCGGCTGTTCCCTGGTTACGGCTGCTTCGTGGGAATGATGAGATTGTCACGGTGATACGTGGCAAAATCAATTTCCACTGTCACCATACTGCACCGTTCGACACCCTGCGACTGACTCTAGGAAATAATCAGCGAGTATGCCGTGAGTTCACTATATAACGAGAATTGGATTTTTCTGGTCGCCTCCGTTAAGAAGTCCACATTTATATCGTATTTTGCCCAATGTTTTGTCTCGCGTCAGACGTAGTCTGTGGTCTGGTAATATTGTCTCAAGCGCCAATTGTACAAACACAATGTATTTTATCAACATCAGAGTACAGGATCACTATACGTAGTCGGCTGACTGGCCACGACTTCGCAATGCACGTGCCCATTAATTGCATCGATCCATTGTACCCGACCGTCGATATTCAAACGCGAAACTTGGATTTTCTCCTCCTTCGGAGATCCAAATCTACCTCCCGTTTAGTTAATCATTATATAAGAAAAACTCGTGCCACTATCTTTACGCGAATATAGACATTCCGGACAAAGAATCGGCCACATTCAGTGGGCTGTCACTAGGAACTTTAAAGGTTAATAGCTGCCATTGAACGTTCGTAGCATCACCAAATGACCCACGATATTGAACGTGCATCCATATTTGTGACTACCACAGTCGTACTCGTAGCGCTTATTTTACTCCATTGCTTTGCTTAAAGCGTACTCAAAGACGTCGTATTGTTCAATCACTCGCGGTCGCCATTTTATGAACATGCAGTTGTCGTCTAATTTGCATTGACGACGGGACCTGTCGGTCGGCGCGAACAAGAAGGGCCGAAGTTGAAGCGTCGACGACGCTGTAGGAACTGACCAGTTACGCCGAGAGAGGGTCATTATCAGTCGTTATCACCGTCGACCCCTATGCCCAGATGAGTTATCGACTTCGTGCCCCTCGTTACTATCGTCAAAACATCCTAAACTTACTACGAATCAATTAAAAGGACAAGTCTCGACGCACCTTTCCGCGCTATTGAAATTCCCCGGCTACTTCCTGCTTCGAGGATCGCGAGGTCGCACGATTACTTCTTGGCTAATGCGTTGAACACATCGTCATTAAACGTCACTGTTTACAAATTTGAGGAAAATGGCGGAATGCTGAAATAATCATAGGTTCGATGCATCGTGCATTGTTGCATTAGAGTGATGGAAATTAAGTGTGTCGCAAAATAATTGGCATCGTTTGCCGTGCATGGAGGAAGTACAATTATTTGGACGGACGCAATGCGCTACTGATAGACTATATCTGTTGAGATAATTTCACGTTATTACAACCTGTCGCAACTTCATATAGGTTATTCCTTCATCGGACGCTCCAAAACTAGACTTTACGGATGAATTCAACCACAATAGTTACGTCAGAACCATGCGCTATAAAAATGGATTACGATAAGGAACACGCTTGCCTTTGTACACTTTAACGGTAACTGCACTAGGAAAAAATACAAAATTACCTTTTTCATTTTGTCAGAGCGATAACTGATTATATACCAGGTCAATGTAGACGAACAATCGTAATTGGGACAAATGGGACAATTACATACCGCGTGTACCTGCACAGTCTGTATTTTTAAGAACAACGCAGTAGAAATAGGGGCCAGGGTCTAAGGCCGCAATCACCAAACAAATTTGAATGGTTAAACGTCGTAAGGAATTTCTACCGAAGTTAAAATAGAGCGCGTACGCTATGAAGTGCGTTGACGACGGCGACAATTACTTTTAATACATTGCATTTATGAAGTTTGAGTTACGACGTAAGGATAGAAAGACGGAAAGGGAGAGGTGTGAGATAGAGATAGAATGAGAGAGAGAGATATATATATACTTATGGACAGAAAAAGAGAGAGACAGAGGTAGCAGAGTGTGTCGGAGACTAGTGAAAGTCGTCGTGCAACGTGTGATGCTCACACAGAATCTAAGCGGGCTCGCTTGCCTTGAACTCAAAAGATTCTGTCCACGATATTCTTTTGGAATTCGCACGAAAAATCTGCTTCTCGTTAATTCATTCATAGCCGCATAAAAATTCCGCGATGATCCCACCATGGAAAGCAACGTCCGGAATGTTAAGCGACTAGCCGACTACAATGAGAGCATTTGCATCAGCTGACATTAACCCCCATCCCTCACCTGCTGTGGCTGCCATGTATGCTTAAAGAAACTCTTGAAACACCTCATGCTGGCTGGCTTTCCTTCTCTCCTGACTTTACTGGTCACTGCATTGTTCCTCTTCGTTTCGGGACGTCGCGTTATTCTACGGTTATCAGGCCCGAAATAAAATTGGGGGATCACGTTCAGATCAGTTGTCAGTTCGAACTAAGTGGCGCGTACCAGTCAACTCTCTTGACATCGCAAGTGCACATTCACATCCTGTATTGCGCCGTGAAATTTAAGAACAGTAGTCACCCGGGACGAGTCTTCGCGGCGCAAGAACACAGACTACGCCGTCTTTGGGTTAGAATATATTGCAGCGCAGTTAGTTTCATCCGGAAGTCCGAATGACTCGCGATATTTGCCGGCCGTTGCGGGCAGTATTTACGGCACACGGAACCGCACTCGATGCATGCTCGCGGACTAATGAGTAAAATACTGAGAGAGCGGCTCTCTCAATAGCCTCATAGCGCGTCCCGATAGCTGGAACTGACAGCAAGGTAGAACTTGGACTTTCTTCGCTCCCGCGCTTGCCACTATGCACCTTCGAAGTCCGTGAACCAGAGAATCTTGATTCGTATCCTCTCTGATCGATTCGATCCGACCACTCGCCTGTTGACATTTGCGAAGGCACGCGCGCCTGCGATTGTCCTCCTGTTCTCTCTCTTTCTTGCCTTTTTGCCTCTTTGAGCACGGTGCACCGCAGAATAACGGGCTCTTGGTAACGGTACACTGTCGAAGGCTTTTGCATATTGTTTATCATATCGCTGTTATTTTCGTGCCGGCGATACAATGAAGTATTGCGAAGTAGTTCGGTCGTGCAGAATTACTCATTTCCAGGGTTTCATATTTTCCGTTATTAGGACATACAGGTTTTAGAGGAATTAACGGCGCGTATGGAATACTGTGTGTTTTCGTATAATTTTTTTATAATTTAGTTGTGCTATTTTACATATGTCAGTGGAATATCCTACTTAAGAGTATTGTAATAAATAGACGCGGTGGACTTTCGATACTTTTACTTTTTGATGGAGAAGTTTGCGAACGAAGGTTCCGCGATTTCTTTTTCGTTTCGAAATTCCGCCTTATCAATAGCCGACTGCGGACTGCCTGTGTACCGAAGCCAATCTTTCCTGCAACAAATAAGGATGCAGTGAACTTTTATCTTGTCAGATAACAACTTGTGTTTGCACTCACATTTTATCCACTTGGATCTTTTCACCTTCTATTCGTCCAATGACAGTTCCCTTTTCAGTATTCATGCACCATCCTTTCAGGCCCAACTCTTGACCCCTCTTTTGCGTATACTAAATGGAAGAAATTAAAATTGTCCCTTAATCACGTAGGTGCACTGATTTTCAGTCTAGTAAGACTATTCAAATAAAATTTGTGCTTCTTGTATCGATAAATGTGTGATATCCAACTTTATCGATTTATAGGCGCTGCCCACGGCTGGTAACACTCGTCGACAGACGGTAATCTCAAAACAATATGAAATAAACATTTATACGATTATCTTAAGAACGAAATGTTGTTGATCAGATTAAGCATTTCGCAAAAATAGAACCCCACACTCTACGACTGTAATTGGCAATTCCCGCGTAACCGACAGTTACGATTAAGTAGTACTAGTGTCCACTAGGTGTCGAGCCGGTCTGGTCCTCAACAGAATACAGCTAACTCGGTGACAGCCTCAGTATTGTGTAATACACGGACGAACATAATTAGCATCGTGGTGTTTATTAGAGAACGTTATCATACTAAAGAATCACCTTTCTAAAGAAGACACCTGGAAACAGAAAAAACGAATAAACAGCACCTCGAGCAGGACTCTAAGCTATCTTCTTGTCACTCACCTTGAACAGTACCAAACACTTCGAAATCTAACCCCACGAGCTTCGACATCTCTTTGCCGCTAGTATCTTCGTTGAAATGGAAGCTCAACACAGAGAACAAACACGCCAGGAATATTGTAGTTGTCAAAATTTTACGAACTTCTAGACGTTGTGACATACGACGGTTTCCTGAATACTTCTGTTGTTTGCTTCCTTGGATCGATGTTTGGTCTATTTACGAAACAATACGTTCTGTAGATGTCGCTACAACGACGTTCTACGTTACCTCAGGAACTGTTTGAGGCAACGTTAACAGACCCCATTTGGCAACTCCAATTTTAAGGCATACACTGCGGAGGCGCCCAAATGAACGTCTGCGTTATCCATATTTATGGCAGATATCGGTAAATTATAAGCATCGAAAACTCTAGAGATCGTAATAGTTACATCGTTGTCTCAGAATAAGGTACACATATCGCTCAAGCAGAAACTCTAGAAGCAAGGACGATTCGACTCTCTTCTCGTTAGTGCTGATCTGTCCATTTAAATTGAAAAGAGTCTAACCCGCCAATGCGTTTTACGCCGCTCTTGTACTACTGTCCGCTCTTTGCGCATGCGACGTTCATGACAATATGGTGGAAAGGGCAGCGATGAATTTCAGCCGCCAGTCGACGCCAGTATCGGACCAAACGTACGACATGGTGAATGCTATAAACGGCGCATGACAAGTTCACTTCTGATTATCTCACGGAATCGTTCCGACACACACGCGGGAACAGAGGAAACAACGCGTCCTGTTCGTATCGTCGAACGTCATGAGTGTGAGGACAGCGAGAACATCGCGATCCTGCACGAAAGGTTCGTGCTTCTGCTTCTATTAATCTTCGAGAATAAAACACTATGGTGTTCGAGTCTCAAACGAGGCCTGACTCTTCCTGACGATCCTTCGAGAATACGTGCACTCGGCGAATGCGACTTGTCCAATAATCGGTATCCTACGAACAGCGAATGCATCTGCGGAGAATTGCCGTAACGACGCGACATCGCAGTCTCACATCCTGACAACGAAATAACGGCGATTGACGTCCTATCGGCTCCGTCCAGTGTGCCAATGATAACGGTACACGACGTATGACGAGGCAGTGTGTGCCGGTTGCAGGACACATTCACTAGCGGTTTGCCAATTTTCCATTGCCAGTGTACCAGTGGAGCCTAGTGAGATACTGATTCTTTTTCCACGCGCAAGGTTAATACGTTGACAGGGAAGTCGAAGTGATCTGCGGCCCGAGGAGGATTGTCACGAAAATTCGTCGGACCGTTGCGTAAGTGAGAATCGACTGGCGAAAGGATCGGCAGACTTAACCGACCGCTAGAACGTTCTAACCGACCAAAGCAGCTAATCGGATCAGCCTCGCCGTTCTATATCGGAAACGCAGAGGTTTGAAAGGAAGAAAATAGTCGAGCGCGCAGTGAGTGTACATACATGGCGTGGGAGGTACGATAATGTCGCGTGTCTCTGACAGCAGACAACGGTCGGGAGGAAGATCCTCGTGAAACGGCTCCGTGTGCTGCGAGCGAATTTGCGGTTGGAGCCGGCTGGAAGAAGGAGGTATACGCCGTGCGGCCTGAGATCCGATTAATGGACGTCGCTAGGAATCGGAGGCTCGGCAGCTTTGACAGCTCGCGACCGAAAGTGAGGTTATCCGAGGCGTTCAGCAGCTTTGGTAGCGGAAGGAGTAGCGGGATAATCTTCGGAAGCGGAGAAACAGCCACCACCACCAGCACCGGCGGCAGAAGCACTAGCAACACCGCGAATAGAGCTAAGAGCAACGTCGTCGGTGGCGACGGCGCTATTAGTGCCAGCAGCGTAGCTTTCAAAGTGTGTGTGTGTGCATGCGTGTGCGCGCGCCCTCGTGTGCGCCGGTAACAGCAGCGAGATACATTTCGTACAATGACGGCGATGCTAGTGTCCGTGGCAGAGTTATCGAACATTTTCTCCGTACTCGCCGTCTTGATATGCTTCTGCGGAGTCTTCTTGTTTATCATGAGGTATTTATAACGTCTGCGTACATGACACGGCTGTACGACCGCTTACTTATTCACGTACCCGCTTACTCACCCGCTCGCTTACTTACTCCCTCGCGTCGCGACTTACTCCGCGCTCATTGCAATTGCTGCGCACATTTCTCCGATCCAAATGAAATAACCTTGCCGCTCTTTGCGCGTAGATCTCTGCCAGTGTGGCACGGTGCACGCACCGGTGACTTTGTTTACGGCTATTATTAAGTTCCTCCGAGTCACACCCGCTCTTACGTCTTAGAATCTATATGCGTTCGAGGCACACGTTATGCGGCGCAATTGCGTTGGCGGCTGTACGATGGTGCGCGCGAATATATTTGAAAAAAGGGCAAATGCTTCCATCTGCCAGCTTAATTGCGGTTCGACATGGGTACACGCGCGATTAAAGGATGTATTTTCGAAAAGGTGTTAGATACGTACCGCAATTGGTCCCTTGGCTAAGTGGGTGACAGTGTCGACAAGAATAAGCTATTTTTCTACTTGGTAATCGTTTCCCCGTTCTCTCTTTCCTGTCGCATTCGAGTGTCCGACATTATGAGCCGAAGCTAGAGTCTAATTTTCTCAAGTGACATAGCCACTTTCGTGGCAGTTTGCTCGCTAAGACAGGACACGAAAGTAGAATGGTGTTGAAAGCGTCACAATGTTTGTTAAGAAATTTCCTTACCGCGTCCACCGGTGCTGTCCGACCAGGAGGAGAACGTAAAACAATAGCGAGGCAAAACGTCAATGAACTTTGCAAGGAGCGATGCTCCCTTAATGTGAACTCTTCAATTAGGGATCGATCGTGACCGGGGCGAACGATTTTCCATTGAGAACCGACGACTTGTTTGCATTTCAGTCTATGGCCCGAGCGAATCCTCTTTATTCGTGACAGCGGGAATACTGATGAGTTTCGCGATGATTTTCAAAATAGGTCGATGAGCTCGCAATTATTCGTTGCACTACGAGAGAAGAGCGGCAACGAATGCGATATAACAGAGTTCGCACGTTATTCTTCTGTATATCTATGTTGAAATCGTAAGGCGTAACTGACTTTTAAATGAGACGCGCAAATGTTGCAAATATTCATGTCAAATTGCGACAAGATTTTCTCTTAATGTCCGCCCGTTAGTTGCCGTATTTTGTTATCCAGCTTCGTTCCGAGACTTTACAGGGTAGACTGCTTTAGTGAAACTGAGTGTCGTTAGGACTACGTCAGCATTATGTCGTCGGCGCAATTAATGAACGGACCTTCAATTTGTCACGTCTCGCGTAGCGGTCATTCGCACCAATTGAATAAGTTCAAGGGACTCTCTTTTTGTTCGATATTTTAACCTTTTGCGGTTCAACTGTGACTGCGAAGCGCGTATTTTTGTGCCCTGAAAGCATATCTGGGCAGTAAAAGGTTAAGAGTTACGAATCGTGCTCTGTGTAGCGTTCAAACCGGTCCCATTTGCAATCCTCCAAACTGCTCATCAAGCCCGAACGCAGCTACTTTATGTCCTTATATTGCATTTTATCACGGAACGAAACGAACAGCTGCGGGATGAATTAGAGAAGAAAACACAAGTGAAAAATATAGCGATGTGATTTGTTAAAATGAATCGTCGTCCTGGCTGTTCAAGAACTCAAGGTTAACGACAGACTCCGAGCGGTTTACAATTGTCTCTGATTTGCATTTTACAATAGTGATGCATAGAGTATCCGTTTTAACGATCCCAAGTGATTCGAATGACGATATTTACTCAATACGGATCCAAACGCTGTTTCAGACTCCAAAGTGAGTTCGCCCGTTAAGATGAGATTGCGATAAAGCGGTTCATAATGATATTTCCTATCTTCTCAAAGTGATACGGAAAAACAACAACATCCATTGAGACGTCCTTAGTCGAATGCGTTCGATTAGGCGGAGCAAAAAGATTATTTGTACAACATAAAAGATCCTCTGATAATTGACTTCATGCGTCACGTATTGTTTTCCGTTTTTGTGCAACCACTACACTTATCGAGCATGTTATCTACTGCTTCACGGTACCGATAATCAGCGGGGAATGAATGTTGTGTCTTATGGATGAAATTGTTGCATCGCAGTCGTCTCGTGTTCCGTTAGTTTTGGATTGCAAAGTGGATAAATCGTCCTTACTGTTATACTTCCGAGAAATTAATCGTCGTGAAGAACAGTTAGCCGAAAAGATATAGCCCGCGGCTAATACCCGTTTGGTTGGCATATTAACATCCTTTTTTCTGCTAGCCTTCCATATGTATTGGAACCCGTTATCTATGGGAAAGTAATCTCTCCGCTCGATTTATCTCCCTGTTCCGGTTAAGTCAGAAATATCTTTGTGGATACAAATTTGGCGGACGCAAAAAGAGATGATTTTTCGTACGTACGGTAGGTACGATCGGTGATACGAGTGAAACCCCATTACTTGCAAAATTACATTTTTGGCATCACAATGTTTATCGCGAGGGACTTTATATTTCGAAACAAAGGTGACATAAACAAGAATAGCAAATACATTGTAAAGAGACGCTCGGTTCTATCTAGTGGTATCTTGCCACTTGAAACGTCTTATAGCATCTTGCGTCTCGCTTTCTAAAAAAGTATTACATAGAAACCCGTATTACGTGGATTATTGGCTTTGCTAACGTAGACACTATCGCGCTTATGTAACTTGTTCCTTTAACATTATTCGAAACTGTGCGGTATCCTGTGCAAGGACCCAAAAGCGGTACGGTAATTTCAAGGTATTCAACATACCGAATAGTATGTGCGGCGCATGTTTATTTCATTGCGTGTCTGTTATTTGCATCGGTTGTGTGTATTGTTGTAGTATAAAGATAATAATTTTACCATGTAAACATCATAAATTCTTTTGAATACGTGCAACAATGATACCACGGCGCATAACGTTAATAATTCCACAAACATCGAAGCTTCATTTAACGAATTCGCATAATTTACGGAACGTTCATTGTTATTTGCAAAAACATTTCCGGATGAGTGCATTTTTGGTAATGGGACTATTCTCATTGAGCTTACTAATCATGTTTCCATACATACTAATGATCATACACTTCGACGATCGGTTTTCTCAGGAAATATGTATGCGAAATTGACTCATTCAATTCGCAGAATCGAATGTTCATATTGCATACAATGTCCGAAATTAACAAGTCTTTTCCATAGTTAACGCTTATGTTTATTCGCTGTCCGGGTGACACTGTATACAAAAATAAAGCGCGCCAATTGCTCGTACTTCCCAGCCGCTCAATTACAAAATTATTCTTATTGCGCCCATTATACGTTAATATTTATGCGGTAACTATGAGGCCGCGGAATATCCACGTGCGGCCGCTATTATTCCGGGAGGATGTCCAATTGTGTCGCACCACCGTGGACGAACGTATGCGTTCAAGGTGCAATGACTGTATCGAACATAATTCACGCTTTCGAAATCTTTCAAATCCGGTATTAGCGCGCACTTTTATTATCCAAGCAAACACACCGTCGCGTTTTAATTTTATCGCTCACACGCAGCACACATTGACGTCACGACATCCCTTTATCGCGACGGTTTTTCTAACGGAGTGCGAACAACGCGTATACCGCTCAATATCCGCATGCTTGTCACATTGTCCCAACAAAAGATCTAATTGCGCGGCGCTGTAATAGGAAAAAGTGTGCCTTATCGAATTCTGCGAACGATACACCTCTGATCTGACGCGTCTATTGAAACGCATTAATTACCCAGACGTCGGGCAAAGAGTCACGGTATCGTCAGTTTCTTTCTTTTTGCGCAATAGAAAACCGGCAGAGGTGTATCGGCACGCGGCGATGAGCTTCCGTTTAGAACTGACTCTGACGGCTGGTTGAAAAGCTCGATTCGTTGGTGCAGGAATATGATGGTACTTCGTGTTCACGGCGACGACCTGATGTTCGGTGGCAGTGGCGGTGTAATGACGCACTCACCACGCATACCACAGATGGAGATGATGAAGGTCCATATTCCCTTCACCTTCAAGCTTCACGAGAGCTTCAAGAGTACCTACGCCGGTGAGTGTCTGCAGATAATCATTCTTTCGCCAGAATTTCTCCGCTTCCCGCCTACGTGGAATTTACGCCTTAGACGCTTGACTTCGAGAAACCGTCTGGTAAATCCCTCGCGGAACGGCCCGTGTTGCGATAGCTCTCCGTTTCATAAGAATTATATACGCGATTTCGTAATATACCGTAATACCGTGGCTTAATTACCAGAAAAAAGCGACGGGCACCGGGCCGGAGTGTCGGTGGTGAGCGGCGGAAAGTGGGTTACTGCGAGGGGCGCAAGAAAAAATAAGACTGCGCTCACTCTATACGTAATTGGTATGCAGGTGCGAAGGCACCTGAATTACAAAACGTTACCTTGACCGCTTAGACCGATCAAATGGCGAGTCATTTAACTTCGGGGACCCTTCGGAGGTTTCATGCGAGGAGGCTCATCGCGTATCTTACAACTTGAGCACGTTCCGTACTGTCATCTGCTTCGCGATGCTGCACGAAATAATTGATCGCATCGTTATTTTAGTCCCGAACATCGCCGGCTTCATTCGCCGATAGCCCGAAGCGCGAGCGATCTTATTACTATTTCGCCTCTCGGCTGCCTGATAAAATGTCCTTTAGTTGACGCTCGTACAACAAAATCCGACGACACCCACAAAATGCACGGCATTGCTGTTTATTTCACCGTAACTCCCCTGTTTCGTTCCTATTTTTCTATCTGCCCGTGCTTGGCCGAAAATACTTCCGTAATTTTGCATAACTTTATCTAACCAATATCTATACCCTATTACGCGGAAGTGTCAGAGGTTGTACATTTTTTAATGGCGAAGAGGCATAACGTACCGATCGCACGCGTCCGATAAACCGTGCAAATTTCCTTTATGGACAATGGCCACGTCCTGATACTGTGGATTTTACGCTCTGCGACGTTCCATACTACGTCTACTGTTCTTTCAACAGGCCCGTGAATCATACAATCAAGGAAAGTACCCGAGGGCGAAAAACGTTGAGCGCGGGGCCCTTGAACGTAAAGGACAGTTTTCTAAACGGGGAATAGTCTATAATTGGCAGAGTGTGCCCTCGAATTTTCTTCTCAGCATAAGCTATCCCTTTGACGGAATCACAGGTAAACGGGTTGCAGGTGGGGTAAAGCAAGGGCACGTACTTTATTTATCATTCCGCAACCGTACCTCGACAGGTGACCATGTGAAATGACAGTGGTGGTCGTTAGTAAAGTTTAGTCTCGTTCATCGAGGACGCCGCACTCTTGCTCGTGGAATACATGAATATTACGTAAGGACACGAGGTAAATTGTTCCTCGAAATTGACAGAAACTTCGCGTAAACTGCCCACTCCCCTCTAATATTGAGTACTGTTGTAAGCGACGAAGTGTGATGCGGCGATAATACGGACTGGCAAGGTTTTGTCGTTTTACCCGTAAACGCGACTCTTCCTGTTTTGCGGAAGCGTCGTTCAAGATAATCTTCGATATTATGAAATCGAACGGCCAGAACAATGAGCATGAAAAAACATAAATCAACTTATTAACCGCTGTGAAAATTCATTAATGTTTGTCGAGCAGTCATAACCGCGTAATACTTACCTTAAGCTTTGGTTTATCTGTTCGTTAAAGGCGTGTTGTGTTTGGGCCTTATAATATCATAAATGCGTGAGAAAGTGTAAAAAATTCAGGAGACGCAACGCGCAGGCATGATTATGAAAGCACGTACTCAACATGCGCATGTGGCGGAACTAATGCGGATCAAATATTAATTGTACAACATAATTGAAGTGTAATTAACAATGATACGTGTAATTGCGCCTCGGTACAGTTGTCCAGAGAACACGAGTATTTTTCACATATTTTCTATGTTTGTAGTACTACATCTTCAAAACTATTGCGAGTTTCTACGATAAAGCGTATTGTTGAAATTTTTCTATGTTCCTATTGTATCGGCATTCGTTTTCCGAAATAAAAAGTTAGTCAATCGACTTTCATTTATTGCTCTCAATTATGGGGTTACTTTTTATTTTTATTCGCATATTCTGAACTATCTTCTCCAAATATTTCCAATTTTTTTCGTTTTTTTACGTACTTCTGATTAATCTTCCACTTTCTGTTATCACGGAGTAACTTCCATTTCTTTTTTTTTTTTTTTGCAAAATAAAAAGTTCTTGGTTTCTTTAGGAACTCTTTGTGGCCAGGTTATTACTTGTAGACTATCTCTTGCATTGGACGCATTTAAAGTTTTTCATGTTTTTTCGCGTCGGGTAGATGGCGATAAGTTATCTGAAAGCAAATATTTTTGTTCGGCCTATGTAAATTTATGTTTCCTTGAAACCGATGAGAGTTCAGCGAGTAGGCGGTGGTCTACTTTCAGGGCAAATTATAAAATATTAAAACCTTGTACTGGACGATATAGGTTCGGGGGAAAAAACTGAACTTTCTTATTTAACTTTTAGCCGTACGTTGAAAACGTGTACTTTCGTTAACGGTTTTGGCTCAGTCTGGCAGCGATATTTTTAACCCCTTGTCAGGCTAAAATTGCATTTATATCTCGACAAGATACGACGAAATTCGTTTGCAGCGGGCAGATTCCTTGCTTATCGCACGTTGCAAGCGGAACCTCCTCAAACCATCAATCCGGTTAACGCCGAATCATCGTCAATGAATCATATTCGTCATGCCCGTAGGTTTCTACTCTGTTTGGCATACACTGATTGTGCGGGTCTCGATCATGCGCCGCAGGATGGATCTCGAAACTCCTATGCTCGGCAAAACATGTGATACTATTTTTAACTTGCAATTCAGCCGCTCGCGCGACTCTCACACTATAAACGGCGCTAAATATTCATAAGACGGTTTGCACTTGATCGACCGATAGGCCGTCCGAGTTGGAAGAATGGTATTGTGCACTTTGTCACTCGATACTCTTCTATCGCAAACCCATTTGTAGTCCACGTAATACATTAATATGGAGTCACGAGCGGCGAATGTAAAAAGTTATTGGCTCTACACAGCCTCGCAACAGCCGTATAAATACTGTCTGACCGCCAAGTGATAAAAGCAGTCTTTTACTGACGGCTCGCAGCGATAAATTAAATCACGTAAGCAGTGTCGGTGTTTCGACCCGGTCGAATCGGTCACATTTTGAATAAGTCGACGTGGACAGGTGATCGTAATAAAAGGCACTTCTTTCCGCGAATGCCTAGAGAGTATCGAGGCTTCGTATCGAGTCGGTCTCCGGTGAGTCGTCGGGCCTGAACGACGTTATTTCAACATCATTTCGGCGCCTCAAGGCCAAGCGGGTATAAATGATTATGTACCGTGCGATTGAGAGTCTCCTTTCCGATTGGCTCACACAATAACTACGAAAAAGACCGAAGAAGAAGACAAAGTGGCAAACGTCGAAGCCGGCGATCGATAGAAAAAGAACATTTCGCGAGCGCGGAAAATAAAATTCCACCTGCTTGATTCCTTCTTGCCTACGTGACCGAGGACGCGTAGAGAGCAATCAAGGTCGCTATAAACGATCGACCGGCTCTCCATTTATATCGACGTCGGCCAGGTAGCGTATCAGTGAAAACACCTTCCGACTGAACGTTCGCTAAAATTGGTCGAACAAATACGTACTTTGCGATCAGACGATTTTACGGAATGAGAAATGAATAGTCGGAGTGGTGCGGTGTTTGTTTCGACTGCGCTTTCGTAGATCGAGCTATTGACGTTCTCCACTGCCATATGTCTTCTTAAGCCGTATGTCATACCTTCCTTTTATCGCGGCTCACGTAAATTTTGGGGATCAATAATAAACGTGAAAAATAGTATTGACAAACTATGGAAAGGCTGATTGACGACATTACAGGTTAACGTCCGGACGCCCGCTGACATTTTGGCTCAACGTTGTTTGGTAAACTTTTTTAACCCATTGTCGCGTCTCATTCCAGAAACATACCAAATCCAGCCGGAATTTTCCTACAAAACAACATAAAACAACGTTCGTTGCGTCAAACTTCATTCTCGCTAGTTTTTGGTGCGCAGAGATATTCGACCGGTATTTCACGCTGTTTATTTGCCGAATGTTTCGCAAACATTGCACAGTTCGCTTCGCGCAGAACCCGTTGAACGCGTTGACGCATGTTACCGAGTAGAAACATGCCTGCAGGGAGTTGAATCTATAAATCTGTACGGCGATCAGTTTTCGTGGTCGATGGCGAAATCGATTGGATGAAATATCATAAACAAATGGCGCGCACCCGGCGACGTACGACACGCAATAGGCCCCGATTTTTTCGAGTGCCGCTTGTCTCTTGATTCACGCTGGCGATGGTCGCGGCGGTTATTGCTGGTTGTTAGTTGTTGCTGCTGGTTGACGCAACCGACCGAACGAGTAGCGCGTACGACTGACTTAGCCGTCTCGTGCTCGATTATGCAACGACATTTGATAATCGGCCGTTAGCTTGGCGGCTCGCTTACTCGTTACTTTTTCGAGGCAACTTCGTGCGCCTTTGGGTGTCGGCAGTTAGTTTCTCTCCGAGGCCGCTCCGCGGTCACCTGCCCTTATCACGGAATTGCCTTAACCACACATCAGGACCGACGGTTCAGACGGGCCCAATACTGTTGTTTACAGACGGTAATTAACACACAATGGGCCCGGCGCGATGCAATACTGCGTCCGCGGACTTTCAAAACTGCATAGTACCGCGCATCTCATGGCGCAATCGTCTAGGGGTGTGCTGGATGATTGATGCGACTATATAGCAAGCCACGTTGGCTGGCGACTTCTGCACGCCGATTGCCTCATAGACGGCGCAACAATTGCGAAATCCGTTCGTTCCGCTTTGCCCTTTTGCGCTCGCTCTCTGTTGGACGCGGACACACGGGTACCTTAGCGGGGACTGGAAAAAGGTTCGAGGATTTATTTTGTTGGTAAGAGAGCTCGGTACACGCGCGCATAGACTGTAAGCGGCCGTACTTATCGTTTGGCCTTTCACCATCCGCCTCGGCGCGTACAATCGTTGACTGCGTGCGCGCCTTGCCCGGTTCCTGAACCGAGAGGAAGGTTTGCAAACTCCGTCATGGGACCACGCCACGTGGTCGCGCAATCTTCAGCGTTTGACCCTTTCGATACGGCGGACTTCGTCGTTAATACGCTGCTACACCAAAGACTAGTTAAAACGTAGGTGTACACTACCCCGTGAATTCCGTGACATTCCATACCTTGTCACCGATGTTGTTACTAATTTACTTGTTATCGATAAGAGCAGGTATTGAAACAATTAACACGTTGACTGCAAAGCGTGTTTTGCTAGGTTAGAACCGCGATGCAATGAAGTACTAAAGAATATGATTGAACTGTGCAAAATGAAAATAACGCGAAGGTATCGGACACTATGGAATTGAATTACTACTTAATATTAATTGCATTTACAAAATTATAAATGTTACCGATTGCGTATTTTTTTAATTTTCCGGGAGATTTTTGTGCCGGTCACTGGCGACCACCGTAACAGTCAACGTGTTGACACGTTAATTACAAAGCGTATTTTGCTATGTTAGAACCGCCATGCAATGAAATACTGCAGAGTATGATTAAATCGTGCAAAATATAGGTAACGCAAAGTTGTTAGAAGCCAAAGTATTGAAACACCGTTCCAATATCAATTGGTTTAACAAGATTGCAAATGGGTTTTGGGCGAATTCTTTGCATTTTTAGTAAAATTTTTGGCGCCGGTCACCGGTGACCACCGTGGCAATCAACGTGTTAAACAAAATAACTTCGGTTATCGTGGAGATAATTTATAGTTTGACGGATGATTATACTCGCTCGGAGCACAGAGCGAGTCAACGATGAGTGACGTTAGCCACGGGTAGTAACAAAAGAGTTAAGGATTTTTGCATGTATGCAGCAAAGTGACCGGTTCCACTTAAACAACCCTTCGTGCCAAGAGTGGCAATGCGCATTCTATGCTTTACTGAGAAACGCTCGAGTCGATGGTCACTGTTGTCGCGGTTATTACCTTGTGCCACGTTTTTCCATCAATGCAGCGACGGAAGCAGGAAACGCAAACGCGGATGCCTTCTGGCGTGCGTGACGTTCTCGATGTTATGACAAAATATTTGTCGCACTCACTGTTTCGACTTCCGCGCTGTAACGAGTATTGTTATTCGCGCATATAACGCGCAGCAAAACATTTCGGCGCAACACGTGCACGGGTCGCTGCGTATTTGTCCTAATTATTGACGTAATCCCGTTACCTCTGAAAATTGGGCGTCGTTTGGTTGGGTAATTGGAACTGCAACCAGCGTATCCGCCTGTTGATAAGTAATCTTGTTAATCCGTTGTCATTTGGCACGCGACGTTCTGAATTCCCTGTCGTGGATTTATCGCGAGATAAGCTGCATAAGCGAGAAGTGTGACAAAACCCGGGCGCACAGCGCAGTTCGTTGTGCGATCCGCGTTACCAGCTTTCACTTTCGTTCGCATCGTACTCGCGCATGATCTCGAAACACTCGATCTTTGATGTCTACTCGTCTCTGTCGCCGTATGCGCGTAGGCCAAAAGGCAGGAGCGACAAGTGTCTTCAGTAGAAAGATGAGCAAACCGATAATTCAGTTCCCGCGAGTTCGGAGAAAAATGTTCGCGCCTCCTTTGTAAGATCATCGGAGTTAAGTACACTTGCGTCATTTGCAACCGATGCAAAGAAACGGTCCGTATCGATTAAAACCAGAATTCTGACGTCGGCCTCCGTGCAAATTAGATACACGCGCGCTTTGGACACATTTCGTCGCAGCGTGTTAGTTGAACGAACAGATATATGTATACTAAACACTTATATAGCACAGAAACAAAAGAACTTGTATCGTCGCTTGACGAATTTTACAACAAAGAATAGACAATCAATTAACACTTTGACTGCCACAGTGGTCACCGGTGACCGGTGCAAAAGATTTTACTAAAAATGCAAAAAATTCGCAATGAAGCCTATTTGCAAGCTTGTAAGAGCAATTGATGTTGGAACAGTGCTTCGATACTTTGGCTTCTAACAACTCTGCGTTACCTTAATTTTGCCTGATTTAATTATACTCTGCAGTATTTCATCGCATCGCGATTCTAACGTAGCAAAATACGCTTGGTAGTCAACGTGTTAAATCGACTGTACATCGATTCGCAGAGATCAAAGCGAATATTAACACCTTATGTGCCGGTCCCGGAATATTCCGTTTTGAATGGGCTATGCGTCCACACCTTTCCATATATGGATTTCCCAATAAAAGCTGAGCAAAAGTAAAAAACGATCATTTAAATCCGATGTATACCTACGATGCTATCAATATTTTAGCAAAGCGTACAAATTTCTTCCAAACGCCAAAAATTGCCACGTTACGTGCAAGGTGCGCGCCCTGGCACCGCGCACGTAAAATGTTAAGCTAATTTCTTTCAATCGCGCCCTATTTTTTTCGGTGCCCAATCCAACCGTCGACCAGAATTAATTCGTGGCAAACGTCTGCGCGCGCTAGAAGATAGAATAGGGTACGCGTGCCACACATGTGCGTTGTAGGCAGCAGCCAAGTGTACAAGTCGAAGGACCGGTATGCCAGAACAAGGCGAGAAGATAGGAAGTGTGTCGCTCACGGCGACCTCTCCTCTCACGAGTGACCTGGAAACCTCCTTGGTTCAAAGATTTCTTGGACCGAGACGTCAGAAGGGGAAAGAGAGCGAGTGAGAGAGAGCGAGAGAGAAAAAGTCGAAAGCTGGATGTCTTATGTAACGATGTTCGGTTAACGTCATGCGAAATAAGAGTGCGGTCGGTACCACGGCCTCGAGCCTAGCTATATTATTTCACCAGAGTGCTCGACTAAAGGAGACCAACGCCGCTGAAAGCCGGGTTACATGCACGTACAGTGGGAACAAAAATTCGGCACGGCAAGACCGTGTGCCTGGGTCGCGTCGAAACTGACGAAAATTAATCTCTCGCCACCGAATTATTTAGACTTAACTAAACGCCCTCTGCCGACGTTGCCGTAAATGACTTCAGCCGCGGAACATTATCTTCAGGGTAGGCAGCCGAAGGTTTTGCAACGGCAAAGCCTTTTCTCTGGCTGTCGTGCTCTCGCGGTGGTAAGGCGGGGTTAAACTACGGCTATTACAAAACTCATTGCGCAATTACGCAGCTGCTGATGTCTCGGAATAAAGAGATGCAAAGATGAGGGGGAAGCGCTGAAAATGTTGATAGCTTCGCCGCTATCGCACGGGAGGACGTTTTGCAATTTCCTCTCGTGACAGCCGCACGCACCACCCATCTGATGCACTCTATTTGCACCTTCTGCGACGCCCGGCTCCGTATTGTGTCAACTAAGAACAGCCATGGTCACTATTTAGAAAACTGTGGCTTTGTCTTCCGAGAGTTATCACCATTTCTGGACTCGCACATTTTCTATTGCAGAGGTCGAGTGCGAGGTGTCAAGCCAAGTGGAATACTCTCTGCAGGCGATATGGGGCGTCAGCATCAGAGAACTTCATTTGGCACTATGGAAACCGTGGAGCACGCTTAGGGACGCCTCTTTGAATGGAACTCTTCTGCACGGGCACGCGCAGTACATCACTCCGGCTCAAACGTATCCTTTTTTTCGTCAACCCCATCAAATTCTAGTTTGATTATTAACGCTTTGAGGACCGCTAAGAAACATGTAAGAAATACGCCTTTTTGGGACGCTTGTACATTACAAAAAATCATAACTTTGTTATCTATGAATCAATTTTTGTGAAACTTTCAGAAATTGTATCATTGGAAGTATTTCAGGTATTATTAAAAAAAATTATATTTTTTAATAATTATCATAACTTTTTTACTTAAAATATACATTTGTATGAAATTTATAGAAATTGTAAAATAGGATGCATTTGAGGTATTATTTAAAAAAGTTGTTTCACACGTTGACTGCCGTGCGTATTTTACTATATTAAAACCGCGAAGTGATGAAGTACTACAGAATACGATTGATTTGTGCAAAATGAAAAGAATGCGAAGGTATCGGATACATTTACAAAATTATAAATGCTACTGATTGGCATTTTTTGAATTTTTCGTGAGAACTTTTGCACCGGTCACCGATGACCGGCAGTCAACGTGTTAAAAAATAATTTTTTAATCATTTTCTAAAGTACGATTTTGGGTGAAGCATAAACGAATAAACATGAAGGCATTCGAGTTTAATACATTGAAATGTAAATGCTTAAATAAACAAAATAGATACAATGTATCATAGTAAGTGCCATCTAAAGACAGGATGTAGAAAACACGACAAAACTCGTGTGCGGTCCTTAAAGTGTTAAAGGACAACATATTAACACGTTAACTGCCAAGCGTATTTTGCTATGTTAGAACTGCGATGCGATGAAATACTGCAGAGCATAATTAAATCGTGCACAATAAAAATAACTCACAGTTGTTAGAAGTCAAAGTATTGAAACACCCTTCCAATATCAAACGCTTTTACAAAATTGCAAGTGGGCCTCATTGCGAATTTTTTACATTTTTAGTAAAATCTTTTGCGCCGGCCACCGGTCAACCCCGTGGCAGTCAACGTGTTAAGTGTAAATTGTTTAGAACATAGATCGCATTTGTCGGTTAAACACTTGTCCTTAACTGACACAAATAGTAGACAACCGCACGGGGAGGAGACGTTGAGATTATCTCTGCCGGCGCCAGAATTGGAGCTCGGTACACCGCCACGATTGTGTTATCCTCTCGTGATATTCCTTACTCGGCGAGACAACGGCGATCCCCATCCTGACGAGACTGTGAGTATTCGTTCATTGTCCTCGAAAGCACGCCCGCTCCCCCGACATGACTACTAAAGCGGTTCAGACTTATTGGATCAAAGGAAATACCGTAGATTACACCTAAGAAACGAGACCCGCCGTTGGTGCCGTGTCATTTCGACACGAAATAACTTAATCCACCATATCGCGGTGTAGTTAGTGAATACAAATTTATAATGTTCAAGTTTAATATTATAATTATCGACGGGATCTATGGGTCTGACTTGAGATCGCTCACGTCCGGCCAAATACACGGGCGAAGATATGCGTTGTGCAAGAGCACTTAATATGTTATTTTCCTTTCCGAAGGTCGCTCTGGTGAATGTGGTCCATATTAAGGATAGTGTCTGCACATTACCGACCTCGATACTGGCGCAGTATTTGAAGCAAGCTAACGGCCAGTTGTCCTGCCTCAAGGTAAGTTATTCAGATACGATTCTCCTGAGATTCTTGTGTTAGCCCTCTTCCATGTATCTAAAGAAATACATTTCAAGTTCGAGCCATCTTTGTCCACCCGACAATGGAGACACTCGTCCTCGAGAACTGGCAAATCGTTGATGTGCCCGCGAAGTGGCTCGTTAAAAACTTGTATCCCCTTCAGGCCCAAGTTTTCAATTCAATTAAACCACGATTCTTTCGTTTCGCATTTTACTTATATCCCAAATGTACATGATAATGGAATGAAGCATAAAGAGAATGCGACATATATCGGTTCTGTGGCAGTGTCTTTACTTAAATCATACTTCTGACCGTGAGCGTATCACAGCTTCACACTGCGCAAGAAACTAACATATAAAAACGAACAATGTCGTGGAATTGTCATTGAATTTTCCAGCAACTCTACTTGGCGACTGGGAATTCAACGAACTACGAAGAGGGCGAAGTGTCCTCCGGTTTAGGCCCAACTTTAGCGTTGGCGGAGCCGTGCAATGCGTCGAAGACGACTTCCGGCGGCACTGCAGGCAGAGGAGCCCTTGTGGCTTCCGCAACTGGCGGCCACGGCAATGGCGGTAACACCGACAACGAGGGTTCTCTTTGGAACACCGCCGGAGAACAACTCTGCGTTGTTTGTCAGTACTTCCCGCTATCTCGAGCTCTTCTACCTTGCAGGCATACGTGCATATGCGCCTCCTGCTTCGGCAAACTCGATCGATGCCCAATGTGCAGGAGTCCCATCAAGAGCTACTTCTGCATACGGGGCGAAGAGTACATGCCCCCGGAAAAAGATGTGAATCCCTACAAGCAGAGACAGAATACGGACGGACCAACGCACTGGCTCCACGACTGGAACGACAGACTAACTGACTTCTTGGGTTTCGCGCGATAGGTTTACCGCGGTACCTGGGTTTTATGAGCGAGCGTTCACCGACCCCATAACAGACATTCTTCTTCGGGGTGCCACAGTGAAGTAATCGGTTTGCTGTTGGATAAGTAGCCCTTCCTACAACGAAGAGAACACCGTGCAGGATTCACCGAGACGCGCTGTTTAAGACACACGTGTCTTCTCGACTTCCATCGTTACGTTGATGAGTACTACGTGATTCGCATACCGTCGATACGGCAGATCAAGACGTCATTTCGTATGGCTGCTACAGGCGATTCTACCCAGGTTTTGTAACGGGTGTAACGAGTAGGTCTCCCCATGTCCTGGGTGGTAGAAAGAACAACATTTTTAATATGTGACATTCTGTATAAATGCTGAAGGTGTACATACACGACGCGGATGAAGAATACCCAATGTTGACACGCAAATGATTAGGAAATGTCGGCACTCTTTCGTTTTTGACATTGAAATTCATCGTACAAGTATTACAACACGATATGCATGCCTTTAAAGTTTTTCCTTTTGAACCTTATATCATTACTACACTACATTTTCTTCTAATGCTCTGCTGCCGTCCAGAGAACAGCGATGGGGCTAAAAACATCCCTAGAGATCCTGTTATACTTTTCGAATATATAAAAGAGAAACGATGGTAATTATAGTTTAAGTTAAAAACTCCATTAGTCTATAAGATGTAAATACACGGACTGTGATAATTCTAATAACATCTATGTAAATCAGGATTGTTATCCTATATAGTATACTCAAATAAAAGACAATTTATCCAGGAAATAATGAGGTCGTTTTCAGGTTTCCTTTAGTGTCCGCAGACAGAATTTGCGAATGATGGAATGAAGCCTTTTTGCATCTATATAGTTACAGTCATTTACAAAACTACCAGATGGCAGCACTTTCCGGTCTTTCTATCCTATCACCAGTTAACTTTGCAGGATAACCAAATTGCCATTAAAGAAATGCACCCATAACCGTTAACCTTACGGGCGAAAATATTATTCTTCTTGGAAAAGTGTACAAAAAAATTCTACATTATGTAACCATGCCACGTATAAGAGAGCAGCGCAGTACAGAAGTAAAAGGTATAAGCACACCACTCAAATAAATTTCTCTCCGTTTTTATTTATTCTTTCTCAAAGTTTTATTCTTCTTCTCTCGAAATATAAACGTAAAAATTGAACAACCATCTCAATATGAAGTTTATTCACAATGATAATTAGTATATACGTATTTACATTATGCATATATGCTACTACCAAAGGTATGTGGAAAAATAGTAACACATCCTTACCATCCTGACTGACTTTCAACAAATTAAGAAGCAACAATACATTATATATGTACATTTAATTTAAGCGAGTCATAACCCTCTCCTGCGAATTACAGTAAATGCGATGTCCTGTGTATATATGCATGCATGCGTGCAGATGTGGACACACGTGCACGCATGCATAATACACGTATTAACTACAAGGTTTCCCGACGGAAATACGTTGAATCTAGCGTTTTTATCTTCAACCTTTTATAGCTGTTTCAATATATCAATCTTCTCGTACGAACGTAAACGTATTCTCCGAATATTTCTGCGGCTTGGACCCGTAGTCCATCATGAAAGAAATCGTGTCACGTGTCTTAACCGACTTTCAAGCAATTTGAAAGGAAATTATCTTAATTAGTTTATCGCGATGAGCTTCAACAGGAAATTACGATGATGCCGTAACAAAGAGTTCATAAGAAACATTCTGTAAAACTCTGATGAGGTACTTTCGCTAATCGCCTATAAACGCGTACATTACGTAGAATCGCACTTAGTGTTATGTTCATTTAACTTTCTTATTAATTTCTCTTTGGAGCCGATAAGCGTCTAGCATCATTGTCCTTGGGACTCAGCTAAGCTCCTCTACCGTAAAATACCTTACAAAGAGTCTAATTATTTTTCATTAATAAGTAACATCATTTTGTACATCCTTTACTCCTACGTACACATAGAGCATAATATAGGTGCGTGTCCCTTTCGTCGCACACGAACGTTCGGATTATTTATTATTTTACTCATGGCTCATTAACAATGTCTAAACTGCAACTATGTGAGAGGGAAATTAAAAAACCGCCTATAACGATATGTTTTGATCCGCTAACAGAATGACGACGCCGAAGTCACGGTACTCAAACACTTTCGGAGAAGCACGGTGGCGCTTCTATATAATGGAATCCATAAGTAAAATAAATGCCACGATCATTACGTAAAAAAACGCTATGCGGCATGTGAATGTAGATATACGCATGCTTACGTGTATATGTACATAATAGTCCGTTAATTTAATACTACTCTTTGTTGCTAACAGTGTTAGAGCTGCAATGTTCGTTATCAACGAGTACAATTTAATAAATCTAGTAAATACTTCAACCCACTTGTATCTGCGATCGATACCGCAACACTAGACAGAAGACAAAGCTATCTAAAGGTGACGCGTGTTACGCGATATGTGGGTGTCCACGCTAAATACATCATATGACGAGCGTTTTATTTTCCCAGCTGCGTTGCAACATGAATGACTGATGTTCGTCCACGCCAGTGCGTTTCTCAATACCCCCATCTCACTTTCTTGCACACCCACAGTCATTTCATTTCAATTGTACATGCACACGTCATACATGCAGAACCATACATACATTCTAACGTGGAACACATCGGCGTAGACACGGTAGAGAACACTGACGTCTACGATGCAATGTAATTTTGTGGAAATTATTGTGGTAAACGATACGATGTGGGTCGAACGTAAACGTATGATCGCAACCTTAAATGATTACTCAATAGCATTATCAGGCACTGTCACCTCCCGATATATAATTCTACAATAAAGTCAGTCTATACGTAATGGTATGTTCAATATAAAAACTAGTTATAATTTAGCTCGCGACAGCCTTTTACTAAGCAAAGGCGACGCATTGCACATCGAATTTTGGTGAAGAAAAAATGTTGCAGTAAAACGTTTATAGTCTCATGCTATTTTAATTTAGAAAATTACATGATAAAGTATGCAATGGTTTTGTTAATTATAAAATGTAGAATTTCGCATTTTACGTAATTTTGTTTTGTTTCAACAGAAGATATGTATTCGGTTTTAGAAAACGGTCTACACGTTTGCGTAATCCTTACGAGCGTTACTTATCCATAACAGAAATCAGATCTCGACGCGATTTTATAATGTTAACAACATATATAACAAAATTTACAAAGCATTCTACATTTTAATAAGTTGTAACGTCTTGTTAAACGTAATACTTATAGCTTATATCACAAAAGTATGAAACATAATGTGTATATGAAATATAGTTGCAGCTTTAATATCGTTCAATTTTCCTAAATTTGATATGGGCTCTAAGGAATGTGCAGCTGGTAGAGTTAATACGATTTCGACTTGATCGGTGTGACTGTTCGATGAACAATTATCACTCCATTATCAAAAGTGAAAAATATTTTTGTACGTCATAACTATCCTCTCAGATCTGCGGAACGATCGACGAGCTAATAAAACTCCGCTTAGACGAATATTCGGCATTAGAAAGCGATGCGCGCGAAAGTGCATTCTCGAACGATTGCAGATTGTGAGGACAAAAGAAGCGTCTACCAACTGTACACTCGCGAGGGAGAAATAAAGAAATTACTGTAAAAAGTGTATCTCCCTGGTTGACGACACAACTAGAATGCTATTTTCGGATAGAGTTATCATTGTCGTTATAACGTTGTAAGTCTCTTCAGCGTATATTCTTTAAACACTCCACACACGTATTCCCCGTCAAACTGTGTACGTAGACTTCGGTTACAAACTGCCGTTACCAAAATAATGCCCCGATCTCACGCATAGGACGTCTTAACTTATTCTTGCGACGCCATTATGATTATTTTTGTGATTCACCGTCCAACCGTCGTCTTGTATAGTTTTAAGGTATTCCTCCAACAATATTGCTAAATTACGTCTTTTAAAACGCAACGACTCTTTCACGATATCTTGAACAAATGCAAGCCGTATATCTAAAGTCCCTTGTATTTGGTGTAGATGCGAAAACAACGTTGCATAATCTGGAACAAAATCGTTTCGTCACCGTCAGCATTATTATTATCAGAGCGGAAGAGGAGAACGGTTCGCGACATAATAATTTCGTGTCAAGACGTTCTCGGACCGGTTCATTTCGAACGCGGCACGATACAGCGAATTGGCTACACTGAATTACAAATTATAAAAGAAATGCACAGTTACTTACTCGTCCCTCTTCTTCGAACCTCTTTGTACACGAGCTCTCTCACGTTCAAATTGTGCCTTCTAATGTCCTCCAATTCTTTTTTCGTCAAGATCCGTTCTTCTATCCTCGCCTCACGTCTCTCCTCCACGTGATTCTGCAGTCTCTCCTCCGGCACACATTCAACTTTAACACTATTTTCAACACACTCGCTCGAAGCTAGTCTAGCGTTACACTCGACGTTAACATTGTCTATCCTCTCAATCTTCGGCTCAACCGTCGCATTATCGATGTTATTGACCGCTACTACCGGTACTAAGATTGGCGCTGCGTCCATGTGATTATTGACATGTTGTTCGACCGGAATTGCCTCGAACGTCGGTATCGTAGGCATTTCTGCAAGTCCGTTAATTAGTTTCTCTGGCAATGTTGGACAAGGTGGACTCGACACGGTAATCGGTGGACAGGGTAAACTCGGTGACATGGGTAGTTCAGGAGTCGGACTAATTAGGTTCCTTGTGTCGTCCATCCAAGGTATAGGAGAACTCGGCGGCGTGCTGGGCGGAGTTTGCAAAGGCCTCCGCACAACCACGTCCTTTGGAATTGGACCAGGTTTTCTTTTATTAGGCGGTGGCTTCTGAGCAGGCGGTCCTCCCCCACCGTCCGAAGGTGGTATTGTACGTTTCAGGCCACCCTTCGATGAGGAGGATGTAGCACCGACTATATCAATATCTGCCTCGTCCACCATCATCCTCTTATCAATCTTGAAAGGATTACCTGCAAAAGAAGTTTGACATTGGCCATGTTCATCTATCTGAAAGATAGGAATGTGAAGTTAATCGCTGCAACCTTACTTACCAAACATATGTTGCCTAACAGGTACACTCTCAATTTCCCTCAAAGGTGGAGTCATACGCTTCAAATATTCCTGATAATTGCCCATCTGTGCCAATGGCATTGAGTGAACATAATCGTCATCTAGCAATTTGGTGTGTAATAAGCCCGGTTGTAAGAAGTTTGCACGCATTCTAACGACTTGGTCCAATAACGATTTTCTTGGAACGTCAAACGCATTTCTATAACTCTGAGCACCACGTTGTTGTTGCTGGTTCCTTACTAACCCAACGACAAACCCGCCAAATTCGTTTAGTTGATCCCTTAATCCTGTAAATTTGTCCTGCAACAACGGATGTGAGACCTGCAAAGCGCATTATTTGACTGTTCCATGCTAAAAAATTAACTTACTTATGTACAATTGATACAAAGAAGATTCTCTCACCAGATCCTTCTTAAGAGGTGTTCTGGGCATGACTCTAATGCCTTCCGTCACTGTTGTCGTATTACCGTTCGCTAAGCTTTTAGTCATATTTGCAGCTGCAACTTGTTTTGAGATCACTTCATTACACAGTCTGTCAAATTCTATCTTGGCCTGATTCTTCAGTCTCTTCAAATAATTCAACACACTATATGAGAGTGAGTTGTCCATGTTGTCTGGTATAAGCGTCTGAGCCAATGGCGTAGGAGCACCCATTCTGGTCAATGCTCTTCGTAAGGACTATAAATGTAATTGAATTTAACCTGTTAATAAATATGCTCGATATCTTTAAATGTTTTCTCAGCTAACCACAACTTACAGCTGCGTAATACGTTGGCATTGTCCTCATATAATTCTGAAATTGCGTTCTCCATTCGTTCGTGGGCTTCAGTCGATGGACTTTGAACAGTTCTTCCAGCAAAGGCAAAAGAACGGGATAATTATAGGGCATAACGAATAGATTGACGCAAGTCAGATTTGTGCTCGCTTTTAGGTATCCAAACGGATGGCCGACCTCGCTGGATTTATACGAATTTGCAACGAACACTTGCCAGCAGATAGTCGGTTGCTTTCGAGCTAATATATACTGCGTCAGAGGACTAGGCTCCAGTTCGTACTTATCGAACGGCAAATTTTCTATCACCATTGGTTCCTGGCTAGTGCAAGTGAACTTCACATTCGGATGAGCTGATCGCGGAGGCAAAGAATTAGCGCTAAGGTCAGGCCAGAAACTTTCAGGAATCGGCCAAAAGCCGACCGCGAATCCCTTCTGAGCTGAGCGTGGGACGTAAATTAATCGCCTACATGAGTGCCAAGCCGTGTTCCCTACCACGCTTGACGTCGAAGGGTACGGAATTCTTTGACCATTGACTGCGTTATTCTCATCCTCAGCTTCTTCGTCATCCTGATGTTGAGCCTCGTTAGTTAGAGGCGGAGGATCGGGTCCAATCTTTTCAAAGTTTATCACAACACCCGATTGTACCTTTTGAACTAAGGAATCTATGCACTGCATCATCATTCGAAACGACGTTATGCAATAGGAGCGTCCTGAAATAAAAAACAGAAGATGAATTAGTATCTGCCCGGATAGTTGGAATGTTGAGCCAAATATATCTGCGTTTTTTCTTACCTCCGGTAACTTCACACATAGCATCAATTGGAGACGAATCACTGGCAACTAAACCGGTGTCTCTTTCGACGGCTGGTGTACCTGACAACCTTAATACCAAAGAAAATAGCCTTTGATCCCACCTAAACGGCTCCTTCGTTAATTCGGAACCCGGTATGGGAGAATGCATTGGCAAAGTGAACTAAAAGAAGAGTTATTCATGATTTTAATTAAGCCGTCTTGTAAACAATCGCGTATAAGTTCGCGTTGTAGCTCGGAGGGCTTTATTGCATGAAAGATTTTCGACTCGGCGACTTACATCTTGGTGTACTCCACTGTTTGTCGTGTACTTTCCACCATCTGTAATAACAACGATTACTGATGGTTCTAAATAAAACGGACATCTTCCCTGACCATACGTATCTATGCCAGTTTGCATGCGATTTATGTTTAAAACGTCCAAGGCATGTTTTAAAGCAGCACCTAACGTTGTCAGACCGACGCATTGCAAATTTTTAAGTTCGTTCATAAAAGTCGCTAAGTTCTCTTTCCAACCAGCCTAAAAACCACGTAATATGTTTTTTTTAATTATGAGACGAAGACATCAACCCCGATGATTGTTCGTAGCAATGTGAAAGCTATTTATAACATCGATATTGTTGATCAAACTCATAGGCAGGTACTTGGACGATGATCATATTGCATTTTTCCATCAGACAAATAAAAAACAGTGTTATATTTGAGGAGTGGGATAAAAAAGTGACGAAATGCCATTCGGTCGCCGTTCGGTTGCCATTCGTCAAAGACGTTGGATACTCGATAAGCGACGAGTGTAGAAGGGAGTCATATATTGGTGAGTGCTAAGTTAAGAGAAGCCTTCAAAATTGCCGCCCATTTCTTCGGAGAAGTGAGGGCGCCACAGAAGCTTCCTCGTGGTAACCCCTCCGCCAACTATTTCGCTGCCTCCCGCCCGTCCCTCTACGACATCGTGCACTACCCACAATTCAGCTCTTCCGCAACGGATAATGTAAAAAGTATGGTAAGTGCACTTCCCTGCTGCTGAATAATCAATTATTCAGTTTGGAAACGGGACAAATTCGACGGCAACAATGAGTAGGAGTGTACTGTCCTACGAACAGAAGTGTCGATGGATATGTTTGAAGGGAAGCATACGTCATAGGAAAAGGAGAACGATCGGCCGAAGGAATCGTGTGACGAGAGTTTAACATGGCAGTAAGGAGCGGCGAGTGCACGTAGAGCGAAAGAGAAAACGGGAGAGAGGGAAGGAGCGAGACAGGGAGTGGATGCGAGTGTGTGCGTGTGGGAGAGAATGAGATGTATTGAAAGAAAGAACGTTAGCACGAGGAACAAGAAGAGGCGTACCTTGATATTCTGAGGCGGATCTTCGAAGGTCAGGAGCATATAACGATCTCCACGGCTTTCCGGCGATCTCTGTCGAACCTGAAAAAGTAATTTGCATTAGAGCCCGTGGCACGGCCGTTTATCTGCCTTCCGGTGAAAAAGCTGTCGCGGTTTCTTGCTCGGCTCGGCCGCCGTTTGACGACGATCCGCGCTCGTTGTCGCCAATTGAACGGGGAATGTTTTAACGCGACCGGCCGGGGAACTTGTGTACATACGTGTGCGCGATGTGTTTATGTGTGCGTGTGTGCGTGTTACTATCAGCGTACCTTCACGAATGTCTCCACGGCGCTCTTGGCTACGTCCAAAAGCGTGGGTCGCCCGCCCAAATAAGCCCTCTGATTCATGGAGGCCGACGTGTCGATCAAAAATACTATTATGGTCATCTTCGCGAGGCGAACCCGCTCGCACTTGAGGCCGTAACTGCGATCTCGGACCTCCCGTAGTCGGAGCTGGCTAGCTAGGAGCCTTACCGACGACGGCGTGGCGCATAGTTGCTTCGACCATTGAACGCTCCCGAATACGCTCCGAAAAACTTCTCTTTTATCGTAACGGCGCTCGCTCGCTTGCTCGCTTTCTCTCTCTGTCTCTCTCCCTCCGCCACACACACGTACACACACACTCTTTCTCTCTCACTCTTTCCCTCTCTCTCTCCCGCTCCACCTATCCCTTTCTCCCCACCCTCTCGCTCCCTCCTCGCTGTACTCTGTCCGTCCTTTGTACCGATACGTTTCTGCTGCTACGCCGCGCGGCTCTGGTCTGCTCCCCTGCTCGCTGCTGCTGCTGGTGCTCGAATGTGCGCTCTCGTCAAGTGTGTGGACAGTAGCAGCGCAGGATAGCAGCTGAAACACAGGCACGGTCGCAGATTCGAGTCGGAGAGTCGGACAGGTCCGCTACGAGCTTCCCTGCTTCTCCTCTGTTTCTCTCTTCGTCCTCGTCGCTCGCACACTCCGGACCCCCTCTCTCTCTCTGGATTTCGACCTCACCCCTCTCTGTGCCGACACCACTCAATTACGCCTCTCTCTTCCGCGCTATTTACTCGCCTCTCTTCATCTCTGTCGCCGACAACCCCATATCCCCTCTCCCACCTTTTCTCGCCTGCCTTTTTTAAAGTAGCCCTAGCTCACTCTGGTTACACTGCGACATGGGACACGTGATCCTGTGATTTCAGTCGCCATTGGTGCCCCTCTCTCGCGGCATCTACCGACAAGAATCGTATAGCTTCTTTATCGTGCTGGCGTAGACGTCCTGATGATGTCACTCTTCTGTATATCGCTTCTACGAGTTGGTACACACAGGTACCCGCGCGCGCATTGCTGCCAGTCAAACGCAATGGCGTTTTCGAACGCTCCGAGGGGATCCTTCCGTGGTTGTTCCTAGGGTGATACTGTCAACGCCGGCGGTGAGGTGCGCGAGTCTTATCCTTGGCGCTGAGAGTCGCCATCTCCTTCTTCCCGGCGCTACGATTGCCGTCATTGATTTGATGCCGCGTCGATCATAGAGGAAAATATCGTTTTGCACCTCTGCGTTAATAGAGCTTTTCTTTTTCGTGCATTACCAGCGTGCAGCGGTGGCAACTATGTATTGCGTCGGAGCATTATTTTACGACGTATTTAGTTGGGGTACGGCAGTGACACGGATACCGTTGCACAGGAAGAGAGAACTGTTTAAGATTCGAATCAGCTGAATTGTTGATCATAAATATGGACTTTCATCTGACTACTAAAATAGCTAAAGACAGAATGCATGTATGTTGATATTTGTAATTGCGAATAAACTGCACATTCAAATTAGTTGCTAACTGTGCTCACATCTGCTGATTTGCAGGCTGCTGAGTCTGTAGCGTCATTTGCTTTTAATATGAATAGGGTCCAATTGTTGTGTGGCACGGATAAAGTGCAACAGGGTTGTTCAGGTGTATTGTACTGGATGTTCAGAGATGTCAGAGTACAGGGTAGAGTTATTAGAAAGCTTAATCTTGTCGGATCAAGTATCCGTACCATGTCTTAATATATACACCGATATTTCAGACAATTGGGCCTGCCTCTTCACACAAAAACTAGCTATGCAGCATAAAGTACCGTTTCATATATGCTTTTGCTTGTTACCAACATTCTTAGATGCGACCATACGCCAGTACAAATTCCTATTGGAAGGCTTAAAGATGGTTGAAAAAGAATGTAAAGATTTGAATATAAATTTTCATCTGCTGCAAACGGATGAGCCACATGTTGCTATACTGAATTTTGTACAAAAGCATAAGATAGGCGCGGTTGTGGCAGATTTTCTTCCATTACGTTTGCCATTGGACTGGATTAAGAAGTTAAAGGAAAGCATGCCACACGGCATTCCACTGTATCAAGTATAGCGAATTTTTGATTGTACACACTGTAAATTTTTCGCTCTTACGTTAATTTGTGCCGCGTCGTTTGTTACACTTTCATATCATGTTTTTTTTCTAATTAACACGAGCTTGCTCGTTTATTATTAAGGTAGATGCGCACAATATCGTACCATGTTGGATAGCGTCAGAGAAATTAGAATACTCCGCCCGTACTATCCGAGGTAAAATAAATACGAAACTAGATGAATATTTGACGCAATTTCCGCCACTCGTGAAGCATGCGTATTCCACCGAACAGTCCTACCCAAGGAACGACTGGACAGCAGCTCTCGAGTACATTGATGTAGATAGGACAATAAGCGAAATTACATGGGCAAGGCCCGGATACGAAAGCGGCATTAGAGAACTGGAATCTTTTTTAAACGATCGCCTTAGGATATTTCATTCCAAACGCAATGACCCGTTAGCCGACGGTATCAGTAATTTATCACCCTGGCTTCATTTCGGTATGATTTCTGTTCAACGATGCATTTTGGAAGTATTGCCGTTTAAAGACACGCTTAAGGAATCTGTGAAGGCATTCATGGAACAAGCGATCATACGACGAGAAGTTGCTGATAATTTCTGCTATTACAATGATAGGTATGACGCCGTTGCAGGTGCCAACAAATGGGCGATTGATACTTTGGACAAGCATCGGTAATAAGCACAATGTTTTCCGCATATCATTACGAATCACTCGGTCATCATAAAGATCTTTGTATGGTTGCATAGACACGATAAGCGGGAACACGTGTACAAGTTGCATGAATTGGAGAATTCATTGACACACGATGATTTATGGAATGCGTGTCAGCATCAACTTACGAGTAACGGAAAAATGCATGGTTATTTGAGAATGTATTGGGCGAAGAAAATATTGGAATGGACACAAAGCCCCGAGGAGGCCTTACAATGGGCTATATATTTGAATGACAAATATAGCATCGACGGATGCGATCCGAATGGATATGTCGGTGCGTCATATTTTTCATACTCTTATTACACCGTATAAATTGGAACACAACATACGTCGCACTGCATATGCATAGCGACCGTACATAATTAAGGGTATCAGTATAATTTTTGTGACTTAGGATGCATGTGGTCTATCTGCGGTATTCACGATCAGGCCTGGAAGGAACGGGAGATATTTGGAAAAATAAGATACATGAATTACAGAGGATGCGAGCGTAAATTCGACGTTGAGCTATTTGCCGCACAATGGGGGCCTGGACGAAGAACTTGAGGAACGCTAAATTATTATTTGTATGACGACTACTGTATATTTTTCATACTCTTATTACACCGTATAAATTGGAACACAACATACGTCGCACTGCATATGCATAGCGACCGTATATAATTAAGGGTATCAGAATAATTTTTGTGACTTAGGATGCATGTGGTCTATCTGCGGTATTCACGATCATGCCTGGATGGAACGGGAGATATTTGGAAAAATAAGATACATGAATTACAGAGGATGCGAGCGTAAATTCGACGTTGAGCTATTTGCCGCAAAATGGGGGCCTGAACGAAGAACTTGAGGAACGCTAAATTATTATTTGTATGACGACTACTGTACCATTTTCTACCATACTCTTAGCATAGACATTCTTGTTGCGAAACAAATTCCTAGTGATACGGCAAGGGACCAAAAATTAACTCAATATAAAATATATATCTACACACATCCGTGTATCTAAGTAACCGTCGGGCCACCTTTATGCGTATGCACATAGGTCCATGTACTACAGAATCAATGTACAAAACGTATGACCTTTAGTTTCACCAACATACGCATGGCGCTGAAGCTTACTGCTCATTACTTTGCAGTGCCCTGTAATAACGAACAACAGTTTCTACGGTCATCCAAGTATCGATACGCTTGTTTGATATCTTCCACGTGCAGCTTCTGCGCATCGCAAACTATTTTTGAAATTGGACAAACACTTACGCGCACCTCCTTCCTATTGGTTGGTTCGCTGAACGCGGTGCTTCGGTGAATTCTCCTGCAGGGCTGCCAACTTGCACCGACCGCAGAAACTTTCTGAGTCAACAGGCCGCTCATGCGCAGACGAAGTATTCCGCGTTAACATGGCTGGAACAGCAAGTCTAGTAGGTCGATTCTTGATGCGTTAAGATCGTCCACATTCCCGCCATTACGCGTGCTACTCTCTACACGGTGGATGGTTTTACAATAGAAGAGGCACAATGACGGACAGCCGTAAGTATTTAATAGTTTAAGTATCGACTAACACGCATCGTATCGTTGTTTGATAGTTATAATTGGCAATCGCACCGTAATCGCTCCGAAAATTACTGTCTTTTGATGGGCGTTTATTCATGACGCTTTAGACTAGCTTGTTATCGCCACGCCTGAAGCTTCGTATTTGCTCCACTGTGCCGACTCGCGAGATCATTACTAACTCCCGTGCATTTTCGAGCCGCAGCGGTTCAAGCCAGAACAATACGACGCCTGTGTTTATTCAGCGTCTAAGTATATAACTATTATCGATTAGGCAGAAGCCATTCGTTCTTTCGTTTATCGTCGGTTCGTTAAATCAAATAAAATGACAAATCCCCGACGTTATCGTTACGCTTTTATATACACCGCGACGTTAACGTTTATTATATCGCATCGTGTTGTTCCGTTACGCGTCGCGCGTTATTTCTTTTTTCGCATATTACACGGTAGCGGAGCCCATTCAGGATAGACCGATGCGTGTGCCTTGTGTTATGTAAACATAACATTGGTTAGTTGGTTCACCTTGTTCTTTTATTTAGTGGACTCTGTACTGACTTATTCTTTCATTTCAGAATATTCAAATTACCAGCAACAGGGGTATAATCAGTACAGTCAGCCACCTCCCACGGGTGGCCAGGATACCTCATACCCACCTCCATCAACAGGAGGTGGTGGCTATAATCAGTACAGCCAACCACCACCCACTAGTGGCAACAATTATAGCAATTACAATAACTATAATTCAGGCAGTGGAGGTGGCAGTAGCAGTGGTCCAGACTACAATCAGTCCCAGAGTCAAAGTAGCTACGGGCAGAATAGCTACGGAGGAGCTGGCTCAGGCAACAGTAGTGGAAGTGGAAGTTACGGAGGTGGTGGATACGGCCACGGAAGCAGCAACAGTGGCAGCGGTGGCGGAGGATATAATCGCAGTAGTTCCGGTGGATATAGTGGAGGCACGTATATCAATTCATATCTTGATATCTGGTCATGTTTGATCGATGTTTTAACATTGTGCTGCTTGTATTCAGGCCAAGGAGGTGGAGGCGGAGGAGGTGGTAGATATAGTGACCGTGGAGGATACGGTGACCGTTCTGGTGGTGGCTATAAGTAAGTTCACTTCTTATTTTGTAGTAATTTTTTACGGTTATGAAAAAATAAGAAACAAGAGATGCGCAAAGTATAGTAAGGCTAACTAACCATTTAGTAGAGAAGCATCAATTTTTTGAGCGAAGGTAAATCACTTATGTTTATGTCGGTCTGAGGCAAAGCACTAATCGCGATTGCAAAAAGAAGTAACGTTTCTGTATTTTTCTGTCTGTTTTCATCTTTGTATCTTGAAGAAAAATGGACTGTTGTGCCCTGTCGGGCATTAATATTGTTTGAAGTGTGCCTACAGGTTTAACACACAGGTATAACTGGTTAAAAAAGAATAAGGTAATAAACAGGTTGTATACGACAAATGACGTAAAATGATAAAACGCATATATATCGCATTGTCCAAACGCAAAGACGCATATATGTATATGTGTACATGTGTACATAGAGGTTCCATAATCGATCACGAGGTCGTGATTCGATTGGTGTATATTTGCCACCCGGAGCCACTGTTGTGATATCGCAACGTCGATCTAGGGCCAAATACGGCTACTGGTGACCATGCATATGAAACAATTCAAATTTCCCTTCCAAAGAAATTAAACTCACCCGAAAGCCGATCGACTCGGCGGCACAGTTCTCGTACTGGTGCTCTGTTATATATGTACGTGTGTTACACATTATATACAACGAGTTTTGATAGGGACATCAACGATTACTCATTACACTTCGACTTTTGCAAACAATTGATTACTTATGATTTTTTTCGCGCGTGCCCGTGTCGCAACGTAAACACTTATCACCTTTCATTTCTTCAAATTTCCGGTTATAATACGCTTAGTTACAATTTAAGACAGCGAAAACTGCCTCGCGCACGCGTACGGGGAAATCGACTTAGGTGTATTCTTTTGATATAAGGGAAACCGAAATATATTAATATTCTGTATATAGTACAGTTTACAAATATCAACGTGAAGAAATGAATGTAACAGCCAGTACAACTGAATCATCTCACTGTCGTTCAAAAGGATACACCTAGGATTACGAGAAATTTTGCTGCATGCCGGACAGAGACGGACTGCTGAACGACGTCACTCACTACTGTATACACTTTGAAAGCGGTCGAGTGTAATGTAATATGGTGACTACAGACCAATTTAGACAGAGTAGGTGCATCAAAAGAAGATTGGTTGGCGAGGGAAGCATTTGAATTACGCCAATGCCATCGATCGATCGATCTCTCAGTCTCTCTCACTGTGTGTGTGTCCATGAGTCGACTCTCATTGGTATATCTGCTTCTGTGTTTTAGCAGTGGCGGTGGCCGTGGTGGTTATAACAAAGGTAAATGCACCAGACTGCCTGTATACTGGTCTGGTGCTATTCACGTCTCTTTCACTCTAATACTTATACGAATCCTTTTTAATAAATACTCGGTTACTCGTATTATATGAAAGGGCTGCTCTGCAACATTTCGTGAGGTCGGTCTTCGCATGCCTATGGCATCGAGTTCTTTCGACTCCTTAACGCGATCAGAGATGGGCATAGCTGGAGAGTGCGTGTATCCATTTATCTTCGAAGCAAGAGAATATTTGTCAACCTTTTTTTTTCGTTTTCCTTAGTCGTTAACAATAAACCCCGATTACTTGCCCATCTCTGGATGTAGTATGAGAGAAAAATAATATAATACATGCGGCGTGATAATATAAGCCGCTGCTAATCACCAATTGCTTTTTTTCGCGGACAAAACATTTTGTTTCTTTTAAAATTCGTGCTGACACTGCATTCGTTAGGATCGTTTTACGATTGACGCATTTGCCTTTGGAGTAACGCTTCTATCTGGCGATATAGCAGCATCTTAACGCTAAGGTTTTTTTAATGTGCATAAAATTGGTAATAACGTAAAAGATCGAACAAAAGTGTGTATAAAATAGCTGGTAGCGTTCACGATTTTTTTGTCGGCAAGTTTGGAATATTGAGGTTTTTGGAAGTTGGCGTCAATTTGTCATGTCTCGCATATACGTCAGCGAAGTACACAATTTTGATGTTAAGCAAAAAGTGGAAGGACAAACGAAAGACAAAAGGCAGCTGGTGAAGTAAATTACCTCCGAAAATGGAATGTTCCCCAAGGACATGTAACAAGAACAGGAGACACGTACGAGGATATAATTAGTATTGCAGCCCTTTTGTATGTTAAGCTGCAACCTTGTGTTCTCTGCATACGTTAGGTTCCTATTAAGGATGATAGGGTACTGGGTCGTACAATACGCAATAGATATTTTGTGATGCAAAAGTATAAAGAAGCAGAACTGTGGTTTCAAACTTATGAGTTTGAGCTGAATCAAACAAACAATAAAATAGTACGTCTAACGATAAGAACTTCGAAGCGTAGTTAAGGCACAAGACCTATACAATACAACGATATGCTATGTGTTACTCAACAGGGAAACTTACGATAACTCTAACGAGAGGGTAAAATTTATACGTGTAAGAATCATGATTTGTCCGCTATGAAAAATGTGCATCCGTAAGCCGCTAGACGCTTCACGCAAAGTGAAAGATTTTTGGTGGGGTTGTTAACGGAGTTACTTTAATTTATTTAATACTATAATTTAAGCGTTTGCTCGCCAAGTATCGTCAATAATACGAAAAAAAGTTCACCGATATTATCTCTGTGTATTTAATTAGAAAGCGGCGCACTGTGCATAAAGTGGTACAAGCAAACCAAGGCGTGTAATATAGAAAGTAACGATGCTACGAAAGGAACGTTTACTTTTGATTTTGTGTCATTGGATTTTTACAGTATTCGGATAGTTGTCTCGTATTAACGATGGAAAGTGCCTCTTTGATATATCAGTAAAGTCTAGTTTGCCGGAATAATTTTGCAATCTCACGATACAAGGTGGATCAGTGCAAACGGTATAATAATTAAGTTCCACTTAGATTGTAATTGGACGCTCTATGGGAGCACTTTTCTTAATATGATATAGTGTAGATCTGTGTAGTTTTAGGGACAGTAGGTCGACGAGTACTATTAACTATTATCGACGAAGAGTATATCGTTCCAGCGGTCATTAACGCCTCGCAAATTGCAGGGGGCTACGGTGATCGGAGCAGTGCCAGTGATGGAATGGTCGTCCAGGAAGATACAATCTTCGTTTCCGGCATGGATCCGTCGATTTCCGAGGAAGAAATTTGCCAGCATTTTGGAGCTATTGGTATTATAAAGGTAACACTATCTTTCAACACTCCTCTCCCAAACCCTTCGACCATTACTGAAGTCCATATTTTCCTCAATGCATTAAACCCACATCTCTTCATACGAATTATTGTATTGAAGTACGAGCATCACTCTGTTTAGAGCGACAAACGCACGGGCAAGCCAAAAATTTGGATGTACAAGGATAAGAATACCGGCAAATCAAAGGGCGAAGCGACAGTAACCTATGATGATCAAAACGCAGCACGGTCGGCGATTGACTGGTTTGACGGCAAAGAATTCAAAGGTTGCACGATAAAGGTTCAGATCGCTCAGCACAAGAGCAATTGGCAAGGCAATCGCAGCAGTGGGAGTCGCGGTGGTGGGGGCGGTGGTGGTGGAGGCCGTGGTCGAGGTGGTTTTGGAGGTCGTGGAGGCGGTGGTGATAGGGATGACCATCATCGAGGCGGTGATGATCGTCGCGATGGGGGCGGCCGCGGCGGAGACTGGAGGTGAGATATATGCGAGTGAAACTGCGGTTCTTGTGGTTACTGCGAAAGTGACGAGCAATTAGAAAGAATGCCCATTCATTGAAATATCCACTTTCATTTCACTTCGTAATTACATGCGCGTGAAAGCAGACAATCGATCTTTAGCCCTCTCGCTATAAACGATGACTATAGTCACCCGCCGTAAAGCACTCGCTATGTACTACGGGTGTCTATAGTCATTATCTCCAGAATAATTGACATTATTCCGTTGTATTGTTTCAATAACTGCCTAAATTGATAATAAGACAATTAGTAACGGAATCTACGAAAAACTGTCAACGGTTACCCTTTTGTTTGCGGCGAAGAGTCCATTTATAATTACATGCGCCTGAAAGCAGACAATCAATCTTTAACCCTCTCGCTATAAACGATGACTATAGTCACCCGCCGTAAAGCACTCGCTGTGTACTACGGGTGACTATAGTCATTATCTCCAGAATAATTGACATTATTCCGTTGTATTGTTTCAATAACTGCCCAAATTGATAATAAGACAATTAGTAACGGAATCTACGAAAAACTGTCAACGATTACCCTTTTGTTTGCGGCGAAGAGTCCATTTATATTTTTACACGTTGACTGCCACGGTAGTCACCGGTGACCGGTGCAAAAGGTTTTACTAACAATGGAAAAAATTCGCAATGAAGCCGATTTGCAATCTTGTAAAAGCAATTGATATTGGAACGGCGCTTTAACACGTTCGCGGACGTGAATGCTGCAGCATTCATTTTCATGATGATGCAAAGTGACATGAATGCTATAGCATTCATTTTCATGATGATGCAAAGTGACATGAATGCTATAACATTCAAATCCTAAAGTTAATTATTTTGAATTTAATTTTATATAACCTTAAGTTTTTGTAATTATTATACCGTATAAAACGTGTTTAATCAAATTTCGGATATCACAACCAATTTAAAGATAAAATGACTGTCAATTTTTGCACCTCGCCGAAACTTTTAATGTCCGCGAACGTGTTAATACTTTGGCTTCTAATAACTCTGCGTTACCTTTATTTGCACGATTTAATTATACTCTGCAGTATTTTATCGCATCGCGGTTCTAACATGGCAAAATATGCCTGGCAATCAACGTATTAACATGTTGACTGCCGAGCGAATTTTGCTGTATTAGAACGGCGATGCCATAAAATACTTACAGCGTTTGACTGAATTATGCAAAATGTAAATAATGTGCAGGTATCGGATACCAAAGCATCGCATCACTATTCTAACAATAACTGCATTTATAAAATAACTATTACTACTCATTGCGAATATTTTGGATCTTCAGTAAAATCTCTTGTGCCGGTCACCGGTGACCATCATGGCGGTCAAAGTGTTAACAACTCCGTACCGTAACTGTGTACACAGTCCAAATTCCGCCGTAGCAAAAGGGTTAAGCATACTATTGGAATTTCACTTGCATCTACAGAACATACAGAGTCACGACACAACAGTGTTTGGATCTCATGTCAAGAAAGTAGAATGGAGAATGTTGACATCTACGTTCATGTCTTATTAGGTGTCCAAATCCAGAGTGCGGCAACACAAATTTCGCCTGGCGAGACCAGTGCAATATATGTAAAGGTTTGAAGCCAGAAGGTGCCGGTGTCGGTGGTGGCAGGGGGGGTGGTGGACGTGGAGGTGGAGACCGTGGAGGTCGTGGAGGATACAGAGGTGACCGAGGTCGAGGAATGGATAGGGGTGGTAGAGGAGGTGGATACCGTGGAGGAGACAGGGGTGGCCGAGGAAGTGGTCGGGGTGGTCCGATGAGAGGTGGTGGCGGGTTAGTATAGCAATAATCTTCTCCCTATGTACTCGTACATGAATGCGCAATAATCTTTTACAATGTTTTCAGACGAGGAGACAGGGACAGGGATCGTCAGCGCCCGTATTAAAGTTTAGTTCGTTTGCTAAGGTTTACGCGCGTAACTTGACCCACCACCGAACGATCTGTACACATTTTGTATACAGTAACTTTACCCCTATTCCTCTCTACGTACACATCTTCCAAGAAGAAAGTCATGTATTTACATCTCATCGTTCATCATCTCGTGTTTTCCTTTCCTTTATCTCATTTGCGAATTTTATATTCTACGAAACAGAAGGCTAACGGGGAAAGAAGGAAGAGGCGAGGCGTGGAGAGTCACGAACGTATGAAGTTGCGTTTTATATTTCACGTGTAAACGATAGTACTACACTCGTGTAAAGTTACATTTTAATAAATAAGACCTCAGTCCGACATATATTGAATGTGCCGTGCCTCCAATATTCCCTTTCTTTACGCAGCGACCGGGTAATCAGTAAGAAGACATGGAAAGAAAACTGGGAATTTCATTTATTGAAAGTTAAAAATATGATACAATAAATTTATACGTATTTGTATGTATATATATATATAATTTTATATATTTATATATATATATATAATATGTATGTATATAAATCTAACACAGGAGCAATAGTAATAGAACGAAGGAAGTGACGTTTTATGTGGTCAAAAATAAATACGCATCGTACTTTGTTTCCTAACAATACGCGCGAACCTATGCTTCCCAGAGTAGCAAAGGTCGTTACCTATGTTTTCTCCCATTATCATAGTAAATACGTATGTATGTGTGTATGTATATATATAAATATATATATATACTAATATATTAATATATATATATATATAGATTTGTAATGTTTCCTGTTCATACAGTTGGGTATGGATACGCGTTTTGTGTTACGTGTCGTGTGTTTCGTGTTTATGCATGGATAGATTAGATGAAGACCTCTATTTCATGGATTTACTCGAATGATAATCGTCCCATTCCCCCACGCTTAATCTTTGCGTTTGCGTTGTTCCCTCGAGAGTTCCTGTGAATGAGTTAAAACAATACAGTTTAAGATTGCATCATTATCTGCAAACCAAAAGATCTGAAATTGTTCCGAGCCCTTACCTTTCGTGTGAGGATAATGAGCAAATGACGGAAAATAGCGACACAGTCGATGAAGAGGTCCAACGAGTGGGCGATAAAATCTTTGCTGCCCATATGATGTTTCTCGATAATGAGTTGCGTATCATAGATAACGAAGCCGCACATTAGGAAGAGACCCAAGTAGAGATGTCCCTGGTAAAGGAGAGCCGAGCGAAGGAATAGGTTGGCGAGGGAGAAGAGAACGACGACATTCAGCATGCTGAAGAGAAGGCCACCGAGATAAAGCCAACGTCCCCGTTCGGCAAGAAGCGCCGAGATACTGAATGATACGAAGACAACTGTAGTTCCTGTAACAATAACAGAGCTCGTCAATATGCGGATAAAAATAAATTACCAGTAAATGAAGAAATCTATTAATCAATATTAAGTACCCATTAAGGCTGAAACAACGATGCTTGGATCAACGCTAATCACCACTTCCAACACAGGTCCCAATCCAATTCCAGATAAGAATGCAAATCCTAGAAGGTAGCTAAGACGTAGCTTCTGGTTCTTCCCATTGTCCGGTGTCGTGGATAGGAAAAAGATAAGAGCCAATGTGCCGAGTGTGGTCAAAATATTTGCCTGCAGCAGATCTGTGTACAGGTGTGCATAGAGTCCTGCCGCTGCTGATATGGCTGATAATGATAAGCAACCGTAGACATTTTTTAGATGTTGCCTGACTGGAGCATCCCTGCAAAGCGAAGAGAACGTTTACCCTCTATCATCGTTAAGCTTTCTTATGTCTCGTACGCATTAATACACGGTGGGTGCAATTTGTCCTTGTGCAAACAATCGCGCCAGGATGTTGACAGAATTCTACTTTGGCGTGTCACAAGAAAATTGCCTGACAAATAGTCGTAAATCGACGTCGCGCAAAAAAAACCGTGCAATATCAGTTTTGATAAGTATGGCGATCGTACGAGACATTATCAAAATTGACAAACTCAAAATATGGGTAGCATAACAGGCACGTTTCACGGACGTGCACCAATCGAGATAAGGTCCCGACGAGTAATCGCGATAAACACATCTAAGACTCAAAATTGGAGCACGCTACGTGTCATTTTTACAATTAACAACGTCATTATAACGTCCCCAAACGTCTGCCCGTAACGTTCGCCTGATCGTCGTCGATCGAAAAAACGCATCTGATGCGTAGAAACGTCGAAAAGCCCGAATCATGCTGCCGCAACGCACAAGACTCGTCTTACATAAACAAGTTGCACGAAAAAAGAGGGTAAAAAGCCTCGGAACGGCAGAAATGTTACTTACAGTCTATTGGAAAAGGAATTCGCGAACGTCCTTAACACCGAAGCCATAATTATATTTTTTCGCTACTCCTTGGTCACGAGATAGCTCGCGCGCACTTGATATCGGGCACTTCTTCCTCAGCGACGATGTCGTACACTGCTTTGTATGCCTGATGAAGTATTCGCACGGATCGAGAACGATCATGAATCGCTAAAGTGACTTCTTTTCGGTGGTGCGGCGGCAGCGGACACGTCAGTGATATTTCTGTACGTAAATTTCGTTGGCGTTTCTCATTGGCCGGGATAACGTCGGTGCGACGCTACGATACCGAAGAAAGACGGAACGTGCCACTTATCTCGTACGCAAGAAGGACGGACGGAGAATTCTAGCTTCTAACGTGCTGACATCTAGAAGGACGGAAAAGTAAGACGGGGTACGGTTACCTGCGCATATATGCATACGTGCACGATCACTTCCACCTCCGTGTTACTTTGCGACGGAAAAATGATTTGTTAATTTTTAAGCGGCTCGCACGTTTTCGTCGGACCGTACGAGATGATTCGACAAGAAATTTTCGCTTGTCCATTGTTTTTGCGACACGTCACAAACACTGCGAATGCAGGTTTTAGGTTTTTTAGCGGACCTCCATCGAAATCGTGAAATCCGAAAAATACGTTTGTCATATATTCGCCGAAAAGGCGGAGCAGAAAATTACCGAGATCTGTCCGATCGTTAAGTCTTTGCGCTCGACGCGCTTTTCTCTCGGGCTGACCAGCAACTCGACAGTAATCTGCCGCGCGCGCGCGTTAACTTAAAATAATTTTAGGCACAATATTTCATATTTTAACAGTTCGTTTCTGTTAACTTAAAATAATTTTAGGCATAATTATTTTACAATAGGATATAAGTTAATTTATACACTTTAAACTCGTATATTTTAACATTACATACATTTATTTAACTTAATGAAGGATATTTATTAAAGATTACGTTCTATAATTTTTCTTCTTGTGGTATTTTGTAAAACAATCTCCAATGTGCATTCTTGGCTTGTCGGGACATGTGTCACAATAGTACACAGTTTGTCTTTTTTGGCCGGACTTTCGTTGGAAAGAAACTTTGCAATCCTTTTTTTGTCCCATCAAAATAACATGCAGCTTCCCATTGAGTCGGATCATTTCAGAAGTGCTCTGTGAAGTAGAAGCTGTGCTACGTTGGCTTTTGGCTTTTGGCCACTTTGGCTTTCAGATTCACTATCGATTATTCGGATTTTTCGTCTTCTTACACCTATAACGTCGTCACTATCTTCATCACTTCCGTCTTCATTCTTATGGGCAAGCTGTCTATGTAGTGATGTAATTTCGTTCGTTATTGCCGAAAAATTGAACTCATCTTCACTAGAAGTAATTTCTTCGTCGTGTTCCATACTTATTGGGCTCACTAACTTTGAAAGAAATATTGCGATTGCCAAGAAGGTTGAATTCGAACTAATTGGATTGTGATTGGTTCTTTTTGTACCTTTTTTTGAAAGAAGCGAATTGAAAGAAGCGTTGCGACGTCTATCAGCGTTCTATTATTCTCAAGACATAATGCACGCATTGAAATTCGTTTGTGTTTTTGAGATAAGACATCTTTATAGCTATGTAGACACCTCATAAAATGATCTACAAAAGGCCAGGTAGACTTGTCAAGCGATATTCGTCAGGCCAAACACAAATAAATACCGTTACCACTCAATTTACCGCATCGATGCGAGTGGTGCCTGAGAGGCACCGCTAGAGTTGGCGCAGCACATGCCGTGGTGCCTGAGAGGCACCGGTCGAGCGCAAAAAGTTAATTTACTGACCCTGGTTGAGCTTGGTGACGCTGCAATTTTGCGCGTCAGTGTTTGCAGTCTGTACGCAAAACTTTCTAACCGCCCAACGCACTCGATCGCTTTGACGATACACTCTTGCGTATCGTTTAGCGTCAGTAAAAGCGGCGCTCTTTTTCTTCCAGGATCGAGATTTGCGGTATTTTTCGTGCCTGACAAGTGAGCGTGTCAGCTGACGTGCTTAGAAGAAGGCATTCTCATATTTCGCAGGTACCTGACCACTCGCTTCTCATTTACGGCGTCTGAAAGAACTCTAACCGCCCAACGCACTCGATCGCTTTGACGATACACTCTTGCGTATCGTTTAGCGTCAGTAAAAGAGCGCTCTTCCTTTTTCCTACAGGATCGAAATTTGCGGTATTTTTCGTGCTCGACAAGTGAGCGTGTCGGCTGACGTGCTTAGAAAAAGGCATTCTCATATTTCGCAGGTACCTGACCACTCGCTTCTCATTTACGGCGTCTGAAAGAACTCTAACCGCCCAACGCACTCGATCGCTTTGACGTTACACTCTTGCGTATCGTTTAACGTCAGTAAAAGCGGCGCTTTTCCTTTTTCTTCCAGGAGATCGAGATTTGCATTCTCATATTTCGGTATTTTCTGAAAGAACTCTAACGCCCAACGCACTCGATCGCTTTGGCGACAATCATTTAGTCAGAAAAGCGCGTCAGCTGATTTTTCGTGCTCGACAAGTGAGCGTTTCAGCTGACGTGCTTAGAAGAAGGCATTCTCATATTTCGCAGGTACCTGACCACTCGCTTCTCATTTACGGCGTCTGAAAAAAAGGTCAAAGTACATGGCAACACCACGTTCCTGCTACCGTCTCAGAAAGCGAATTAACTTTCGAACGGATAAAGAACTTAGTCAATCGATTAATCGCATGGCCGCCACGTACTGCGCCAGCGAAATGTCATTTGACCGGTTACATGCCAGGGAATTAAGTTACGCTTGAGGTTCGTCGATGCATGTCGGGTGCGACAAATGTTTTGTTAGGTTGCAGTAAGCGCGCATGAGAAGTTTTTACGTCAGAAGGTGCAGAAGAATCGTGTCATGAGAGAGATGTTGACAGCACCAGCTACTTCGGCGTACTCTTATCCGTTTGTCAACAATAACAATGGTGACGCTGGTGCTAGCAATTCTGGAACAAACGAGACCGGGTCACGTAGGTACGCTGTCATAAGTGCAGAATGGATTTCCGCAATCGGAGAAGAACTCGGAATGTATCCTCTGCCCGAGTCCCTTCTAAAACGCCTGGCCGAGGACGCTTCCTATCGCCTGAGAGAAGTTCTTCACGTACGTAAGGGGTTATGTAGGTGTTTGTTAACGCATGGCACGTTGGTATGAGCACTCGTACATGAGGTGACTTATTAAGCACACGGAGGCTAAAATCTTTGCATGACCGGTTACAGGATTATCGATGTCCCGAACAAATATAACAAGAGCCTTTTATAGTCTTCCTTGGATCGATCCTAATCCCACCTCCTCTCTGTAATTTAAATCTTTGTCGTCATAATGCAGTTACGGTTAGTTAACATTAGATTTATTGGGCCCGCCGATTTTCCGGATTTCGGACTTCGAAAGCAAGGTCACAAAAAGTACTATTGTTTGCCAGCAATTTGTGCTGTCACGAATAAAATAGTCTGAGTATATATCCAAGTTTATTATCATCGCAGATTTCTAATGTTGAAATTCTGTATGTTGTATAGTTATTTTTCTGGATGTCTGTGAAATTGACGGATCCCATAAATCCAAGTTTATTATCATCACAGATTTCTAATGCTGAAATTCTGTATGTTGTATAGTTATTTTTCTGGATGCCTGTGAAATTGACGGATCCCATAAATCTAGTGTTGAGGCGTGCTCGAGTTATGACAGATATTTAGCAGAAGCTTGCTTCTTTACAGAAATGCGTTATAAGACTGAAGCACAGTAGGAGGAAACGTTTGACTGCAACTGATGTGAACTCGGTAATCACATGTTTGTGTGATGCCGATCCAATACTTGGAGTTCCTGATGCGATGCCAGAATATCACGCAGAGGCAAAGGTGTTTGTTCCTAATGAGCGCATTATTAATCTCGTTCAAAAAGCAAACGAGCCAGTTCACTTAAACCAAAGCAATGTGCCTTACCTTCAAGGTGAATATTTGCATATTTCTCTGTACGTTACACTTTTTTTGGTACCTTGTAGCAAAGGTCACATTGCTCTTTCAGAGTCCGAGGTTTGCGACATCAAGTTGATCGACGCACGGCAGAATTATGCAAAACGCGCTCTGAAAACGCTCTTTAACGGATCGCAGAAGACTTTTCAGCTTCTTTTAAATGACTGCGCGACGAATGCGCATCTCGGCGGGGAGGGTGTGATAGAGAAGTTGATGTCAATAGCAAGGCTGATGGTTATTTCAAACAATGCACAGTACACTCGTGTATCCACAAGAACATGTCAGCTGATAAATGCAATCGCTAGTAATGGGGAAGCTGTATATCCGTACCATTTAAACTCAGTGGATAAGTTGACGGAGCTCCTACTTGAATTACTGTTCGGACATAGCTTTATCAACCCAAACTTAGAGGTACTCTTTAAGGAATGCGCTTTGAAATTAATGCTTCGCTGGCCGTCGGTTGCAGATAAGTAAGTGTGTCATTGCATGTGCCGGCTTACTTATGGGCCTCACCGATTGTTCACAAAAAAAAAACATCGTATACTTCGGTAGATATATTCCGACGCTGGAGAATGTGTTGACGAGGGACGAAAAAGAGACTACAGATAGAAGTAAGAAAAGGATAACCGCGATTGAACTCTTAGCGAGCATTCAGCCGCTCACGTTTTTCGGAACAGATCCAGGGTCACCTCTTTCGTTGGAAAATGCCTTGAACTCAGCTCCACCGGGTTCTACACTCTGGCAGACCATGGCCGTGAGTATCGATACAGCCAGGGAAAAGTTCCACTTACAACGATACTTTCTCAATGCTTTCAGATGGCGATTTGTGCGCTTTCGAAGTCAAAAGCGCATTCTTTGGATTACGGCGTATTGTCGGCACATTATGGAGACTCTTTACTTCTGTATCTGCCGCCGGAACCGGAGGTCATGAAAAAGGGGGAGCTTAGGAGACCCACGTTACCCATAATTGTTAAGAGCAAAATTAAATATGTAAACGTTCAACCCATCGTGTCTTGTCGTACATTGTGGGAGCGGCAAACAGCGTTTCCAGATTCCACGTTGCGTGGACCACGCAGGGAAATAAGGTTTGATATCTATAAATAAAAAAATGGTCAAGCAAGACGGTGTCTTTTAATTTTATATCTCTTACCTTTTGTTGGTTTTGTTTGTTAGATTTGCATTCGCCGGTGGGCGGCCTGTACCTCCGAGCAATCTGAGACGCGTCAGTCTGAGGGCAAATTATCAAATTCTGCGAAGCGATCTTCAAGCGACGCTCGCCCTCGTTGCCTCGCGCAGGTTACTAATACTTCGAAATAAGACTAAGAAACCTCGGAACACTTACAACTTGGCATCTATTTATCTGTAAACCCACTTTATTGAAATATTTTATTGAAATACATTGAAAAGTTATTGTACAAATAATGCAAAGGAACGTTTTATAAATGCACCGTCGTTATGAGCCCAGTCGTTGATCTTGGGGCAAGAGCAAGATCGACGAAAGAAGCTGTGGAAAATATTTTATTCTGGAAAACTCTCGTTCATCGACGACAGGAATTTCTTATGATCGACGATTAACTTCTCCAAGCGTTCTTTAGTGGCAGATGTTTGCTTCTGCTCGAGCTTGCGTTTTGCCGTTTGAATTGCGGTCCTGTAGCCAGTGATGTTGCGAAAAACTTTAATGTGCTTATCTCCAGCGACCAGAAGATATTCTCCCAGTGCGTCAAAAGCCAGACACGTAATAGATCCTGTAAAAAGATGCGACATAACAACAGGCGTGATGTTTTTCTGAAGGATCGTCAATTGGGGACGGGATGAAGTACCAAAAACATCCTCTATCGTTGCATCCAATTGGCCGCTGATCGTTGCGTAGAAACCCAGAGATGTTCCATTAGCAATGACGATAACTTCTCCATTAGGTGACAAGGCGAGGCTGGCAGGCGTGGTTCCATCCCAAGATCCACTTTGCAGCAAGTGCGGATCTTCACCTTTCTCGAATTCGACTGAAACCAACATTTCTCTTTAACATTTCAAACAGAGAAGCGACAATGGCAGGAGCAGACAATTTTATAGGAACTTACTCTTTGTATCGTAGAAGCGGAATGTATTATCCTTCGACAGGGTGGCCATGTGACTTGTATCAGCGCTGAATCCGAAATCGTATACGCCGGAAGTGTGTCCTGCGAGATCGAAGGCCTTGGAGACTTGTTTGAACTCGCCGGACTTGGTGAACATCACCTCCCACACATTCACGTCTGGCGTGAAACCAGAGGCAGCGACGAAACGACCGCAAGGAGAAACTCGAGCTCGATGGGTCGATCCCAGATGCATTTCCACGGTAGCCAGAATTTGACCTTTGAGGTCCCATATCACAAGGTCATTTGCTTTGCTGCAAGTGATTATGTACCGTCCTGTGCAAGCGATGTCCATGCCTACCACTTCTTCTATGTGATGCTAAGCAAATGAAGGCAAGAGGCGATATGTAAATCTTACTAGTGGAAATGTAAAAGGTGAATCTCTTCAAATGCACGTACCCGTGGAAACTCCAATGCTTTCGTCGCTGACGCCAAGAAACCGTCTGTTTTTTTAGCAACTTTGTACACCTCGATTGCATTTGCCACCGCTTTATGTATGATGAAGGCCTTTCCGTCAGGGGACCATCTTACCAATGTAGCGTGATCGTATTCGACGTTCACGCGCAGTGACCGCTTGTCCTTTGATGAAAGATCTTTCGTACACCAAAGAAGTACCGTTCGATCTGAAACCGATAGAGAATATATTGTATACTCGATACTTGTCGTTTGCTTCAAATCAGCAATTTTAGTCAATTTGAGCAGCATGAGCGATTTGATAAGGTGCGAGGTGAAAGAACTGGGGACGTATTAGTATAAAAAAAACTTTTATTGGTCTAACGACAATCCATGCGTATCACAACTTACATAGGGCAAACCAAGTTGAGTCATAGTTTTACCAGTCGTTAAAGAATTTTGCGTTCACTTTCAGTTATCCTATTTCATCGGCAGTTTATCTTATTAACCGTAACGAATTATCGATAATAATGATTAATAATATTCCTTGCAATGTTTCTTGGCGGGGGGTGGCATGAGATGAGAATCGTCTGCCACAAATTTGTGCCTATTAATGTAATCTAGCAAGAACTCCTTTGTAAGCGGCTTTTCGATAGTCCTATAAACGGATTGAGCAGTTTTAAAGGAATTTGGAAACGATTTGTCTGTCCTCTGACGCATGAACACCCATTCGCCATTCTGAACTTTACACTCGATGATCGCGTTATTTAGATCCTTGATTTGCTTTGTTATTCGTATCGTGCCGAAGGGAACTTTGCAACCTCCTACATAGAGGCGGCCAATTTTTCTAGTGAGAATCCCTTCGCCCGACTCCGTAACAATTTTAAGTTTAAAATCGACGGAATTCAACGACATTGGTTTCCACTTCAACACCTCCGGAGACAGTCCTGGAGTATACGGTTCCTTTGCCGGCTGGAAGATCAAACCGTCCGGTTCATGTCCCAGCTTTCCCGCAAACTTTTCGCTAAGTAAATTCGCCGATGTCGTTACGTCCCAAAACTCCTTCTGTCTAACTGAAAACGGCTCGCGCTCTTTTATTATTCTTCCCTTCATCATTGCTGCGACACGCGTCTCCATTAAGCACTTCTTGATTATTGTGCATCTGTTCGGATCGAAGGGTAGTTTCATAACGTCACGGCCATCGTATGTGATGATATCGTAGACCAAGTATCGCGGATATTCTTGACCGTTATCCTTGTCAATTACCATCTCCTGCAATTTTCCGAAAATTTGGCTAATGTTCATATTCTTACATTTTTTCATAAATTACAAATAATTCTTACACCGTCCAACAGAGTGTCTCTGATGGTCCTAGTAAGATCTTTGGGATGCGGAAAGGTGAGTCCATCCACTTGAAAGACACTATTGTCCCTATCCACAAAGTACACATCTCCGTCCGATTGAATAAACATCATGTACCTATTCAAAATAATCTTGTGATTATATCTATCCCCCCTGCCTGTTTCATCAAACTTTCGCTTCTAACCTGGTGCCATCTGCCTTCCAAGAGACTCTGTAAGGCTTTTCATGCAGAAGCCTGATATTCTCAAATTCCATAGAAACTGGCTGCGATCCAGGGAATCCACTGGACTCCCAAAAGCACAGTTCCTGAACTCTCGTACGCACGCCATGGAGCTTCCTATCATCCAATATCGGTGTAACTCCAGGCACACCGGCCATAAAAGTGGGATTCTTGCAATTGAATTCCCTCTTCTTATTCTTTGGCTCTTGAGTATATTGTCCTGCGGGCAATGATTCATCCGTATCCTCAACATTGTCATCGTCATATTCTAAACACCATGTAGGTCTAGCCGGTGGTTGGGGTGCGTCCTCTACATCATCGTAACGCTTATACAATTCTGTGATATAGTCAGCCTTATAAATGCCAGGCGGCCTGGCTGCAGCGAACTTAGCTAATCCTGCGTCCACACTGGTTCCATCCATCTCTACCATATAACTTATAATTAGGAAGCCTGTTCGATTGAACCCGTGCGTACAGTGCACTCCCACTATCTCCAATGGATTCTGCGCAATAAAATTCTTGCAAACTTGAATGAACGTTTTGGTTTGTTCCTCAGACGGGGTCTCCCCATGGCCTCTGCACTGTAACTTCAAATACTTGCAGCCATGCGCTTCTACATCCTTTTTATCATAAAATCTCTTAGTGTTTGTCAAGTCTATCCAAAGACCCAATTTGATTCTTTCGCTCCTGAGCGACGCCATGAGCATGTCGATAGTAAATCGGCATTCCTCCGGAACTTCGCTGTCGTAGTCCGACGAGAGGGGGGTTTTGAATGCCAGGAATTTGTTTTGTATAAGCTTAATCGCTTTCCGCGGACAGTGAAGCCATCGAGGTGGAATGGCTCCCTTGCTCTCTCTGTAGTTCGACATTTTAGCAAATTCCTGCTTATATCTTACACCGGGCTTATTCAATATACTTGAGACGTATTATGATCGAATGTCACGGTGAGGACACTCGTATAACCTAACGTCGCTCCAATACTTTGAGATTTTTCGAACACGCGGCAAACTAATTTTTCCACTGAACGAGGGAGAGGACGACACGAACACTATTTTCTGTTTCGGTTACCAGTACGGTTAAGGATTACACGTGAACTCGAAATATGTTTGAACAGAACAGCTGTTCCTGACATTAGCGACGGCCATTCCGTGCCTTCTCCGAATAGCTTCGAAATACGGCCGCAAGAGAAACCGTGAGAATTCGCTGTATAGAATGTCGATTAATCGATCATGCGCCACGAGAATTTTGTACGCCGCAGCTTTTCAAATCGAGCGTTGCACGTCCACCGACTTTCTTCTCTTTCGAGAGACGCGAGTACCTAAGTATTTTCTTTGCAACGTGTGTAAGGAAAATAGAAAGTTGTATTCAACCGTTAAGATTACATTATTTTAACAAATGGTTCATTGTCAAGCTTTTTAAGAGGTTTGTTTGTTTCGCTGTTTTTCAAAATGCCTGCATTATGAGCAGTGAGGCTACAGTTTTTTTCAGCCTGCATGGATCCAAATTGAAAACATTGCGATAATTAGTTTTATTTTTAGTCTGCCGAACTTTTTCGGTTCCAAACATTGTCGTCGGAGTCCGTTTTAAGATATATCACGCGGTGCTGCCACCTGTAATTATATAGCGGTGTCCAAATCTTCTTCCCACAGATAAGATTATCAGGCCGTATATTTGACAATATCGAGACCAGCAATATAGCTGATCGCTGCCGTAATAGGAAGTATGAACGAACAGTCAATGCTGAACGCGTTGATCATTTCGTATGAACTGGCTTTGAGGTCTCGAATACTAACACCGAAGGCCACCTTTGTCCGTCCAGAATCTTATCGATACGTGTCTCGAGGACTCGACATTGCTTCGACAATCTGCGCGTGTCATGAAACGTAAGCTCCTCTTCTCTTCTTTCCAAGTACTTTCAGCACCTCCACTTCCGGCCCCGTATAATATTCGATGCGCATAATTGCCGTGTACGGAAGATTGAACTTCTGTCTTACTCACGCGGCGTGACTAACGAAAGGCCGACGGGACAAAACAGGTGAACATGTTCTCTCCGCCGTGGAATTTATTTATCATTGCGCTTCAGCGATTCTCGCCGTGCAACGCATGGACCGTCGAACCTTGAGAACTCTCGGTCCCAACGAAGGCACTAATTGCGCCTTCCGTCGTCAATCGTAAACATTTGCATTGGCTTATTGGCTTTCTCGAGAAGAAAACCTGGAACGCGTACGCTTCCGATGCGCTCTCGTATCTCTCGCCCTCGTCCGCTTCTCGGCTCTGCTGCATTTGTCACAACAATGAGCGTGAGTTGCTCGACACCTGAAACAGCACGATATAATTCGACGACAACGGAACTGCGTCTCGTCGTCTCGCCGCATCCAGGGACGAGTCTTCGTGAGATACATTTTTGTCCTCAAGGCGACGCCTTGTCTCGATTCGAGATCGCTCGAGGATGGGACTTTTTCCTGCGCTTATCTCACAACTGCGCCTCCGATAATTGCCGCCGTTCGAAAAAAAGGACTCTGGATTGTAGCGAGAAGATCGAGCGCGCCGAATAATCTTCGGCGTCGCACGCGTAGAACAGGCTAGAAAGTTAATATTCGACCGTAAGTGGTCGCGGAAGATCGAAGCTGCCGCACGTCATGACTCCTCCAGCACCGACACAAAGGAATCTCTAAATCGGCTGTTTAATTCTCGGAGTGTTCAAATACAGAGAGGTAGAGAGACAGAGACGAGCCCGGTGTTCGGCCATGGCGTTGGATGGTTACGTGGCATTCGCTCAAGGTCGGAAGAATATTTCTCGAGCCGCGCTGCTCTTGGTCTTTACCTCCGGCGCGTACGTTTTAGGCGCACCCAGAAAGAAACGTTAATGGTCGTGACTAATGTCTAACGATGACTGGCTATCGGGAGTTCAGGGACTGCAATTAGCGGCGGTGTGTCAGGCGACGAATTTAAGCGCCGGCATACCTCTGTCCACTTCGCCTGCCGTTCGACGCTTTCAAAATTGCGCGCAGGCGGAATGCGAAAGACGTGTATATCTGTGCGATAAGATATTAGATGCTTTGCGTTAGGCGATATCGGGAGCGATTTGCCATTGGGGCATGTTGCTTTATGGGTAGACGGCGTGGAGCGGGCGCCCATATTGAACGTTGATATTTAACGTACGACACGAGTCGTGCGAAGCAGGGAAGGCTATAAATCGCATCGTTACGCCGATCGTGGGCGGTGAATCGAAAGAGGCCAAAGAGCTACGATATGGAGTAGGATCGACAGCGAGGGAGTGACATGGGAGAAGCCCCGTTTTCACGACCTCCTCTTTTCCTCTCCCGGCGTATGCTTGATGCCTGCGGGGCACGTCTACTCGTGCGCGGCACGGCGCGAGGAGAAAATTTCCGTCTCGATGCAACAACTTTCTTTCCTCGCTCCTTCGCGTAGGAAGGAAGAAGAAAGGGGGACTCGTGTGGCAGGAGGTTAGAAACTTTCTCCTCCTTCGCGCGTTAACCGTCGCCGCTGCCGCCGCAAAGAAATTCAGAAAAGTAATGTTTACGAGCGTGAAATCGGCGGTACGGTGTATTACTATAGGCTGGAGCGGTGCCTTAAGGAATAGAGCTACGATGTTGTGTGATGCACGAGTCCATCCTCGGCGTCGTGTGCCTTTTTTGCAGTATTGCAACAATTTTCTACAATACGCCACGATGTAAGGAGAAAGAGGGGGTGCGCTTTCAATCTTCGAGCACGATGTTGCGGGCGAAGGCGGCGATTGAATATTCGGGAGGCAGGATGGGCCATGGGTGGATGAAGAAATCAAACGGAAGACGGTGCGAACGTGCCTCGCCCGTTCGTTTGTCAATTGTGAAACGCCGATGTCTAGCTCAGATACGTTGGCGTTTCGTTTCTAAGCGGCTGCGAGCTGTCGATCGAACGTGATCGAGGCATTGTCTGACAAATTTACCCGACGCCAGTCGCTCGAGGGAGAAAGATTCTCTCAATAAATCACCCACCAACGTTCCTGTAACACCGTGACACGTCGACATCTAATTTCTAAGCCAATCGATGAGGCTCACCGAAAACGGCCTGAAAAGCAGAGCTGGCACTTTGTTCCATTTGAAGCGTTCACCGCGAACGTCTTCTCCCCGATTCATTTCTGCGCCTCTTCACGAAGCTCCAGCGCAGAGAGAAAACGCATTTCGTGCCACGAACTGTTAATTTCTTCCCAGCGGGTACAGGCACCGTTCGACGAATTTACCGATCATCGATCGACGCCGAATTCTCTTTCTCTCTCTGTCCCTTTCTGTTTTTTTTCGTCCCTCGCCCTCTCCCGATCATTCACCTCGAATCTCCGTTTCTCGAGGCAAAATCTACGCAGTAAGTTCAACGGCCCCAGTCCATAATCCTCCGGCGGCTCGATCCGCCGCGGCCCGTTAAAACGAGAGCCGTTCTCGGTGCGGCCATGAAGGTTAAATTTAAACGAGCAACGCCTCCCCGACGTGTCCCTGACCCGCGTAAAAAAAAAACTTTCCGTGCATGGCCCCCGCGATCGGAGATGGGCATTACTCGAGCGAGGTTTATGTCCGTCGCGATGCTCGCTTTTCTGTCGCCCCGTGCTGCGAGGAGAACCGGCGCTGAACGATGTGCCAAGCTAATGAAACCCTTCTTGAATCTGCCGACGGAACGCGGCGCATCGTCGGTTCGTTTGCGGCCGATTATGTTCTATCGCATTGGGACCTGGCTTCCGTATGTTCGCTGCGTCGAGAATTATTAATTCGCTGACGTTTCGTAAACAGTGCCAGATTGCCTCATTGGTGCCGGGGCGAGCGACAATCTTGTTGGCGTCGCGAAATTGTTTGATTTTTTGACGAGCGAAGTCCGAGAGAAATTGTCATGGTCAGCGGCGTCGAGCGCCTCGGGCGCGAGTATCTCTTTAAATCTCACATCGCCAAAGAAGACGAACGAGTTCTTCGCACGGGAATGGGTGGTGAATAAAGCGCATGCTCATGGTATTACGTAAAAAAATGTATTAATATCGTGCATTCTCTCTTCGATCGTCGAGCTCGTCTAATAGGAGACTAGTCGATGTCGAAGGAAATTTCACGGCAGTTCATATAACAAGAGACAAAGGTCACCAAATATCTTAGAACCTAATAAATAAGTCGATCGCTTAAATTAATACCTTAATGGCTACGAAGCCGAGCGTATATATACGACGGCAATTTCGGTAGTCGAGGAGCAGTGTATGGTGTAGCGGTATCAACTAAAGTATTTACAGTCTAACAGTATGTTTGTGTATGTGTTATGTGATAGTGACAAGCCCGCGAAGACGCGACGAGTATTTCTATAATTACGTTATTGCTTTCGTGTTTGAGATAGGAATTCAGTTTATGAGTGCAATAAGCAATAAGCCGGAACATTTCCCCTTTGCCTTTTCATTTTTTCTCGATTTCCTCCTTTTCTGCGCGACCGTTCATTCGTGAATGCAAAAACTCGCTCTGTCACAACGGTGATATGTCTTGATATAAACGTTTCCTCAATAAATTAATACTACGCAGTAAAGTCGCAATAGAGATGAATACCCTAGTTATAAAATGTACAAAGTATCATATCTCGAGTAGGCACACACGAACTTACTTATTACTATATAGTAGACGCTTACTTAGGCTAAATCTAAGCGCACACACGAGAGTCGACGCGTTCACATTGATCGTCAATTATACAAAAATATAATTTGTCAATATGCCAATTGTAACGGACGACACGCAATTTTTTTTCCGTATTTCTTTGAGAATTATCGTGTCATCATCAAGAGAATAGTTCGTTGTCGCTCGGTCTTGCAGCTAGATGGATGCGTATGTACGTATATACATACGTATATAAACAGCAAATATATGCATATGTATATGCGTCGCACACTGCCGTCTGCATGTATGCGGGAGAGAGAAAGAGAAGAGGGAGGGAGAAGAAAACTAAATAGATAATATTTTATTTTGGTCTTGAGACCGAGCACAAAGTGCAGCGTACACACTGTGTTATATGGGTCGAGTTTGGTAGGTTACTGTTGATCGTCACTACGACGCGATCCGAAATTTTGTTCATGTTTTATTTTCCACTTGTCAAGCCGTGCGAATAATCCGCTTTCGCCAGTTTGTCAAATATGTTTCTGCGTGAACGAGCGCGACAAAATACGCGCAAACACGTTCGTCGCGGTTCACGGTCGAGTGCGAAGGATTAGAATGAAAAACAGCAGGATAAGAAGGTGCACTGGGAAGAAAAGTTAATTGGGCGAAGAATCGCGAAAAGTTAATTGCCTTTTCTCCTCTCGCTCTCTATCTCTCTCTAACTCTTTCTTCTTCGCTCGCTGAGTAATGATTTTGCATGTACCTCGGACGGGAAGCGGAGCGATGCACCTGCATCTGCCAATTATTTTTGGCAGTAATTATCGAATGCTTGTTGATACGACGTCGTGACGAATTCTTTTCTTTCCCCGCTCACTGAGTATAGAGGGAAACAGCATCTGGATTTGCTCGACCTGTACATACACTCTTTCCATACATACACAGGGTAGGCATACATAAGCACACACGGACTTCCCGAATTAATAATTGCGCACAATCTATAAACAAACGTAGAATGCACAGGTACTACACGTCTCGCGATGCACTTGAATAAATATAATGCTATTTACAAGGCAATGAATATATTGCTTCTTTGTACGTGTTCACTGTGTGTGGTCGGTGTGTCTGTGATATTAGCGAGGGTATGTGACTCATTGAACGTCTGTAAAATGTCATCTTTACGACGAGTGAAAGAAAAAACAAGTTAATGTCAGTGACATGTCCCATTTCAGCAACTTTTCGTTCCTTCGTTATAATCCAGTTATTTCTTCTTTATTATTTGCGGCTGACGCTGTTTACGTTTCCTTGGGGCGCATTTACACCCTTCCCGGGTATGTTTATTTTGCGTTATGCACAAACGGTTCGCAGACTTTTTGGGTGCGCGTCCAAATATTTTGCACGCTATCTTTGTTGATTATGCCAAAATGCGGCCGCAAATGGGAAGCGCATAAAAAAAGAATAATACATGTTTATTCGCGCGGCGATAACACCGTATTGAAAACAAATCTAGATACTCAGATTACCTCACGCTCATCTTTGACACCCGCATTATACGTTGTACGGATTTCGTACGTATGAACACCGTGAATATTCGAAGGATCCACATCCTCACGTCGTGCAATTCTCCATTAGTCCCGCCGCGAACAGAATTTCAATCGAAACTGTCGGTGGAAGCTTGAAGAAAATGAGAGGCGGGCTCCGCTGGATAGAACTGTCGGACCGTTCAATGACAAATTGAAAGAAAGAAAAAAATGAATATCCTCAATGACGATGAGAAAGAAAAAGATACGCTTCGTGAAATATGCATGAGGGAGTCGTACGCGTGTTAAGAGACTAAACGCTTTGAAGCTGTATGATGAGGGTGTATGAGAGTGTACGAGAGGGTATGAGTGTAGCTACGTGTGTCCAGTCATTCGTTCCTTAGAACGAAAAGCGCTCGGACAATCCGCAGAGCTGAGATCTGCCGATCCGTTGCGTTGAGATCTGCCGATCGTGTGACTCCTCGCTCCGTTTTCTCATACATTTTTTTTCCTTTTTTTCTTGCCTTTTTTCACGTATATAACGTATCACAGATTTCACGTGGAACTGAACACTGACGGAAGAGTTACAATAGGGTCCTCACGTTTGCTCGCGCGTCATCTTCTCAGCGACGAGGAAAGAAAATGAGCGTAAGGAACAGAAACGGAAGATAAAGGAAAACCGAAAAACTTTCAAAGTGCAGAGGCACGCGACACACCGATTCTTCGAGACAAGCACTGTACACTTGAATAGCACACGATCGCAGACTCGCGGGGAGCTGTATTTTTCTGTTCACGTGTGATCATGGGGACACCGTCTCCGACACTTTCAGGCCAAGCAAAATCGGCACCTTGTCCTTCCTCCTCGTGAGAAGACACGCGCGAGGGCCCTATGAGAGATCATGTTGCAGCCTTCTAAGCATAAGGTCGATCACGATCCTGGCGTCCTCGACAGAATCGTGTTCCGTCACCTGGATCTCTTTCCTCAGAACGGTTCTTGCTAACGTTTTGAGACTGCTTCTGTACGGGTAGCCGAGGAAATGCGGGAAGGCTACGCAGGTGTCAATCACCGTCGTGTGTAGAATCCTCAACGCCCGTAAATCGTTCTCCAACCCATGGCCAATGAGTATGGTTTCGGCATAGACAAAACTGGTGATGTCCCTTTGCACATCTTTCAACCTCTTGGTTGCCTTGGACAGATCTTTAGCCGTGATCCCACTGAATCTCGTATTGTGGTCGATCACGTCGCAGTCGGGTTTTACCATCGTGTCGTAGACTATTTTACCGTCCACGCCGACGACTGTAACCTTCGCTAGCTCTAAACCGCGTCTCGTGAAGCACATCTCGCAGTCCAGCGCGTATACTCCGTAGTTTCCGTCCTTGGGTGGATTCCTCGATGGTCTGGTTCTGACATAGCCTTCGAACGGGCCATTGTACCCTGGTAGCAGTCCCGTCCACACGTGCATTTTCGCCGTTGTGCATCCTCTCGACACTTCGTGACCTCTGCAGCACTCCCACGTGTCGCCGTGATGTCCGCCCTCGTCAATCAACCCACTCCTCAATTTGCCCCAGTGATAGACGCACCTCTCCTCCTGAAGATACTCACCGCCTTCATTAACGTAGAACATCTTGAAGCACCTCGCACATCTGCGCTCGAGGATCACTTCTGGATCGGGCGTCCACACTCTTCTTTTCTGATACGAGCAGGACGACGACGATGACGACGACGACGACGAAGACGAGGAGGATGAGGAAGAGGACGAGTCGCAAATGTCCGAACTCTTGTCGCTGTCCGAACTTTCCAAATCCGAACTTTCCAGCGAACTTCCACTACCGTTGCCACTGTCGGCCTCGCTCTCTATGAGAGAACTACTTCCGGGCACGAATTCGCGAGCATTCACGTCCAGTCGATGGTGGTGATGCACGCGCGGGGTTCTGTGCAAAATTGGGTGATGGTGGCTGATGATTACCGCATACCCAGGGAAGTAACTGCACTCAACGGGGTATCCAAGGTGTGCCAATTGTTCCCCGGTTAATGTGTAGCGTCGCAGGAGCGAAGATAATGCAGCGTCGCTCAGGTGACGAAGTTCTCTTCGCTGGCTACTGACGATCTTTGACTTTCTGCTGGCAGACGAGTGCTGTTCTGCGGCAGCCTTCACTTCCCGAGGCGCCGGAGGTTTCTTCGTTTGCTTGGGACTCTGTTGACGTTGCTGACGACGTCTTCTGGACTGTTGGGACTGTGCCTGGTTACTGTGCTGTTGCTGTGGCGGCTGTTGCTGTTGCTGCTGCGCTTGCTGCTGATTCTGATGATCCTCGTCGTCACGACAATCGCGCGGTGCTCGCGTTCGATTCTTTCGCTGACGGCGGCTGAGTATAGCTTTGTCGTCTTTGGACGCTCGCGCAGGAGGTGTTGGGGCTGTAGGAACTGGGGCCGTCGGTGCTTTCTTCATAGGTGATTTTTCGCGAACGGCAGTTTTTTCACTTGTGTCCATCTCCTCGTCCTCCTCCTCCTCCTCCTCTTCTTCTTCCTCGTCACCTTCTTCATCGTCTTCCTCTTCTACCTTGGGTGACGGCTTGGCCGCGTACCGGTCTGCATCTTCCTCGTCCTCTTCTTCCTCCTCTTCGCCCGGGTCCAGGACCTCCTCTTCCGGCCGCAGGCCGCAATCTTTATGACGCAACACACAAAAAGAGACATATGCGTCAGTTTTTTTCATTCTCTCACCCGGGATCATTTATTTTTGGGTTGACTGTGTCTATTCTTAAGGTTCGCACACGCACTCCACCCACACCACGCACACGCACGCCCTGCAGATATAACACATAGGTTTCCACCTTTTCGCATCGTCATTTGTCATTCTCTTCCCCCTCAAATGCTCATCCGTTTACCCTCGTTATTCATCTTTGTGCCGTACTTCGTGTCGTTATGACACGCTCGACAATTCAAACGTTCAAAGAGACGACACTGCCGTTTCGTCGTAGACATTCCTTAGTTGAGGCAACGAAATCTAACTAACGGGCTTAAGCGGAAAGCGCGCATAAGCGGCGTTAATCGAAAATCTATGCGGAAGTCGATAACGTTTGATTACGTGTTATCAGGACATTAATCGTTACGCTTGAAGGAAATTCGGGGGAAGCTTTACCGACGTAATCGCTCTTGTTAATACTTGACACTTTCTCGTTGTAAACACGTGATTCATCGGTTTCGAGGTCTCGAGAATTCAGGTAACTGGAATCTCGCCGAAAAAGGGGCAGCGGGAAGCAAAGCAGAACTGGGGAATAAAAGGAGAGTATATTGCACGGATATGCTCTCTCTCTGGACGCGTTTCGGAAGAAACGATACGTGCACTGACACAGGACTTTTCTCAGAAAGAAAGTCAGCATTATCACCACTGTCGTGTGCAGAATTCGAAGCGTCACCTCAAATATCTCCGTCGTCAACGCAGGCTTATGATGCTATTTAACATCCTGGACGTCACGTTCTCTAAAACCTGCTCGACCGAGTCAGGTTTTGATTCAAATGTTTAAAGTTCGAGAGGAATTATTTCGCTGCGGCCTTTGACGAAACATTGAATCTCGCGCGGCGGCCAACGTGTTAAAGCAGAATTGGGGGCGTCTCACGGATAACAAGGTAGCGCCAGGTTAATCGTATTCAATATTTGCATGACTCACACGGTTCACAGGCACAATGTTATGCGTACTGTTCACAGAATTTTTTCGCGTGACTAATCGCGGCACCGATTGTTTACACAAACTTCAAATTGTTCTCGCTTCGGTGAATCGAAAATTTCGTGTCCAATCAAGTATCAAATGTGAAACGCATTTTGCTCCCGGAAAAAAAGCGGAAAGACAGATAGAGCAGGAGAGAGATAGTGGGAGAGGACGGTTAAATGTCATGCTCTCATTACGATACAGGAAGCGAGTGACAGGAGAAAGAGACAGACCCGTTGGTCAGTCACAAATAGATAATTTGACTTTGCGCTCGCGCAAAAAAACGAGAGTACTCGTCTTATTTATTATCTGACCGCGCAACTTTCACCCACCGCCGAGTCCGAAGCGAAAAAATCATTTTTCCGTTCTTCCAGAGGACGTGCCCGTCGCGGACAAGGCAGCGCATGAAACACGTTCGTATACAGCAAACGACACTCGTCGAACAAATGAGTTCCGCACATGCCGCTACCACCTCGATTACTCGCTTAACGGAATGCGGTATACCGTACTTCTCTACACACGTGCACACACGTCGGTACACGGATGATCGTCCGATATTGTACCGTTGCGTCATTTAATGAAATCATCCCGTCGCTCGTTGAATCGTCTCCCAGCATTTCTCACCGTAGGAAACCCAGTCCCTCTTTCCACCGAACTATGAGTAAGCAGCTTCTCGTTCGATTGGCGAATGATCCGATTTGTTTCCGATTACGAGGTGCCCCGCGCGGCGTTATCAAGATATCCGTGAGTCCGCGTAGCTTGAGTCAATCCACGCTCTTACTCCCATATTCTCCCCCACGTGCATAGGCTTGGCGTTCGGCCGGTTATTTTATTACGTGCGGCTCTATTATTAGGCGATTACTGCGCGCGTCCCTCTTAACGTTCGGCATTGTCACGGTGCGTGCTGCGAAAATGAATACCTCGATCCTTCCGTTTCGATGTGGATGGAAGAATCGCGACACGAGGAATCGTAGGTTTTTGGCAGACACTCGAGGGTTAACGCACCGCCTTTTCGTCATAGCGATCCGCGGAAGCGGTAAAGTGTGACACTTTCGCGATGGATGTTGCGGCGCGCGCGTTTGTCGGAATAAACGATGAGCCACTGTTCTTGAAACTAATACGCGAGAAACAGCTGACTGTTAACCCTTTGACTGCTGAATACTTCCGGCCGAAGCGCTCGCTGAGGACGAAACACTTTTCGCTGGTGTGAAATCTATCGATTGATTATGTAAGGCGCAACTAAGTTCTAATGATGATTCTTCATTTACGCCAAATTAAATAATGGAAGAAAATTAATTTAAATATTTGATAAAGAATGCATCTGTAGTCATGTCGTACATTGATAATTGTGGCTGCAATAGGTAAGAAATCCAAACGATTGGGGACGCATATATGCGCCCATAGTTGACACCGATAGATTTCGGCGGACGCATATATGCGTCTACAGCAGTCAAAGGATTAAATGTCCGCGGGTTTTACTTTCCGTCGTGTTTAAGTCATGGCTCTATGACAAACTCCATGAACGGTGAGTCGTGATGCGTATACGCCGTCGCATGGCCGACCTGTATGATGCAAGTTGTGTGTTCAAAACTTTATGCATAATAGATAGGGTCCACGTAATTTAACGGCGAGCACGGCGGGTTGAGCTTTGTACAACCGAAAGGTATATATTAACGAGGCTCCACTTCGTGCGAACAGGTCGTGTTTCGCTCCTGCCACTCGTTTTTGAGGCGCAATTGTATGCGCACACATACATGTGTTACCGAAAGGCGTCTTGCCCATTCTCATTCGAGGTTACGTTTGTGCGACCGAGAAAGAGGAGAAACTCGGGAGAGGACACGCCGAAAACTTGCATGGCCACCGGATCGTGTTCACCACCCACGAATCATCGCAGACCCGCAACGGCTTAAAATCTTCAGGTATGAGGCGTATACGTGGAACCGCTTCTCTAAACCGGTACAGTATCCGGCTCCGATGCTACCGGTTCTCTTAGAACGTGACTTCTAACACACTGTTCCTACGATGTCCTATTTGGGCCTTATCAATTATCAACGCTGACACCGTTCGTTCGCCAGCGCATGTTTGATCGAACGTACCCCGTGTCTTGAGATATAATCTCGCACGATATCGTTCGGCCGGCTCGTTACGAAGTCTCGTCCAATTTTTTCCACGATTCTCGCATCTCTACTTTCGGTCTCCGAGATGAAACGGAGTGAAAGTAGTAAGTCTGAAATGGTGCTACGGTGGTAAGAAGCGAGGCGACTACCATTTTTCCGTCATTTTTGTACTTTCACTCGAATCTACGCCTGGCCGTCATGTAATTGGGGCACTGGATGCGTCCGACACCGTTCATTCGATTAACGCTCTGACCTTTTCATGCCGCCGAGATAACCGTTGATACCTCTCTAGTTCCTCTGTCAAACGATCGATCGATCGATCGATCGCGACTGCCTTCCGCGTAACGGGATGACAACATCGACACGACGGTCGGCGATGACTCGTCGATGTTCTTAATTCTCGACGTCGTTCACAGCCGTGGATCGTACCCGTCCTCAATTACCTTGCGCAATGCACCCCGAGCTCATTCCTCACAGACCAAACCCCGCCGTTACTCTCATAAACCGCGCTACGCACCAGATAATTCCGTTTTAGTGAAATCGTTTACGCGCACGCAATTCGCGCTCAAGAACCGTTTCGTATGCCCGTACCTTCTCCTCTTCTTCAATTCAGTCTCGAAAGGTCCACCGCGCTCTTTCGAATAAATTTTTCGCAAAGCCTCGGCAGCGTGCGATTTTACGGCGCGACGTTAGATCGCGTAAACGAGTTTTCGGCTGAGCTTGGAGTGTAGAGGGCGGTATGTAATTTTCGTGTCACGTACCTTCGGCACAGCTTGCGAGAAATTTGCCGTTACTGGAGAAGTTCATGTCGAGGACGGGGGCGGTGTGACCCTTGAGGGCGCCTACCATCCAAGGGTGGCTGAACTCTTGTTGAGGACCTCGTCTCTTCTTCTCTTTCTTCGCCCGCTTATTGCTCGTCGTGTTGTTGGCACCGCTTCCGCCTGTCGCCGTTGTCTGTCCGCTTTGGAATTCTCGCGTTTCCTCGGACTTGTTGTCCAATTCTGCCGCATCTAGAAAGAGCAATGATGCACGTTACCGGTTGATGCGTCTGAATGTTCGCTTCTGCATTGACAATGCCGGACGAAAGTGCCGGGTGAAACGATGGCGCGCGTAATTAAATGAAGTAAATCACCGTTAGGCTGGTAAGAAGCGGGAAAGGTGGATTTGCTCAAGTGTGGAGAGTGGTTTTAGCGTGGCTGAATAAGTTTATATGGGTCAGTGGAATGTCTCGTGCGCTAAATGCTTGTATTGACCAGGTTCATTTAGGAAGAAGAGTATGCGGCATTGAGAATTTTTTAGGCGTGATAACGCGGTGAAAGACGCATTTGTAGAAACAATAGAGAACGTGTTAAATTGTTCCTGCGCAGGCGGTTGAGTATGTAAATACGAGGCAGTTAAGATATGTATCTCTCTTAACATCAATGGAATTTAACTATTATTTGCAAAATGTATCATTGTAGACTCATGGCCGACGTGTATTATTACGCGTGTTGCCGAGCAGTGATTTTTTCGTCAGCATGCAGCTTACGTAGTAAATTACGCGACTAACCGTTGACCTCTCTCCTACGTTCAAGGCGAAATAAAAATGGTTTGTTTTTTTTTCATTTTAGCCAGATCATCGTCACAACAGTACTCAGTCGTGTTTTCTCGTGCGTAATAAGAAATTGTGCGAACAAAGCCTTTGGTAACAGCCTTGTATCATTGTCGACAGCGGGCCGACGCAAGGAGCAAAACGGGCAATTGTAAATTATTACGCAGCATCAGCTTGCAGAAGGATCAACGGCATTTTATCGGGCGAACATCAGCCCTCTAAAGAGTTTTATTGCAAGTCGCGATTACGACGGATCTCTTCTGCGGCGCAAACGCATGTATTCCTCCTCCTCCGTGAGTTTGCAGGAGAAAAACGGCGCTGCCAAGAGGACAGGATTATGTAATGCTTAGTGACGATCGTGATTTACTTATCGAATATTCGCTATCTCTTTGCTTCCCCGCGTCTTTCTCGACGAGTGAGCGCAATTGCGCGAGAGTTGCGATCCTAGTGTGAAGCCGCTCGTGTTTACGCATCAATTTTGATACGCCGAAGACTCTCGCGCTTCGATTGGTTCGCTCAGGCCTCTGGAAAATTTGAGTGGCGCCCTAATGGTTTCCGCTTATCGGGATCTTACCAGTTAAACGAACCTCCACGTCCGCGGTGTACGAGAACAACAATTCTTACGCAAGATTTTTTAACTATTACAACTGTACGTCTTCACTGAATGACGCTCGCGCCTTCGGCGTAGGGAAAACATGCCGCGAGATTCGTTGCGCGCAACACACCAGTAACCGATGTGCCTACGTACGTATCGAGTCGCACTGTTTGTTTATTTCGTCATTGCGCTTTTTATCATCCTTTCTTTCCTCAATGTGCGTGCGCTACGCGAGTCTTTACGACATCTATTTATCCCGATTGCGCGCAATTGTTTTATTGCGCGACTCTTATCCTTCCGGGCGGATTTTCGAGAGCTCGTCGAAGATAATTGTTATTGCGCCACGAGAAGTGATCCGCATAATCCGCGCACAAGCTTCGGGCTGTTGTCGCTTTCCTCATCTTCGACGCGATTGTCGGATTCTTTTGTTGCCCCATCTGAATCCCGTTAATTCACTTACGATGGACAGACATCGCACAGGTGCATAGGAAACAAAGATAGCAACCTGCGTTGTGACTTTCGATCGCTTTAAAGTGCGACTTCTCTCGGGAGCTAACGATAACTTATCATCTCGTGCGTGTGCGCGCTCTGACACGGATAACCGCAAGTGTGCGTCCGCGCGGACTGTAGTTATTATCGTTTATCTTTGGCATCGAACACAACCGTAAGGTCACTCTCAACAGTTGCTCGTGGCTTCCCTGAGGCGGTCCTCACTAGAGTTCTCGCGAAAAACGCTGACCTATCCTTAAACAACTATGCTTGAACGTTCGGTAGGTCTCGTCTTATTGCCGCGAACCGCCGCTTTAGCGTCGCCTTTTTTTAGATATCATTTATCAGCGCATCGTGTACTAATATTATTCTTCCACGTATGCTTGCGGTACGAACCAGATCGAGCGGTTCGCAAGTGCAATAAAATCGCGGTATAAAGAGAACACTGTTGGATCGGCGCAACCGGTTAAACAGTGGAAGCTCTCAGCTAATATCTCGTATCTGATGAAATCGAGAAGCGAATATCAGCAGACAGGCGGGAGACACGGTCAATGCACTTTTCGCATTAAATATGTGCAGGAGCTTTCAAGTGTACACGTTCATGTCTTGTGCGTCGCGCAGGAGCGCCTTATTTCTAGCCGGTCGCCTGTCGGTCAGAAAAATCCCGAGTCGCGCTCGCTCGGTTTCCATACGCGAAAAAATGCACAGCCACCGTCGCCGTCGCTGCTGTCGCAAGTAGGAGCCGAGGAATTCCGCGGGCAAAGATGATTAGAAACACGCTGGGTTATCATAACGCTCGCGAGTTATCTCGACCGCGTATTGACACTCGAATGAATAATTCATTTCCCTCGTTCAAATTTGCGCAGTCTCGAAAGTACGTATTGTCAGAGCTGACGGAGTCCGTTTGCTCGGCTGTATACACGACCGCACTCAAACGTCTGTACAATCGTTGCGGTGTCTGGCGCAGGTGACAGGTGTTCGCGTTTTGCGACCCGGCCGCGATACGATTTTATGTAATACGTAATTAGGGGAGGATTTGGCACGAGCGACGTATACTGGATACAGTTTAGAATATCACAGCGTGCTGCCGCACAAAAATGAGCCGCGGGTCGAGTGTCGAAATGGGACTTAGCGTACCGTCGCCTTTATCCGACACGAGAACAGGCCACCGATGGAAAAATCGGCGGAGAAAATTGATCGGCTCCGAAAAAATGCCTTTGTAGCTTTCCACGAGGGAAAGTTGGCACAACGCACACGCGAGAGGACTCTCGTGGCCTGCGTTGCGAGCGACCGATGCTAGCCAGGGCGATTTCCTTCCACGGCGTTTTTTAAAAAGGAAGCCGCGGCAGGCGAGTGTATCGAGCGAAAAATGGTATCCCCTGGTGTTAGTGCCCCCGTAAAGAGTACACCATCACGGCCCTGGCCGTTTCTCCTCGTGGAGTACACGTGTACGCACGCGAGACGTGCGTATAAATACACGCGCGCGCCATTGGTTTATTTATACGCTGGGTTACCCTCTTGTGCGTTGGGCGTTCTTCCTCTCGCTCCTTCCCCGACACCCTCACCCTCTTTCGCACTCTCATTATGCTCCACCGCCCTCTCTTTCCGCAGACGCTCGGCGATGCGTGCGGCCAGAAAACCATCGCTCGTTTTCGATCCATTAGAAAGCCGCACAAAACGGTGAGAGGACAGCGGTCGAGAAGATCCCTTTTGCCCCGCGTCCGTCGCCGGCGCCGAACGATTCTCATGAGCGAGGACAACGGGGGCCGATGGCGTGGCCCATAATTTCCCGCCAATATCCCGACATGCGCGCACACTGCACGACGTGACGAGAGAGGTAAAAACGAGCAGGATAAACGTGCCGTCGCGCGTTCTCGCTAAATCATTACGATCGCTTGCGTCCGAGCCTTTATCTGGGAAGTTCCCGGCGGACGCACAATTTGCATCCTAACGCAGAGACGTTGGCATTCGCAGCGTTAATAAGGCCGAGACTGTCCCAAAGCAGGACGCCGCGCAGGCTAAACGCAATGCGACCACATTATCGGCACGGAGCCAATTATCATAGCTGAATTGCGCTGGTATTATTGCGGTGGCGCGCCACTGTCATTGACGCTTTATTATAAACGTAATCGATCGCGTGCCGCCACGGGTTACGTCAGACGGAAAGCGGCATACAAACCGAATTGGGAATCTTACGAAATTGCATCGGTTGGAAATATTCTGTCGAAGATGGGTCGCCGCTAGCACATAACGTAGGAGCCTCTTTCTTTTTGGCTCGAGCGCCGTCGCTAGAGAGAAAGTCTAACGAGCCGCCGTCGGTCTTTTCACAAACTCATACGGTGCTACGCGCGGCAGTCAACGTGATCGAGAACGCGCGCAACTAACAAGGAGAGGACGCCGTAGTGTAAACGAGTTTCGAACTGTAAAGCTCATATGTTGTTCCACTGTCCGGAGAATATAAATCATATTTTTTTTCCAGTGGCCCGTACTGGTTTTTTAGAAAATTACGTACAATAATTTCCGTGTGCATAGCCTTCCACTAATGTAACACGTCATTTCAGCCAGTACTTTAGCTCGAGCGGCAAGGTGAGCGACTAGTGATGCGTCGTACAGAGTTCAAGTTCTTCCACTGCAACTTTTGGTTCAACTTTATTATTTCTAAACAAAATTTCATTATTGTCAAGGTCTCGCATTTTGAGTGTGAAGATCATTTTGCACGTGGAACCTACCTCGTCGAATTAATTTAGAAGAAAGATAAAAAAGAAAATTAAATTGCTTATATTCAATGCATATTGGATAAATAAAATTATAGAAATGTAAAAAGAAAATCAGACTTCACGGCCCGCTGCCACTCTTAGCATTAATTATAATTGGTAATAGATACAGAATTTTTGCATACTTAAAAAAACAAACTAACAAAGATGCACCACATGTGCACATATAAAATGAAAGAACTTGGGAAGAAAAAGTTAAGAACATTTTTGAATTTCGGTTTTTCAATTTGTCGTTAAATCCACCGCGTCCCAGATGTAAATTAAGATGTTCCAAAAAATAAGTGCCGAGAATTGCTGAGGTATTACAAAGTGAATAATTAGGGCATCTACATAGGATAAATAAATAGTTTTAATAACAAGTTCAACCGGCTAATTAAAATACATGCCACAAGGTTGTACTTGGGGGAGTGAAGGCAAAAGTGTAGTAGTAGGGCAGCTGAATTTGTTTTGACAAATTATCGCAAAACTATTGAAAGAAACATTTTTGTGTAAGAACATTCTGCAATGGGTACATAACTATTCCAATATAGTTAACAGTGCAATTGTGTCTCAATTTTTAATTTAATCGGTTTGGATTTCTGTAGGTCAGGTATGTACAAAATTTAATTGACCAAGTAAGTTCCGAATGAAAAATTAGTTTCATATTCGAAATTTCAAACCTTCTTGATGTAAAAAGAAATTTAATTGAAAAAGAAAGTGGCTGTGAAGAGGATTCAAACTCCAGAACGCCGCACGACTAGTCGCCCACCTTGCCGCTCGAGCTAAAGTACTGTTTGAAATGACGTGTTACGTTATAGGAAGACTATACATGGGAATCCTTTTATGCAATTCTCTAAAAAACAAACCACCGGCCATGGACAAAACTACCTTATGATTTTACATGCTGGGAGAGAGGGAAACAGAACACATAAGTTTTTCAACCCGAAACTCATTTACACCCCCGCGTCCTCTCCTAAGATGATGACAGAGAACGTTCGGGGCGCCGGTCAATTTTAATCGCACACTCCGCAATGACAGTGAAGCCGTTTGATTTTCCATTTCCACGCACTCTGGAATTTGACCTGAGCCCCAAAATGCGCAACATGCGTACTCAACTCGAATCTCTCAATTAAATTCTCGCTGATAGAAGAGCGCGGAAGACGCAGCGGCGCGATAAAAATAACGAGTGCCTCCTGATATTGACGACGCACGAAACGAGACTGCACGATAATCCAACTGGCCGCATCCCTCTGCGCGTTCTGCTCCAAAATTACCGCTTGAAAAGCTAACGCGCTAGATGAAACGTGAGAGTAGTGCACGTGTGCATTAGAGGGGTACACTACACTGTAAAGACAAATGCGCGCTCACGACCGCCTAATAGGCGGGACCGATTACGTGCACCCGGCTGTGTGAACGCGTGTTGCACCGAACGTAGAGTGCATAGATGCAGAAGAGAGAAAAAAAACAGAAAACAGCACAAGAACAGCGAAGGCATCGTGATAACGTTATTAATGAAAAGTCTTACTTTTCGATCCTGCGACTCTAGAGCGTGACGTGCGGGAGACGATGTATCCAATCAGCATGATCGCTCCGGCTAGTAGAAGCGTGCTCACCGACACGAGGAACGAGGACGCGCTGGTCAGCGCGAATTTCGACTCCGTATTCTCCATTTTTCGAGCGTGTGGCGAAAACCGGAGTAGCCGTGACAACGGAATTTCGAACGAACGGCCGAGTCTAGCGCGTGTAACGTGAGTCGATAGCGAACACTGCGAATTAACGTCGCACTCGTGACAATATCCGCGCACCACTGTCCGGCGACGATCTTGCTCTCTTTCTCTCTGTCGACCCGGAGAAACGAGTGTGCGAATTACTACCGCGCGAGGCACGAGACGTGTTTCGTGTCGAGGGAGCACGTTCCCCTGAATGCGTTCGTAAAGACACGATCACGCGACACTGGCCGACATGGTCGCCGTAGACTGTGCGGATTCGTAGATGGCAGAGTGACGAGCCGACAAGTGGAGGGGGCCCGCATTCGTTCGCGCGAGACGCAAGTTGGATACTTTGACTTTTAGCGTTGAGCAGGGCGTCTCACTTTACTCCCCATAAATTGCCGCCGTTCGGACGGTGGTTAATATTTTCGATGCTATTATCTGAACGTGCCTTGGTACACGGCGATCGTCGATAGGCTTGGCGGTTATTGAATCGTGTTGGAATTTCGCCATGCTTTGTTGGCGCTGATTTTTGCAAACCGGCGCACGTGTTTGCTCGGCGCGCCGAGTCTTTGTTTGCGGCAGACGTAATATCGCAACAATCAAGACGCGGATCGTTCCGGGAAAAGTTGGATGTATCGTCGAACGTGAGCTTGTCTTATCGGAGCGCGCGCGCTCCTTTCGAAAACAGAAAGACTGTCTCCCGTACCGTAAGCCTCGGGCTCGCTAACGGAATCGTCCTCGAACTCCAATTATTCTCGCCACGCTCGACTTCCTGTCGCGTTCAAATTTCTCACTAGGTGACGATGCTCGTGCATGTACTCGCGCGCTACTTCGTTCCACCTCCTCCCCCTATTCCACCTTCCCTGCTTCAAAGTATCCTCTGCGCCGGTATTATCAATGAAAACTTCCTCCGCCGAAGGACTCGTCTCGATTAAACAAGGGAGATATCGCATCACCACGATTCTTCTGCAGTAGCGCTAGGAAACCTCACAGCACGACACGAAACACCTCGAACTGTACCTTCCGAGAAGGGACAAGAATCCTTAAGGGCTCCCCCGTCTTTCGGTGCCAAAGTCAAACGACCGTGACAACTCCCGGCGGTCGCTCGTCGGAACGCTCCCTCGAAACAAAAATCTTCCTTTTCGGAGAAGTGGGAAACCGATCGCCGTCGGAAAAATTGTCGGAATCGCGAAAATAAACCGTCTACTCGCGCGGCTTACGTAAGGCAAAAGTTGAGCCACATTTAGTGCTCGCTCTCGCGGCTCGTTCGCGAGTCGACGTTGCGAGGTAATAAAGTGATCGCGCGACAACGTTACGAGACCAACTTGCGGACGCTACTCTCGTCGTATCTCGAGACTCGCGTTTGCGGCGTCGAGGCATTATACGGCGAGGTATATACGCGGCCAGTGTCCTCGCTTCTTCTGCGCGTAGATCGATCGCGGTGGAGGACCCCACTTCGCGTTTATCGCCCCCACGAAGCCCTCTCGAGCTCTCCCACCGAGACATGGGTGTCGAGTTTGCGCCTTGCGCGGGAGAGGAAGCGCGAGATAGGAGCGCAAACTCGATGAGCCGAGTCGATCGATCGTGAAAATCGCTGGATAAGCCTGAAAGATCGATCGAGTCGCGCCGAAGTGATCGCCGAAGTGATCGCGATCAATAGCGTCTGCGAATGATGCACCTGGAGCAAAGGGTATGCTCACGTGCACTTTGGCGATTGATCGCAGCGTGCAGCACATTTGCCATTATCATATTCTCGTTTGTGCGGCATTTTCCTGCATCATTAGCGGCCCGCGGCCAGTTTGATCGCGATGAGGAAATATGTGGATTTGCGGCGGAATGCTGACCGCATTTCAAACGATAGCGTTACATTAGCGTAACGTAACAGACGAGGCTGCGGAGCATCGTGCGTCTCGGTAAAATATGGAGAAACATTTGCTCTAGATTTGTATGTTTAATGAATAAACAGAAGAGCCGCCGGAGAACCGGCGTCTCCGTTTCATCCCCACATGCCGCTTTTGGGCTCTCCCACCGAGCTGCAGACGGCTAGTTTGGGCTTTGCTCACCAGAAGAGAAACAAGGACTCGTCGCCGCGGTTTAATCGATGTCCCAGGAAAAGTCCGAAAATCGACGTATGCCATCCGCACTGTTTTACAAGGAACCAGTTTCGTCTCGAAGGTTACTCGGTAATTGGCCATTTACAGGGACTCTTCAATACGTTGACAACCGTGTCGCCTAAAAATGGCTGACATCTATTTTTCCTGAAGGTCGCTTTATTCAAACACCGACGACGGTATACTGTGCCCATTACTAAAACACCGTCCGACAAGCCGTACCCTTCGAAATGTGAAGAAAAAATTGACAACAGTTTTGACCTATTTTTTGGCTCTATCGCAGAGACGTGTGTGCTCTCTATTGAAGAACACGGCAAGTTTTAGCTCGAATAATGTACTTATACTTTCGCCAATAAGCAAAACAACCGAGACGATGAACGGAACATGACCTGTATTACGGCCACACGGGTACGGGAGTATAACACCCCACGTTATAAGCTGCTTCGTGAAACTCGGCCTAGCGGCCAAACGCGGCCGAATACTTAGGGCAAACGACCTTTAAACTTGAGTCGGGGTTCGTTGGCCTGAGCCCAGGGAAGACGCTTTCGGCGCCTTTGCTTGGAAAAATTCCTTTGCAACATACCGTTCCATTGAAAGATCCCTCAGCTATTGTACTACAGCGCTTAGTACAAACAATGTGTTGACTTCGCCGGAACACGTGGTATTTTCTATGACTAACGCTCGTTATTATCCGTTTAGTCATATCTATATGTATACCCTTATTTGTTATCATACGTGTATTTCCAATACCGTGTTTTCAAAGTGCAGAATCTACAACACGTATGCTCCATAATGTTCAACTATCGCAAACTTTCAAAGTTCATAACGTGCCGTCTTCCGAATGTAAATCATGTATTACGCGGACTTCGTATCGTAAATCCAGGAACCGCAATCGGGCAAGGAAAGTTTCTCCAGAAATTCCGGCGGTCCCTATCATTTGTACGCCACTGGGAGACATTGTAGGCTGCGAGAGGCTCGCATGTGAGAAACTCGAATCGAGGACGAAGACGTTTGAAACGAGGAAAAGTAACGGGGCGAGTAACGGGTCGAATTTAATGTATCTCGCCACACAGGAATATGCTGCCCGGAGATCTGTTAGGCCATCTTTCGTCCCGATCATTCATTCAAAGGGAGAGGTGCGTGATGGATGTGGAAAAGAGAACGAAGAGCGAGGAAAAAACGCAGGAAAAGACGGCGCGAAACCCAACGGGCAGAACCAGCCGTTCGTTGGAAACAGACGTGCGTACGATTATTAATTGGATCGAGCTTTAAAAAACGGAGCTTCTGACATTAATGGAATTTCCGACTGCCTGGCGTCTGTTAAAAGTCCCCGCCAGAATCGCACGCGCGCGGATTATTCCCGGTCGCTTATCAATTCCGTTCGCACAAGTCGGATATTCCGGGTGCTGTTAATAATGGGAAAAACTCGGTTGGAGGACGTAACGCATCATCGTAACAATTCGCGGAACGACCACGCTGATTCGACGAAAGTTAAACATTGAGTCAGCTAGCTAAAGCGCCGACTGATTGCTGACCTAACGACTAGCGTATATTAATGATCTTCATCGCACTTTGAGGTGTCTATCGTTTACCTTGAATCGCGTTGAAACCATTGCCAGCTTTGTCGCTTTTTTCGTTTCAGCCTTGTACGCCGCGCATTTGTAATGAATGCACTGGTTATTGACAATATTCATACGCACTGTGGAAATGAAGTGGCGGCACTGACGTAATTCGGCAGCGGCGGCGTGTCTTCTGCGGGTTTCACTGTTATCCCACAATATGATTTATCGATGCGATCGCACTGCAACCTGCAGCTGATCAACAATACGTGCCATCTTCGTAATTCGGTCGTGATGGCGATTAAAATGACTCCGCGTGCCCCGACGTGTGACGAAATCGGTCGCGAAGTGCAACGTACGGCACTGCGATGAAGTTCACACATTGACGTAGCTCGTCAATGCAAAACTGAAACGGACTCACTCGTACAAGCGAACCTGGACCGAGTACCTGAACTTTGAAATTGGCGTGGCGCCACGATGGGAAAGAAGTGCGCAATTTCCGCGCGATTACCAGGAAGCATAATTTTGGGAAGTTGCGCCGCATTCGGAACGCCATAAATTCATTCGGCCGATTTCGCGCTCAAACGAAAGTGCACGGTCAAAATATCGGCGCGTCATTCGACGTGAAAAGCCGTCAAGTCTAAGAAAGTCCGAGAGGACAGCGACGATGATGAAGAAAATAGCGTGCTTGCGTTGCGGACGATTGTTTAGGTCATACGGCTGATAAGCTGTGCGCGTTATCGAGCGCATCAATTCAGTATAAACAACGCGTGTATCGATCGACGATTGTTTTCCTCAACGGTGTGTAACGGTACGCACCTGAGCGCAAAATAATCTTGAGCGGGATTGCTGCAAGTTCAGATAAAGGCGACAGAAAACGGCAGAGTTGACGTCGTGAGAAGTACGAGGCCTACACCATTACAGTGGGTCTCTGGGGCATCGTGATATCCCGGATAATTCATGAATATTCGTACGATTCTTCCGCCTTGATGGGAACGTAACACAAAGCAGCGGGTGTTTTTGCGGGAATTAGCAGTAGTCGTTTAGCGGCATTTGAAAGACTAAGGTTCAAGGCACGCATGGATTTTTCCATCTGTTTTTACGGCCGTTTTATGGAGGCGACACACTTCTTGTTGCAATGTACGGTCAGCTATAGTAGTATAAAAGAAAGACGCAGCAGTCTTCTGTCATGCGACTATTTTGTATTTCGAAACTGTTTACTAGCACTATTGCGTCGAAGCGATCCGTTAGACGTCCACAAACAATTCTCGGTCGTGCTCGATAACTCGATCGATTTCCCGCTAAATGACCCCTTGTTTGAGAATGACCGCGCAAGGTCTTTCTCAATAATTCATAACTGGCAAACCGCATCTCCAACCGTGTTACTTCTAATGCGTGCCCGTTCACACACATGTCACTCAATCCCTAAATACCTTCAACGCAGCGCCGTGCCAAGTTAGAAGGGACTGCGTGAAGCCACATCACTCTCTTGATCTCGTGCACTAACGTGCAGCACCGGAACGCATCGTCATCGCCACGTGAAGGACGGCTCAAAACACTTGCAATGGGGATCGACAGAAATAGAAAAAGATCACTCACCACAAAACTCTCGAGCGTCCTCCGTCCCATCGCGATCTTCCAACAAAAGGTAAATCGTCATCCTGGCCAATCGGAGCTCGTGCTCCGAGCCCTTTAATTTCCTATTCTCTCGAACGCTCTCTCGGATCTTCTCTCGTTTCCCGTTCACACGTTCACCGTTCTCCGTTTGAGCTTCCTCTCACGACTCTTTAAACGTACTCGACGTTCTGCTCGCGACACTCGGCGGGAATGAACTTTGCATCGTCGCGATTCCCGATCGTTCGCGCGCTAATGCACCGTGGCGGAGAGAAGCTCCGCTTTGTCAGGAGAAGTGTTTTGTAGTTTGCGCACTGGCACGAAGGAAAGACGAGATATAAAGCGTGCGTTGTGCGCGCGCGCGTGCACTCTATCTGGCCAACCGCAGCGTGAGTCACGAGGAAACATGTTCGCGCCGGTTTTATGACTCGAGTGGGCTCCACGGTGCGCATGTGTCAGTGAATGCACTCCTCCGACGATGACGATGACGGTGACGATGACGCGACGCATACCCTCGCGTCTACGAGCACAACGACGGGCGCACACAAACAAAAAGAAAGAGTGTGTGTTGACACACTGCTGCGCCAATGAGCGCGATAACGGGAGGACGATAACGGTCGTTGTCATGGGAGAGAGGCAAACAGGGTGACTCCCTTTCAAACGCCTCTACGACGCGTCGGAATCACTTCTAATTGGATGCCCCGACTGCTTTGTGCTTTTCTTTACTCTCGTCTTCTTCATCGTCTGATTCAACTTCTTGGCCGTCCGCCGCGTCCCGCTATTATTTTCATTGTTTTTCATCGGCAGCGAGGATCCGTCGGGCTTTGTCCGAGCGGCTTGTTTTCGAACGGTTTTATTCCCGACCGAGAATTATATTAAGAATTCTCAGATTTTTATGGACTCAACATCACGTGGCGCGACGCAATGTGCCGACGCAGCATGTGCGCAGTTTATTTACCGGAAGCACCGTGAATGAAGAGTCGAGCATTTGTTGATGCTAACAGTTTCTAGTTCATACCTGACGCGGCGGTAATTAGGTGCCGTGATAGTTCGAAATGGAATTATCGCGTTAGACCATTATGGCCCGTTAATGCGTGGCGTCATTCTTAGTAAAGTTTGAAGAATATTGCGCCATTTACATTCTAAGCACACGTGGCCAAAGTTGCTTCAGAATCTGGATGGTGCTGCTCTCTGTGAGTAGACTCCCCAATGCGGGTTGGACAAGTTCAATCACGTATGCAAATTGAATGCATCTAAGCTATTTGAAAATATTAACGGAGTTTCAAGATGTATAAAGAACACTCAAGAATAAGTACGTTCACATTTACATCGTATCTCCGTTATTCTTTAATAAAGTTACCGTCGCTCACAAAACCGTATTCATGTAAACCGTAGCCACATACAATTTCATAGATTGCTCCGTTTTTGCTCATTCATATGCTCAAATTTGTTGTTACTGCTTTAATGGCAGTAAAATGTTCACATACTGCGAAACATAGAAAAAAACAACTTAAAAATTTACAAGTATGTGTAGCGCAACTGTAAACATAGCATTCTGCTTCGGGATAAAACGTCAAGATGCAGTGAATTGACGGTCGTTGGAAAAAACTCTCCGGTGAATTGTTAACATAACAGACTTGGCGAAATGTCAAATCGCCGGGGTAAACAAAGTGGAAAAGATGGAAGGAGTCGTTCTTATTCACCTTCTCCGTCTCCAGCACCTGCTCCAGCTCCTCATCCGCCGCAAAAAAAGTAAATGTTTGATTATTCTGCAAACGGTCATAAACAATACAAATCGGTGAATAATACAAGTCCGTTTATGCCTACCCTTAACTCGTTACAAGAAATAAGCGTCGCGACATGAGACGTATTATTTTAGGTGGTACACCGTTCCGGAAACCATCCGCAATCTCGTGATTTCTTATAAAAATAGGCCCTAAGCGTCAGCTAATTCATAGAACGTTCCTCTCTGATGAAACAAATGACTAAGCAATTTTGTCAAGCGTATGTCAAATCAAAGCAGACATGTCATGGCTGATTTTTCAAGAACATAAATAATTTCGGCTCGCGGTTACGATAGATTATAAATTTCCTAAACCGTTACATCGGTTCGTTCGTAAAAGGACGCCTTGTAAAACGACGACGGTCTCGTGCCGTTCAATATCCGGTATCGTGGTTGGGACATTCTCGAATTCTCATTGCGCATGCTCCATCGGTTCACTCAATATTAGTTGCGTAAGTTTCCTCGAGGAAGCCAGTGGAATACTTCAGTTGCAAAGTAAATTTCGAAGAGTTAATACGCCGCTGAGTGCTCTACATAAAGAAAGTGAATAAGTCTAAACAAGCATCATGCCTCGACGCGGAAGGGTAGCCTCTCCTCCACCAAGGACGTAAGTACCATATTCCTTGTATTAACAAATAAATTTGCTGCAAAAGCAACGTGCGATGTTGATAATGGCGTATATTTAGTTACATCATGGTCGCAAGGTCTGGGTTAGTCGTGACGTCGTTCAAATCAAATCTAATTACGTGACTTACTGTTAATTACCGATTTAAACATTTTACCGCACTCTGTTCGCTTTATTCTATAATCCGCGTCACGTCGCACGATTACTGTCCCAGACTTTGACCCATGCGAAATGTGTCTGTGACAACGTGTGTTATCTGTGTTCTCTCATATTTATGAGAAGCAGGTTGAGCTGTTGCAGAACATTTTTTGGAAACAACAGTGTCACGTAGAAAAGGTCATCTAGTAGAGTTACATGAAACACCATTGAATATTATGAAACATTTTCTCTCTAGCTACAAAATAATTGGTTTCCGTTATAATTTTTTTGTAGTGTGAGGCCTGCTGCACCTACAAGGGCAGCAGCACCGCCAGCACCGGTTGCACCCCAGCCATCAACACCTATGGCTGCTACCCCATCACAGGGTCCATCTCTGATGGGCCAGATGGCTGCTACCGCAGGAGGTGTAGCCATTGGTTCAGCAGTTGGACACACAATCGGTCATGCCATGACTGGAATGTTCAGTGGTGGCTCTAGCGAACCAGCAGTGGCGCAGGCTCCTGCTGCCGCTGCAAGCCCTGTAGCCCCAGCTCCTGCAGCCGCACCATCTGGTGGTGCTTGCTCATGGGAAATCAAACAGTTCCTAGATTGCGCCCAGAACCAGAGCGACCTGACACTCTGTGAGGGATTCAATGAAGCTCTCCGTCAATGCAAACAAGCTAACAGTAATATCTAAATCTATACTACGACGATACTACAAAATAATATGTGATACTAATCTAAGCTGTTTCTATTTCAGATGTTATATAAACTTAGTATAAAGGACAGAATTATGGGCAATGCGTCAGATATCCAAATTTTGGGGATCTGTAGTTCATAGGAAGCAAGCTACATATAGTCATGTTGCATGTGTTTCATGTTAAAATTGTGAACCTTAATCCGATTGATATGTAGTTATTGTTGTATTAAGTAAATAAAATAAATTTATAGTATTACATTGGCTTATAGCCATGTTGCTTATGATCTTAAATTTATCCTCTAATCATTGCAATAGAATGTCAACAATTACAATTATGTTGTGTTAACTAAATGAGAAATGTATGTGTAAAATTTTGCTCAATCAATAAATTTATTTTTGGCCAATTTATGTTGTTCTTAATTGAAATATTGAATGCAGTAATTTAGTGTTTCCTGCTCATTTTTTCAGAACGGACATTATTATTGTTCAACCGAAACAATCACCCGGAATGTTCGGTCAAATAGCAGGAACTGCTGCTGGCGTTGCTGCGGTGAATATATATACACAAAAAACCCCTTATAAATTCCTTAGCCGAATGAGTAAATATAAAGTATTTGATAGGGTACTGTTATTGGTGACAAAATTACCGGTCGGAATGAATCGCCACAAGGTACCCAGCCTTCTGGGTCATCATCGGAACAAGGGATTTGTGCATTTGAGGAGCAGCAGTTTTTGAATTGTGCGCAAAATTACGCAGACCTGCGTCAGTGTGAGGCATTTAGAGAAGCACTTGCACAATGCAAACGAAGACATAGTACGACTTGTTATTTCGCAATAGTGTTTTTGTTTATCTTATCTCGGTATTCGATGACTAGAACTACGTTCTCAATTACCATCATTCTCTTCACAGACAAAGAATGAAAACATGTAGATGCGAGGGAAGAAGCATCCGGGAAACTATAGGAACACTCAAGACAATGTGGAAGATTTTTACACGCAGGAAGTGCAGGGGCTTCTTATTGGTTGTACTACATACGAAGGGCCGATAAGTTGTACGAACACAATTTATTACTGTGAAAAACGTCCTACTGTCTGTTGAAAAAGAGAGGATTACTCTTGTAAGTAGGCAACGCGGTCTAACACCATTTTTCTAACATTCAACACACGTAGAATCAATGAGATATATGAACAGAATTTATTAATTTAACGCGATATTCGCTTGTGAAGACGGGCGCTTTTATTTCTTTAAAGAGGACCGGGGCAGTTACGCAGTGCAACGAAAAATTGTGGTAGACTATCTCTTCTCTGTATTCAGAACACGCATAACCACGAAGCCTGCGACCGTGGCCACAGCAATCCCAAGCCCTGCCTTCCACCAAACTATCGAATCTCCTTGCATCAGGCCAAACTCTTTCATGTGCCTGCAACAGAGTAGTAAATATTTCGTCCGAAGTCAAACGAGAAATTTACTCAACTAGCTCACGATAAAACCACACATTTGCTAGCGTCGAATGTTTTTCTCGGTAGCTTCACAACCGATCAAGCAGCATTTGCTATTTGTTCGATTACTCATTCTTGTGCAAGGGTGGCTCTATACACATATATATATTTATTTTAAATTGTAGTGATGATTTGCTATAATGGGAAATGAACACCAGAGAGACATACATTGTAGCTTTTATTTGCAAGTTTTAAAAATAACTCGATGCCATTTCGAAAATAACTGTATTCCCCTTATGCGGTTTTGTCGTGCCAGAAACACAATTTATATTAGTTATGGATGCGAATGCATAAAGAGTTTTCGAGATGTTAGAAGTGTGGAATAATAAAAAAAAAAATGTGATCTACTCGTCATGCCCATGCGCGTTCTGGTCAACACTGCAAATAAAATCATATGTACGATAAAGTAAAACCTTGCAAATGAATTCCACCACTGAGTGGATGTGGGTTTGACAAGCAACATGTGGACCATACGCCTTAACGGACTGAAAAGAGGCAAGATTTTTGTGTTAGAAGATGTATGTATGATTTGGTGTTCCCTACTTTTTTAATGAGTCCGTTAAACATCTATTAACACACTGACTCCACGTTCTTAAACTCTGATAATCAGTTTTTCCATATGTAAGTGCAATTTTAATTGACACTAAATAAAGGGATAAAAAATGTAACTCCTAGACCGAGTGAGAGTTATTGAGAAGCAACATTTTTGCCGTATTCTCAAAAACAAAAATTTAGTATTCAAATTTGTTTTTCGCATATCGGAACTATTGGATAACTGAATTACCAATAGTTTTGGAAAAGACAGCAACAAGATAGTTTTGAGCTTAAGTAAATTATTATTCGTGTTGATTAGCGCCAGAGGCCGAAAGGCCTGTAAAGAATAAAAAATGTTGAAGCTCCTATCTTGCGAATCATGTACAAAATAAAAGCACACAGACTTGTTCATTGTTTTGACACGTAGAAATAATTTAAAATTACCCCAAAATTCGCAACAGTGATATAATCCCGGGATTGGTGTGGAAAATTAAAAAAACTATAATCTACGTTGACTATTTACAAAATGAAAGAAAATGCAGGAATACTGAAAAATTAAAATAGTTAAGAAATTTACAAGAGTTTCGGAAATGCGACCGACAATAGATAGAAAAAGGATGAAAACTTCGCAAGTTGGTGGGCCTCCTTAGGGAAAAATTGTTGAAGTGCATTCAATGAGAAGTTTGTATGGCATCATAGTTCCCTCAGCTTCTCCCAAGCTCCCTTGTATATGGCAGAGATGGTAGTCAATGTGTTAAAGAAGAAATGAAAAGGAATGATATCTATAATGTACATTTAACCTGCGGGAGTGCATGGGCGTTTATTTGTTGCTTCTAATTCGTGCAAGGTGATTGCGATTCACGATTTGCTCGATTTGTACAAACCATTTGATATCAGTGTATTTCGAATTTCATCGATCGTAAAATATAACAAAGCAAGGTACAGAATCAAGGAAACCAGTAAACGAAATACTCAAAGAAAAATTGAGTAAACTCGTGTCGATCGCGAAATTCGAGAAACACTGCGATTACACCATTGAACGTAATTTGCGAAAATCCAGACCAACCTGTGTTTGTAAAACAATACCCACGCTGCTTGAAAGCGGCTAAACATGAAATTTCTCTTTGTTAGTGTCTGTATAACGTAAGTAACTGCGTATCTACGTTCAGGACTTTTTTTTTTCACTAAGGAACAATCGAAAGTAATCGCAAACCACCGATGGGTGGCGGGAAAGCAAAGGAATCTTTGTTTTTCTTTGTTCTTACATACTTTGTGGATTTAAAAAACTGAACGTGTGTGCAAAATCTTGCTGGGATTCATTCTTTATTTAGAAGCCTGACTGCTTTAGCCAAAGATTTACTTAAACGACGTTCCACTACACTCTAAAAGTAGCGTTTTCAAAAGAATATCAGTGTCAGACTTCCAACGGCCACGAATGGACTGAGCAAATATACATTTTTATATTTCAGTGATAATACTCACGGGAAGGCAGACATCGTGGCCAGCTTGACAAATATCTCACGTCTCACTGTTCGAGAAATGCTGTAGGGTTGAGGTGGCATAAGTTTGTACTTGTTGCAAAAGCTTGCCGGCTGGAGCAGGTATTCTTGCTTCACTTCCGTGAGGTCGCTCTTATTCGTTATTATGAGAACCGGAATTTTGCTGTCTGCGAAGTATTTCTAACAAAAAATAAAGGTAACTTCACTAACATACCCACGGAACAATCGCATAGGTTGTACCTACGATATAAATGCGAGCAATGTATTCAAATGATTTCGGATTCGCTGCGTCGTAAACCAGTGCAGCTGCGTCACACTGAATTTGCGCAGGTGTCAGGGCATCCTGAACATTCAACACATTAATGTCCCTTAACACAATAGTTTTTTCCTGACCGTATACATGCACCGTATTCACAGTAACGTGGGCATTCGCTGGCGTGCTCTCAGCAGTTAATTTCTGAAAACGTATGAGAAATTGCAGTACCAAAAAACGCAGTTTCGCCCTAAATCGAATATGTGTTACGCACTTCTAGCTTCGGATCAATGAACGTCCTGCAAAGGGTCGTCTTCCCGCTACTTTTGGGCCCGATTACGTGGCAACAGTAAACATTTCTGCTCGATTGCTTCTTCACCAAGTCTAACTTCTTTTCGCGTGTTACAACAATCGCGCTCGTTTGACATTCATTATTATACATGTTGTAACCAAGATACGCCATATACTCCAACGTTTTACGGACATTCGTCAATGTCATGTAAGCCCATTGACACATGTAACCTTGAAACGTGATCCATCCCTGTTCATTAGTGGGAACGGTATACTTGTATTCATCACCCCATGGCGGACTAAGGCATCTGGAGAATAAGGAATCCATTTCGGAAGGCGATAAAGCACCATCTCGATCGCGATCGTGCTGCATAAAGAGGAAAGTAAGGAATTCCTGCCCCTTGTGCGACAGTTCGGTCGTGCAACCGAGTGGAACCTTTAGTCTGTAATATTATGGTATTATATATGGTATTGATAAAATGAACGTAAGACTGATGTAAGTTGCAGGTTAATTTAAGTGCACGTACGGTGGATTTATATATTCTTTCGACATTTCCAGTTCATTATCGTAGCCGAATTTTCTCAAAACGGCCCAAGTAGTTTCATTCCGTCCACGCTGGATAAACAAACACTGAAGATACATGAAGCCTGTAGAATTAAAATCATAATTTTTGTATTGTATATACTATCCATATATGTGGATCCATGTATTGTATATACTATCTCATACATGGATACATAGTATCTATGTTTATATTATATAGCAGTCTATAATTGTTAGAAAATGTACCTTTCATAGTGACACAACCGTTACAGGTGCCGTCATAAATATTTTTTGACAGTACAGCCTTTACATCTTGAAGAACTTGTGGTTGCAATGGTGTGTTGAAGCACCATTGCTGAAATGCATTCAGTTCCATATCATTTAATAAACCGTCGTTGTCTAAGTCACATATCTTAAAAATTCTTTGTAAAGCGGTTTTGCATTCTTCTGTAAGCTGTGGAAAGCAAGAATCAAGATGTTATTCTTGGCATAATAACGCATGTACATCTTGGCATAGAAAGATTCAATTACTTCTTGTGTGTCATAGTTGTATAATGGAGTAGTAGGATGCAGAACAGCTTTTTGTGCATAATAAAAGGTTTCTGACACATTCTGCAATGTCTTTGCAGAACACTCAATACAACTTTCAATTTCCGTGAACTCTTTCATTATTGGATAGACAGCCTGAAAGTATATAAACTTACAATAATGTCTATTATATTTTATTGACAATACATATATAAGCTGGTGATGAATTTCTGTAACAAACCTCTATATTTGAATAATCAACAAGGTCAATTTTATTGCCAACAAGCACAACTGGGCAGCGGTTGTTAGTAGAGCATCGTCTTATCAATGGTAACCAATAGCTGGCAGCCCTATCCAAGGTATCTTCATCCTCTACAGAATATACAACGCATATTACATGAGCTTTTTGAATTTCCTCTGCCAACTGGTCCTCTGTCTGCTCAGCAGCTATACATCAATGAAAACAAACTTTTATCACTATTCTCATGGGACATGGCACGGCGCATTGCTTTGCTACCAAAATGCAGGAATGCCATTTACCTGAATAATCAACAATGTGCGTCGGAACTTGCTCTGGAGTAACATCGGCAGGTATAGTAATCTCCTCCGCCTTGCTTGGTACGTCCTCCGCGTATTCCTCACTTACCAAAGAGAGAATCAAGGAGGTCTTTCCCACACCTCGTTCACCGATTAAAAGAATTCTGACGTTGCGCCTAGGCGCGACCGGTCGTTGCACCATTACGATTAAGTACTTGCAATGCTCGTGAATCGCAAATAGCGATTTTAATGCCACTCAACTAATGACATTCTCCCCAATCGAGTCCTTAGAACCTAACCTATAACTCACGGCACTTCGTCTAGCCGAGACCGTGACACTCTAGATTCATACGCACAACCTAAGTAGACATTTTCAGCCGCGTGCAAGAGTATTCTCTTGACGATTTTATCATCTATGAGATTCGCAAGCTCTTTCATTTATGGGATACTGTGCTTACTGGCCTTTTACACCCAAGCGGTCGCGAAGTGTGAACTAACGCTTCGAGGGAGGCCTTTTCAAGGTTACGTTCGGCCACGGATGACAGTGCTTCTATATACATTCAATGTGTACACTGTACGTTATTGCACACACGTGCCCGACCCTGTGGGGTTCAGCTCAATAGAGTAGAACAAGGATGGCTGAATAGCCGTTTGGTCTCCCCGGGTGCTCGAATATAGTTATGCGGCGAACATTGGAAGTAACTAATCACTCAAACGGTTCATATAATTGGTTGAGAGTAGTTTAATCGTGGCATTGAACGTTAGAGGGTATTTAAACCTAACTCCGAGCATTATGCTAGGACGTCATCTTTAGGCGCATCAGTGATTCGTTAGTTGAAGAAACGGAACTAATTGATCGTTATTTTGTAATGTCGTACAAATGGTAGTAGCAGAAACGATAAAAACGGCATTTGAATAATAAGGACATCGTGTTATTGCTATTGTAACGGAAGCTATTTCTATTATCCTCTCTTGTCCGCAGTAAAAACTTCACCTCAAAAATAAATTGGTTGAGAGTAGTTTAATAGTGGCATTGAACGTTAGAGGGTATTTAAACCTAACTCCGAGCATTATGCTAGGACGTCATCTTTAGGCGCATCAGTGATTCGTTAGTTGAAGAAACGGAACTGATTGATCGTTATTTTGTAATGTCGTACAAACGGTAGTAGCAGAAATGATAAAAACGGCGTTTGAATAATAAGGACATCGTGTTATTGCTATTGTAACGGAAGCTATTTCTATTATCCTCTCTTGTCCGCAGTAAAAACTTCAAAAATAAAAATGTAACTTCTCATGTCTGAAGTAGCAAACAGAGCGATAACCTCGGTGCATAATCACCTGGGGCTTTATTAAGAAATATCGGGTGGCGGATAGATAACCCGACACCTCGGCGTCTCTTTTGCTCCGCTCGAAATAATTTGCGAGGAAATTCATTGAGATTAGCTATAATTAAGGTGATGATGCGTCTACGTGATATTCGTATGCAATCTCTGTCCGTCTGTCATGCATAGCAACTACCGTCTAAGACGGATGAATAGGCAAACGGATGTTATTTACGCAATATGTATGTACTCATACTACGATTTAAACAATTTTACCCATAATTAAATAATAACGCAATTCTTTGTTCTCATAAACACGTTTTTCGTCATTAGATACCTAATATGTGAAGTAACGTTTTGCACGCGTTAGTATTACAATATGGGTATATATATGGATCAGTACAACAACATTTGTTATGATGATGTATATTAAAATGATGTTATTTACGCAATATGTATGTACTCATACTACGATTTAAACAATTTTACCCATAATTAAATAATAACGCAATTCTTTGTTCTCATAAACACGTTTTTCGTCATTAGATACCTAATATGTGAACTAACGTTTTGCACGCGTTAGTATTACAATATGGGTATATATATGGGTCAGTACAACAACATATGTATGTATATACCCATACTATGATTTAAACAATTTTACTCATAATAAAATAATAACGCAATTCTTTGTTCTCATAAACACGTTTTTCGTCATTAGACATCTAATATGCGAACTAACGTTTTGCACGCGTCAGTATTACAACATGGGTATTCAGAAAAAAGAAAAACGTGGATATACATATTATTGAGAAATTTGAACGTTTATTCGAACGTATTTGCTCTTTAAATCGGTTACGAAGCCTTTTAATCGTTATCAGTGGCATATATTGTTGGGGGCTAAATTCTAGATTTATCATAAAAGTTTATTTATATAAGCTGCGGTACAAGTTATAGGCGATATATACATACCATTAAGTTAATTAAGCACCATGGAGGATTCGTAAAACACAAAATTCCAAAATATTGTAAAATTAAATGGTTTAAGTAGTAATTTCAACATGTTTGAATTACATTATTCTACATTTTATTTTAATTCTGATTTAACATCTGCAATTTATTTTATTACAATAATCGTTCAATTTCACTGAAGTCAAATAGGTTTGCTACTTATACTTTCGAGATAAAGTAATTTAAGTTCCGGCTTTATTTTATTGTCAATTACAATGATCTAGCTTTTCTAAGTACATGCTATTGTAGTCACATGCGTAAACTCACCAACTGCGGAATTGTTCAGCTAGGAAACAATCTGTTAGGCTCTGTTGTACGTCTGGCTTGCACAAGCCCTTGTCGGCGACTCTACATTACAGGTAGTATCTCTCTTTCGACCAGCAACTAAGTAAGTTAAATGAGCAAATTTGGTCCAATTATCGGTCGGTTAACCTTCGAACGGCTTGCTTTCTTGAAATGTCAGTGGGGGCAAGCAGGGGGATATCACTGGTAGACAGTGCGAGGAAATCTTTTTGAGGGAGATGGGGGCGACAGGGGTCGTGTCGATAGCGAAACCTTCCCCGATACGAATTTGGTATAAAAGCTGGCCAAGCTGGAGTCAGAAGCATACACAACATTGTATCACACAATGAGGTGCGCAATCGTTTTACTGGCTTTGGTGGCCCTCGGGGCGGCTATACCCCCGCAGCCGAAACAACGTGCGGGTAAGTTCAACTGTACTTGATACATACACCAACTGAAACCATCGAGCAGCTTTCATCACTTTTCGTAGAATCTTATACTTGCCTCATTATATTTCGGTCGTACGGATTTGTTCTTCTGCAAAATAGTTGATTGAAATGGCGTTGCATACTAAACGTGCTTAAAGCTTGAGTCGTAAAATTTCATGATTCATAATTTGTAATTTCTATGCAGCGGATCAAGAACTTCTCCGCAAGCAACAGGACTGCCTCAACCTTCTCCAGCAAATTACACAGCCGATCCCCAACGAACAACTCCAGGAACTTGGCGTCAACTATGACATCGAGGGCAACTACCAGCAATACGAAAATCCGATCCTCGTCAAGTACTATGTGGGCGCAGTAAAGGCCGGTCTTGTCCAACCCAAAGGCACAGTCTTCTGCAACTCTATTGGCCAACTCCGTAAGGAAGTTGCTTTGCTGTACAGAATCTTGTTGGGCGCTCAGGACTACCAGACCTTCCTTCAGACAGCTGCATGGGCTCGCGTTCATGTGAACGAGGGACAATTCATCAAGGTATATTCATTATAAAATTGTCTCATGCTACTTGTTCTTATTCGAAAATCGTTCTTACGCAACTGGTAAAATAACGCCGCAAATTATTATTTAAACAGGCCTTTACTGGAGCAGTTTTGACTCGTCCTGATACCCAAGGCATCATTCTTCCCGCTCCCTATGAAATCACTCCTCAGCACTACATGGATGCTAGGATCATTCAGGAAGCACAGGAAATCAACCAGGGAGGAATTGGAACTCAGAACATCGACAACGTCATCATTCCGGTCAACTACACTGCTCACCTGCCCCACGGTGAACACCAGCTCTCTTACTTCACTCAGGATGTCGGACTTGCCACCTACTACGGCTACATCAACCTTGCCGGATACATGTTGCAGAAGGTAGGTTACCTAGTGCCCAATAGACACAGGGCACAATTTTTTAAAACACGATTATCGAACGACCCAATCTTCTTCAGCCCCAACAGCAGGGTCAAGGAACCTACCAGCAACAGGGTATTGGACAGGAACAGGAACGCATTGGCCATGGCTCTCGCTACTACTACCTCCACCAGCAGCTTCTCGCTCGCTACCAATTGAACCGTCTTGGCAATGGATTGGGCCCAGTCCCAGAAGTCGACCTTACCAACGTTAAGGCACCGTTCATCCCACACCTCAGATACACGAATGGTCTCGACTTCCCCGGACGCCCAGAAGTCTTGCCGCTCTTGCCCATCAGGAAAGAATTGGTCAACCACGTCCAGACTCTTCTTAAGAGATTGACTGAAGCTATCGACGCAGGCCATGTTATCACACCACAGGGCGCTTTCCTCTCATTGTACCAACCCCAGGGCTTGAACATTCTTGGTGACTTGATCGAAGGAACTGGCCGAAGTGTGAACCCAAGGTGCGGTTAATAATATGCACACTGTTGTGCCTCTCGCACATCAGTGATCAGTACAGATAATGAAAATGTTCTTCCTCCGGTCAACAGATACTACGGAAGCCTCCAGGCTGCAGCCCGCAAACTTCTTGGCAACACCCCTGACGCACACAACATCTGGGAATACACTCCATCCGTTCTTGAGCTCGGCCAGACCTGCGTTCGCGACCCAGCCTTCTACCAGCTGTTCAAGAGAGTGATCAACCTCTTCCAACACTACCAACAATCCCTCCCAGCTTACCAACAACAGGACCTGATCCTTCCGGGAGTCACCATTACTAACGTAGAAATCAGCAACCTGGTTACCTTCTGCGATGATCACTATGTCAGCTTGAACGGAGCTACAATCCAGCACCACGGACAGCAACACCACGGACAACCCCAGATCAAGGCACACCTCAAGAGGCTTGACCACAGACCGTACGAATACCAGATCAACGTACAGAGCGAGAGGAACATTCCTGGAACAGTTGTGCGAGTATACGTTGGACCGAAACACGACTTCCAGGGCAGACCGATCACCATCAACCAGCACAGGCACCTCTTCGTTGAGCTCGACCAGTTCATCCAGGATCGTGAGTATTTTCTATTCGTGAACACACATTACAGCTAAGAGAACCGATTTTAATGGTTGAATCATTGGTCTGTAGTGCAACAAGGCCAGAACGTCATTGTCAGGCACTCGCACCAGTCTCCGATCCAGAGCCACGACTACCCAACAATCGAAGAAATCACACAGCGTGTTGAAGGAGCCATCCGCTCTCAGGAACCACTTTACATCACCGAGCCACAACAGATCTTCGGCTTCCCCGCCAGGCTCTCCCTCCCCAAGGGCAGACAGACCGGCCTTCCTCTTCAGCTTCTCGTTGTGATTACCGGACCAGGACAACAGCATACTACCCAGTACGGACCCGTCGTTCCAGAAGAACAACAGACCTACCAGCACCACCACTACCAAGTCATCACCGGTGAGGAATACCAGCAGCTCACCCAAGGACAGGGACAAGGACAAGTTCAGGGACAAATCCAGGGAATTCGACCAACCATCCAGGTCCTTCCTCAGCACCACACCGTTCAGCCAGGTATCCAAACTGGTAAGCTATCGCATTATAACTTACACATTCAAACACTCTTGTAAATTCCTTCATCACACCCGTGGCTTTACGAAAAGGTATATTTGTTCGGGTGAAATAGTGTCCCTTTTCTAGGAACCCATTCGCCTCGCACGCTAACCATTTCGGAAACTCATCGAGTGCTACCAATCAGGAGGAACAATGTATCTTCCTTTTGGAGACCGATCCAATTAGCCGCCTATTTTCTTACAGTCGTGAAGACGCACAGTGGCAGCCTTCTGTACAACAGACAGCACGGCCAGTACCCGATCACCACCCACTTGCCGCAAGGACAGACTGAAGAACAGATCTACGGAATCCAGGGACAACGCGGACAGCAGTACACTTATGGCCAGCAACAGCAGTACCACGGACAGCAGCAGCAGCAAACTCAGCAATACCACGGACAGCATTTGCCATACCAGCAAGGTGGAATCGGTGTCCAGGGTGTGACCGGAGGACTGCAAGGACTTGGCAGAGTTGGCGGCATCCACGGAGGCCAGGGAGTTCAAGGTGTCCAAGGTGTACAAGGTGTTCAGGGAATCCAAGGAATTCAGGGAACTCAAGGCATCCAGGGAACCCAACAAGGCGTTCAGGGAACTAAGGGCGTGATTGGCGGAACCCACGGCGTACAGGGACTTCAGGGTGGAATACAGGGTGTCCAGGGTGGATTACAGGGAGTCCAGGGTGGCGTACAGGGACTCCAGGGTGGCGTACAGGGACTGCAAGGCACAGTACAGGGACTCCAGGGAACAGTACCGGGACTCCAGGGTGGCGTACAGGGACTCCAGGGCACAATCCAGGGACTTCAGGGCGGCGTACAGGGACTTCAGGGTGGCGTACAGGGACTCCAGGGTGGCGTTCAGGGCGTACAACAAGGAGTGCAAGGAAGAGTACAAGGAATTCAGGGACTTCAGGGAACACAGGGAGTGCACGGAGGAATCCAAGGCCTTCAGGGACTCCAGGGCGTTCAAGGCATTCACGGAATACAGGGACTTCAAGGATTCCAGGGACAGAACATCTGGGGAAGTGGACTGACGCACGGTGGTGGCTACCAGGGCATCGTCCAGGGATTGAAACAGCAGGGCACTCAAGTCGGCGACTACTTCCAGGGCAAGCACATCTCCGAAATCATTGGAGGTGCTATCTCCCTTGACGGCAGACCCCTTGGCTTCCCACTTAACAGACCACTCACACCAGACGCACTCATCGTGCCCAATGTCTACGTGCACGAAGTGCAGGTCTACCACGAGGGCCAGCCCACCTGCGAAATCGTGCAGTGAGCGTGTTCCCGCAACATCGTGACAGATCACCATGAAATAATCTGCTTTAATACAATGGAAAACAATTGCGTTATTAATTTGTAAAACGCAAATGTTTAACTCCTCAACGAGGAAATAAATCGCACAACTTTACATTGAGACCTTCTATGATTTTCTTCTCCCAAATTTCACGAAACCACCCAACGCGTAAGAGGGAATCGGTGGAGTTTCAAAAGTAACAAGATTGTTGTTAAAAATAATGTGGTTTATTAACAAATACGATTACTCGAACGATGAATATTGTTCCCTGAATTTCCACCGCTGCTCATTCTTGCAAATCTCGATTATTCTCCTGTCATCATCTCCATAAATTCTACATTAGGAATGAAAATTATAAGTAAACTCAAGTGGAGTATTGCAATAATAGTGAATATATTAAACAGAATCGTTACATACCATCAAAGTCCACCGTGCCTGATCCATCGGTGTCAATTTCTGCGATGATACCATCCAAATCAGAACTGGTCAGTTTGTCATCAAGAGCTGCAAGAATTTCCTTCAGTGTAGCTGTCGTGATGTATCCGTTTCCTTCGCGATCGTACAATCTGAAGGCTTCCTTCAACTCTTCCTGCATAGCCTCCGCATCTTCTTCTTCAAGGAAGCGGCCAGCGATTCGGCAGAATCCGTCGAAGTTGACCTTTCCAGTACCATCAGGATCGTTCTCTTGAATTATAGCGTTAAGTTCGCCGTCATCGAATAGCTGGCCCATTGTATTCAGTATTGTAGAGATTTTAAGTGTATCAATGAAGCCACTTTTCGTTGTGTCGAACATTTGAAATGCTTTGCGCATCACGGCCACCTTCTGTTCATCTTCCTCCTAGAGGGTTTAAAGACCAATTCGTTTTTATTAATCCCGGGCGGACTCACATATTACGACTTACTACAAACTTTAATTCTTATACCATGCTTATTAAATTTCAACCGTGACTAATTTGGGCTTAACCGGGTATCACTATTACACTGTACACGTAATTAAAAAGTATATTGATATAATCGATGACGGAGAAGAATTGTGTAGAATACGAAATGCCAAGACACTAATCACTTTGCACCGATCGCGGAAAGTTCCCAACGACAAAACGTGTCTTTCGAGTTATGTGAAGACTGGCCGAATCATACGCGATCCTTACCATTTTGACTGATTCCTCGTTCGACGGTCAACGGGTACCTGACTCGCGGAGGCTCTTTCGTCGCGGTATAAAGACATCTTCCACGAGGTGGTAAAGCAGCTAGAAAGACGGCGACGCGGGCGCAAAAATAGAGCGACGTGGGGCGAAAAATTGAAATATGTTATAAGTGGATTGGCGGGCTTCTTTGCGAAACGTGCGAAAGGCCATCATTATGTGTTGCGCAGACCTACAAGATGCACCCATTGTGGGCTGTTCGTGATCATTCCTATCGAGCATGAAATTAAATGACACGCATGCATTGAAAAAATATAATACTGCCTCCAGCTTCTGGACCGCCAAACTTTAATCACGTTACGATATTGCATTAATTTCTGTAAAGATGCGTAACATCGATCGATGAGAGTGAACTCGGGCAATCACGAGGACTTAGTGCCGGAATTTTCCTTGGTACAAGAGGTCAACCCGTCCCAAAAGGGGGTGTCGCTAATTTTGCAGACAGAACCGGTAATAATGACGCATAACGGGAAGCCGGACGAGATGAATGATGCTTAGTGGGAGAGCACTCAATTTCGTCCGACTATTTTGTCCCACCTGTCGCAAGATGCATCTCAACGGTACCGCGGCAATAATCCGTTTCATTCAGATGTAGATTCGACACGAAATCCGATACATTTGCGTAATGTTGTATTCTTGAACGCAATAAGCACGGGCAATTTACACGCATACACAGGTCCGCGAGAAGAATAGGACTTGCGTATAACGAAATTGTGTTGCCGAAACGACCTATATTTTTCCTGACTGGAAGACGCACGGCAGCGATGACGACAACCAGAAGATGTATACGCTCGGTGCCTCGAGGACGAGGAACTATATTTTTACCGGTGCCGCATAGATAGAACCTTGTTGCAACGGTTTGCACGGAAGCGCGTGGGAAGTGATCTAATAACGGCAGTATGTATCCTAGAAGCGTCATTTAAGAATACTACGCTTATCTGGAAACCATCTGACACGCGTGTACATTTATGGGCTCAGTCCTATCAAACGTTCATATTGGCCCCCATAAATACAAATATGCTCATTTCAGCGCACAAATGAAATCACCGCAAAGCTCTTCCTCTGCAAGAATGTCGTGGCTGTAACGAAACGTGACGAAGTATTTTTTAAATGGAATTTAGCAAGGATTGAAATGGTCTTTGGCACGGAGCAACGTGAGCACAATAGCTGACTCATTAGAAACCAACAGGCACGCGTAATTGAGTTTGCTGCAAATTTTCTGCGCGTTCGCCTCCGGGGATGATTGACATGGATGGAGCTCTTGCGAGTGTATTAAAACGACATTTTCGTGCCAGAATTTTTGATAAGCCAGACGGCCATTCCGTGCCAAGAGAGCACAGCTTAAGCCGAGACTCGTTAGGATGGAACGCGAGAGCGGAGGTGGAGAGTCGCACACCTCTGTCCACTGGCGTAGAATCGTAGAAGCCGCCCTCCGATTACTTTAATTAATTATGGACCATCAGTCAAGTTAGTGGCAAATGCTTCTCAAGCCAGGAATTCCTTTCTTCTTACACGTATAAGGCGTAAGAAGTTCTGGCAGTTCCTCTTCGACGATCGCGAAGAGCAGAGTTAACGAAACATGAACTTTCCGAATGATTAAGTGCTCCGACAAAACGTTTCGGAGTGCTCTCCGATTCCAACCTTGAGGAATCCTTCGAATACGCGCACACGGCGTGGGTGGGTACATGTGAAATAATTTTTGTCTCATTGTGCATTACATTCTGTTTATATCACCGCTTTATATAACGGCGCCTTCTAATACGTTTCATTGCCTTCCCTTCACCCTTCCCGCGCGGAGTTTTGCGATCGTTTCCCGCAAGAATTAACGTGGGTGGCAAGACACGGCTAATGGGGTAACCCTGTAGGAGTTGACATTATGTATACCCCAACAAATAGAAGCTGTTGGTGGCGTTACGTAAAACGACGTCAGCTGGTAAAGGATACATTTTGTGAGTGACACACATTCGGACGGAATAGGTACGTCGCCTGGACATTTTCAGGCGGCTGTAACTACGGCACTTGATGGATCTGTGGCCCGACAAACGTCGTTGCTAATGACCAGGCAAATTGTATTTTTATCTTGTCTATGATACTAGAGAGCGACGATACGCGTGACTAACTATGTACGCATGTATATATATTTTTGTACACCGCGCAACAAGATGTTACATATGTGCGTATATAACCGGCTAGTGTAAATGTCCACGCAGAGAGCTTTTCAATGAGGATCCCCTTACATCACAAGATAAATTCGAGTTATAGCCGTTTTCATTATTTGCGTGTAAACGGGAACTTCCACGGACGATCGGCTGTGCTAATTTGGTAAAGGACTTCCTACTATCGGAAAGATATTGTGAAATTCTACGCGAAAATAGCGTACTTCATATTTTTGTCGCGTAAACTTAACCGCAAATTGGCAATGTCTTTGCCACAACAATTTTACCTCAGCTATATTAAGCACTTTCAAAAATAAAGTCCACACGCATTACCTGTGAATTTATATCGTAAAACTCTCTCACGTTGTCCGCTTACTACCGACGTATATATTTCGTTTTACCACATGCGTTTCTATTCATTGTTACGCATTCCCTCTGTAACACTACTCGGCGAATTCCTCGTTCAAAATTGCCGCGCCCCATTATTTCCGTCAACAACCGCCAAGCCGTCTTACGCTACCATCGCATGCTTATATTCGCTTCAACTTTAGTTGACCCTTTGCACTCAAGGGGGCACCTTTATCGATCGTCTCACCGTAAGTTTCCTTTCTCACCTAGCTACTTACCCTCTGAACATCTCACACAGCATTCACTAGCTTCGCCGTGATACTGCGAACATGTGTATTAGTGCAAAAGTACTGTTTGCACATATGATGCGCTCATTACACGGATGTCGTACGTAGCCACGACCCAGTAACTGTGTGCACACCCACACAAACGTTCGAGCAGCAGTGCATGCACACACCTACGTGACCGGCGCATGGTGCGACGTGCGCTTTCGGAGAATAGTGATACGAGGATCCCCTTACATCACAAGATAAATTCGAGTTATAGCCGTTTTCATTATTTGCGCGTAAACGGGAACTTCCACGGACGATCGGCTGTGCTAGTTTGGTAAAGGACTTCCTACTATCGGAAAGATATTGTGAAATTCCGCTTCATATTTTTGTCGCGTAAACTTAACCGCAAATTGGCAATGTCTTTGCCACAACAATTTTACCTCAGCTATATTAAGCGCTTTCAAAAATAAAGTCCACACGCATTACCTGTGAATTTATATCGTAAAACTCTCTCACGTTGTCCGCTTACTACCGACGTATATATTTCGTTTTACCACATGCGTTTCTATTCATTGTTACGCATTCACTCTGTAACACTAATCGGCGAATTCTTCGTTCAAAACTGCCGCGCCCCATTATTTCCGTCAACAACCACCAAGCCGTCTTACGCTACCATCGCATGCTTATATTCGCTTCAACTTTAGTTGACCCTCTGCCCTCAAGGGGGAACCTTTATCGATCGTCCCACCGTAAGTTTCCTTTCTCACCTAGCTACTTACCCTCTGAACATCTCACACAGCATTCACTAGCTTCGCCGTGATACTGCGACACGTGTATTAGTGCAAAAGTACGGTTTGCACATATGATGCGCTCATTACACGGACGACGTACGTAGCACGACCCAGTAACTGTGTGCGCACACCCACACAAACATTCGAGCAGCAGTGCATGCGACGTGCGCTTTCGGAGAATAATGATACGAGGATCCCCTTACATCACAAGATAAATTCGAGTTATAGTCGTTTTCATTATTTGCGTGTAAACGGGAACTTCCACGGACGATCGGCTGTGCTAATTTGGTAAAGGACTTCCTACTATCGGAAAGATATTGTGAAATTCTACGCGAAAATAGCGTACTTCATATTTTTGTCGCTTAAACTTAACCGCAAATTGGCAATGTCTTTGCCACAACAATTTTACCTCAGCTATATTAAGCACTTTCAAAAATAAAGTCCACACGCATTACCTGTGAATTTATATCGTAAAACTCTCTCACGTTGTCCGCTTACTACTGACGTATATATTTCGTTTTACCACATGCGTTTCTATTCATTGTTACGCATTCCCTCTGTAACAATCATCGGCGAAATCTTCGTTCAAACCTGCCGCGCCCCATTATTCGCTTCAACTTTAGTTGACCCTTTGCACTCAAGGGGGAACCTTTATCGATCGTCCCACCGTAAGTTTCCTTTCTCACCTAGCTACTTACCCTCTGAACATCTCACACAGCATTCACTAGCTTCGCCGTGATACTGCGAACACGTGTATTAGTGCAAAAGTACGGTTTGCACATATGATGCGCTCATTACACGAACGTCGTACGTAGCACGACCCAGTAACTGTGTGTGCGCACCCACACAAACGTTCGAGCAGCAGTGCATGCACACACCTACGTGACCAGCGCATGGTGCGACGTGCGCTTTCGAAGAATAGTGATACGAGGATCCCCTTACATCACAAGATAAATTCGAGTTATAGCCGTTTTCATTATTTGCGTGTAAACGGGAACTTCCACGGACGATCGGCTGTGCTAATTTGGTAAAGGACTTCCTACTATCGGAAAGATATTGTGAAATTCTACGCGAAAATAGCGTACTTCATATTTTTGTCGCTTAAACTTAACCACAAATTGGTAATGTCTTTGCCACAACAATTTTATCTTTTTTTTTTTTTTTGTGACGGAGGGGAAATCTTCTGTAAGACACCCCCGCACTTCCAAGGGAAAGTGCAGGGGTAGTGCCGGATTTTTACCGACTAAAACCCCGCCGATGCCACTTCCCTACACCGATTTCTGATGGGCTTCGGGTTCTCCTAAGAATTTCACCGAAACCCATCCGGCGACAACAATTTTACCTCAGCTATATTAAGCACTTTCAAAAATAAAGTCCACACGCATTACCTGTGAATTTATATCGTAAAACTCTCTCACGTTGTCCGCTTACTACTGACGTATATATTTCGTTTTACCACATGCGTTTCTATTCATTGTTACGCATTCCCTCTGTAACATCAATCGGCGAATTCTTCGTTCAAAACTGCCGCGCCCCATTATTTCCGTCTTACGCTACCATCGCACGCTTATATTCGCTTCAACTTTAGTTGACCCTTTGCCCTCAAGGGGGAACCTTTATCGATCGTCCCACCGTAAGTTTCCTCTCTCACCTAGCTACTTACCCTCTGAACATCTCACACAGCATTCACCAACATTGCCGTGATACTGCGAACACGTGTATTAGTGCAAAAGTACGGTTTGCACATATGATGCGCTCATTACACGGACGTCGTACGTAGACACGACCCCGTAACTGTGTGTACCCACCCACACAAACGTTCGAGCAGCAGTGCATGCACACACCTACGTGAGCAGCGCATGTGTGCGACGTGCGCTTTCGGAGAATAGTGATACGTGAGTGAGATACGAAGAGGGAGTGAGTGTGAACCACTTCGAGGCATAAATCGGCCGACGACGAATGTTTTTCCTTGATCAGCACAGTGCGCGAGAGTTTCGCGATACGGACGATCCAATCATGATCGCGTTCGAGGTGTCACGAGCCGTCGGCGAAAGGCAATAATGGACGCGAGCCATTCGTCGGAGAGAATCGTGACGCGCTGCTTGCGCAAAAGGAGCGCCGATGGACGCGGCCATGTTCTTTCGTAGCAGAAATCTCGCCCATTAATTATTATCATTACGGGATAACCGCTTCTGCCGCGGACCGAGCGGAGGCGGAGTGCGTGCGCCAGAATGCCGAAATGCGACGTGAAGACAAGGTATCTGCCAGCTACGTTCGCGTGGACGGTCCTACTCGGCACTACGACACTCTTCTTCTGCTTCCCGTGAGTGTCTCTTGAACACGCCTGTTTCCTACAACTCTCCCGTTTCTCTCGTCTACTTCTGTATGGCGTCTTTTACGTGTACATTTGCGATACTGTCCCCGGCTCTGAGGGTTCTCGCGTTTATGCACTCGCTGTGCCGTTCTCTCACGCTGCGAGTCATGTTTCGGTTGTCACGCTAGCACTGTCAAAACTTTCCCAGTCATGCACACGATCGCTCTGCGAATTGTCACGTTAGCGGATTCTGTCCGTTTCCTGGCGATTTTGTATATTGCGAGACTCTGCGATTTCGAGAATTAGGGGTTGTACCTTTAGAGCTCGCGAGGACGTATAAACAGTTGGTAACTAGTAGGTGTTAATGTGTTTGGGTGTCAACAAGTTCGTGTTGTTTATGTCTTTTTGTAATGTTATTCGGTCTCCTAATGATTTGTCACAGGTGCCAGTATTATGTATTTCGATGGGGTACCTGGGTGCCAGCTGTTCAGGGAGTCATCACCTTCTTTGTATTAGCAAACTTTACCCTAGCAACTTTTATGGATCCTGGAGTCATTCCGAAAGCGCCTCCTGACGAAGACCGGGAGGATGATTTTAGGGCTCCATTGTATAAAAGTATCGAAGTCAATGGGGTTACAGTACGCATGAAATGGTGTGTCACCTGCAAATTCTACAGACCACCAAGATGTTCTCATTGCAGCGTATGCAATCACTGCATCGAGGTCAGTATATTTTTCTAAAATTTGCAGTCGTAAGCTGGCACATCTACCATTTATTTATTACTTTTTACAGACATTCGATCACCACTGCCCATGGGTGAACAATTGCATCGGTAGGAGAAATTACAGATTCTTTTTCTTCTTTCTACTGTCGCTCACCTTTCACATGCTCAGTATATTCGGACTCTGTCTGTACTTCGTATTGGAGCATAAGCAGCAATTAGGGGAAGTCGACACTATCGTCGCGTATCCTTGTCTACTACTTGTAAAACTAGTGAATAAGTTGGCTAAGAATAGTATAGCAATACAATCCTTAAATATTCAATAGACTTGTGCTCATGGGAGTAGTAGTACTGTTGTTCATTCCAATATTTGGATTGACTGGATTTCACGTGGTGCTTGTCACAAGAGGTCGTACCACGAATGAACAAGTAACTGGTAAATTCAATGGTGGATATAATCCATTCTCCCGTGGCTGTCTGCACAATTGCTTGTATACGCAATTCGGACCACAATTTCCAAGGTAAATATTATAGATTATTTTAAATGATTCGTGCGCTTTCTTAATTTGCCGTTAAGTAACTATTGTATCGTTCTCTTTCCAGTTTAATTAAGCCTGAGAAGTATTTAGGAAAGCAGCGAGGACCTTGCACGTCCGAGATATCCACTATTGGAAGCGAGAACCAGGTAAAGACCTACATGGATAGCAGCAATGGTGTTAGAAATGCCAGTTCAAATGCTTACAATAAGGTAAGAGAGCTAGTGCAACTCTCCTTCATTCTTCTCTGTTACTTCTTCACTTTCTATCTGTGTCTGTGTGTACAAGAATACTTTTGTTGGATGGCTGCTTACTTCTGGCATGTACCCTACTGGTTATGTCCAGTCCTTGCTTGCGTATTGTTTTCCTCTATCTTTTGTTACTGCTCTCAAATTTGTAGAGCGCGTTTTTGTTTACGTCACTATGTGGGGCGTGATTGCTTATATGACTATAGTGTTCTTTACACAAACTTTGTTTCACACTTTGCAAAGGAACATTTGAATCATAAATGCTAACATAAGCGAGCATATCGAAGCAGTTTAAATAACACTAGATTATACATACAAGCTTGTTGCATCCCATGCTTATTTTTTCTGACGCATGCCTTATAAACCACACGCTTTGTTAACAAAACTGTTTTCCATTTTGTACATAACCTCCACCTAGCTTTGTACCTTAACTACAATGTTTATGTCTAGAGTACAATGTCGACCATCGGCACCTCTTCTACTAGCAACTTCGAGTTCACTACGTTGAGAAGAAACTTTTGACATCCCTAGTTTGAACACCCCATTCCCATCCCCGTGTGTGCAGAAAATTGTCGTGAACAATACTGTACGTTGATAATCAAGGCCCAACACGATCTCGATCCTAACACTTTTTGTTCATCACATCATTGTTTCAACTGACGATAGAACTTTGCGATGTATTTCTTACTCGTTGGATTCCTCATTCTTCGTCACCGTTTCCGATCGCGAACGACGATCATAACGAACATTGTCAATCTCTCGTTATAGTTGTCTCCCGGTCGTGACGGATCCGACACTGACATGGAGCCAACGGCTTCGCAATCTGCAGATTGTGAACCCACACCCCCGCTACAGAGACACGGTTCCAAGAGTAATTTCTTCCTGCCACCTGTGGAGAGTAGTGATTCTCCCAGGCATCCGCAGCCATCGCAGCATCGCCATCCAGTACACTATCCCAGAGGCAGCCCTCATCCAAGGCCCCGGTAAGTCTTAGCCTTTGGTTCCTATTTTATCTGTACGCATCCGTTCGTCTTTTATTTGCATGTCGACAATATTGACTCAAGAGTGAATCTACTGACCTTGCCTTGGCGGCAATTCCTAGATTTCTATACAGGAAAGTCTGGTGCACAGTACAAAGCTTGCGGGCGAAGGGGGTACCACGATATGCGGTCTTTGCTTAATGTGTTGCGATTGGACTTTGCAGAGGGATGAACGGCTCTCGAAGTCACACACCGGATCCCTTGTCGCCAGAAGGGAGCGGTTCTCCAGCCTCTGGAGTACCCCAGCGGGGTCAAGGTCAGGGCGGTGCCAGTCCGACAATGCAGCAACGCATTAAGGCGATCGGCGTGCCAACTCCCCTTGCCATTTCCAGTCCTATACGCAGGTATGTCACAGCATCTTAACCGTGCATTATATATGAGGCACGCTCGCGTCCGGATCGCGAGATTGTCAAATCTGTCACACACACCGCTGTTCACGATAACGCTGCCTACCTAGAGTGGTCTCAAATCAAGCAATGTCCATCTTTCTCTGTCTCTTTCGCTCTTTCTTACCTTCCTTTTTTTTTTCTATTTTTTACTGGTAATAATGTCTCTCCGGTCACACACGATTGCTGATCCCAATTGGCCTCGATATAGAAAGCAAGAGGGAGGCGGACCGCACTAGTGATAGTTACCAGTGTTGGGTCGGAACATAATTAACACATTGAACGCCACGTTCCGCAAAAATGGATTACGCTTACTATTAATGGAGGACCTTTGCATCTAAAAGTGGATTATGAGTAGTTTTTACTTGGGACGCCAGTGTTTGCTCCTCACATTTTATTGATGTTTCTTAAATAAAATTTCCAAAACAATTTCGAGTTGATCGGACAAACTTGACTCTACTTCCGACGTAAATTCGTCTTTGACTGGTCATGTAGGTCTAGAGCAAAAGAAATACTAAAGGTCTCCATAGATTTTCTATTTTTAACCGTGACTCAGCTTAATTCTGTTGTCTCGATAAACCATTACTGAACAGCCTGTAGCAGTCAATGTGTTACACGTATCTAGATACTTGCATTAATGACGGTTTTATCTGAAAAATACGGTATTCGATTTGCAATGAAATGAGTAACGGCACTCGTCTAACAAAGTTTCCTTTAAAAACGAGGTAAGTGTACGTATAAATAGACAAGGCTAGAGCCCGCATTATATTACGCGTTCAAAACACTTCGCACGTGTTATATCATAATCAAGAGCTCGTCGTCACTAATGCTATCGCACGCGTGACGAATACGGATACTTTACGGGTTCGATGTCTAGGCGAACTTTAATGTTATCTAGATGCCATATAAGCACATACTCGTGTCTAGATACAAATCCCAACACTGATAGTTATGTTGCATCCTTGAGCACGCTGTCGATACAAAGTGAACGTCTATCTACCCCCTTTGATATATCGTACCTGTTCTGCCTTTACGTATGACGTCTGTTCTTCCGGTGTCCCCGTCACTCAGAATGGGCTTGAGGGATCTGTCGGCACGGGGATTGTAAAAATATCGAAGCTCGCTATAATCGCACTATAATTGTATTAAGGAAGCTGGTGCTTTCGCGAGGTTGAATAGGTTGGCATTATGCGTCATCACTCCCCGTGCCTGTTCCCGCGTCTGTAAATCACCCTTAATCTAAAACCCACTGTCTTTCTATGATCTTTTTCCATTTTGTTCTAACCGAAACTTGCATTTACATAACGGAACGGGCAATGGAGGAACATGTCGATATAAAATGTGTCATCATGGCACGATAGCTCACAATGATATACGTAGAAGGATTTAGTTTCTCTGCATGTATATATATTACGAAATATATGGTATATAGATAAGTTTGTGTCCCACTGCAGGGGGTGGTAACTGCAAGGAGCTGCTCTCTGCCGACATGTTGCGACCTACTGCAGGTAAACACGAACTTCATCCTTCGAGGACGTACCGTAGTTAAAGATTATGCTTCCTTGCGTATTTATATATGTATATCGATATCTACATACGTTTGTATATTTGACACGTCATATTATGTAACACGTGTACACTCGCACACACACACACCTACACACCTGTATTTATTAGGTTCGCTATAACTTTATGTTCCGTCAATAGATGCTATTACTCTTAACAGGAATGATGCGCTGCTCTATTTATCTATATTATCTATCTACCTATCAGTTTCTCTCTCTCTCTTTCTCTATCTCTATCTTTCTCTCTCTTTCTCTCTCCTCTCCATCTATTTCTCGTATTGCCATTTCTTCTTTCTGTTTCTGTCTCTTGCCACTTAGCCGTATTTGTATGGCTATGATATGCTCAGTATTTCTATTGTTACGGAGCGATCGTATCACGACGTGGACGAATTCTAATTCGAAGTACGAAACCAATAATCTGGATAATCCGATTAAATCCATTGGATTCATTCACTGCAACATCGATCGCTCCCTAGGTTCGTCTTGGTTCGTTGTACCGTGCATTTCTCGGTTTTGAAAAAGCAAAAGGAGTCGGATGAAACAGTTTCGCTTGTACGGATTAAAGTAGCGGAGAAAATGGTTAATATCCTGTTTCAGATCGAACCCCGGAACGCCGACGCAGGTCCGTCGGCCAGATTTCATTGGCGTGAACGAGACGCCAACCTACTACGAGATCCAAGGTAACAATGGTCCCGTCGCGACAACGGCTAGCAGCGGCATCGTGACCTACAGTCCTCAACGCCGTTTCATGTCGGAGAGCGAGCTGGTTCGCCAAGGGGCCGAGCATTCTTATTCCCGGACGAACAACACCGTGGACAACATCAGGGAGTTGGCCGGCTCGCCGCAACGTGGTGTTTACATGTGGAAGGACAGTTCTCCTGGTAGCTATGCGGTGCCGCCTGGCATCGCAAGTGGTACCGTTACGGCGCATCAGTCGCCGTCTCAAAGGCCACCACCTTACGACTTTTATCGGTCGAATCCGACCAGTCCGACTCAGCAGCAGTCTTACGCACCGCGATCCGCCTATCATCCCGCGATGAGAGGCGGCGTCCCGGTCTTTCCTCCGCACCAGCTTCCTCACCAGCCGCATCAGTCGCATCAGACCCACCAGGCCCATCAGCCTCATCAGTCACATCAGACCCACCAGACCCATCAGCCTCCTCACCACCAGTCGCCACAGGTGAAGAGAAAAACCATGGCCACTCCCACAACGCCAACAGGGGATGCGCGAAGGAGACCCATGTCCTTCGTGAGAGCCCTCGAGATGACGGATTCAATGGAAATGGTCGCAGCACCAAATGACTCCAGGGCCCAGAGACCAACCACGCCCACACCTGACCGAGCCAGCGTTTACGATATGAACTATGAGATATCTGTATAGCCCACCATTTTGGCCGCTGCGCAATCCTGTGGTTGGACTGAAATCGTGCACGTGCCAGTTAAAATGGCACGGGCGAAGGAGAGGCGCGGGGCTTATGAGATATCCGTCTGAAGGGATCTTACGTGATCGCGGAACGCGCCGACTCGCGTTTGAATCCATCCAGGGCACTGGCAGACACTTACGAGAGGAGAAGAGGAACTTTCCGAACAGTGCGCGAATTATTCCGTGGTTATTGGTTGGGAACGAAGATCAGTCGGGTCGAACGTTGCTGAACGTTGCACGTTGTTGATTGTTCTTGGGAAGAAGATTGCGCGGCTCATGGTATCCGACATGCCGGGTTGCGTTATCTGCCTTGAAGAAGCGGCGTGTTCTACGTTCTTGACGAAATGTACGCTGAACTGGTCCCGAGTACCACCTGGGACGCGAACTCGTGCTAACAGTTTCGGGTGACTGTTGCACGTTAATTATAATCACTGATAAAATGCCTTCCAGTTTACCGAATTCTGCACCAAGTTGTCCTCGCTTCGACAGGAAATTCCTTCCTGAAACTGTATCTACCTGACTGTACAAGGTACGCGAGCCGCGTCGATGCAACGCTGGAATTGGATTATTCTCAGATATAACCGACTTAAGACTTCCGGGAGAGAGATGCATACTTTCCAAAGAGAATGTAGCGTAAATTAAATTCTTTTTACCGACGAGCATCAGCTTAATTTTCAGGAATAACGGAGAATCGCGGGTCGGGAATGCCAAGATTTAGTAGGTTTATTCTCGATTGCCGACGAATAGATTCATGCCGACAAAGTGGACTCTCGATGGAGCATTTGCCTTTCCATTCGCGTAGGACCTTTACACTAATGATAATAATAATATTAATAATATTAATAATAATAATATAATGAATAGTATTATTAATAATAACGACAACAACGGCAACAACATTAACATCAACAACAACGGGCATCGATCGGAATGCATCCGATGATATATCGTACGATTAGCAATACATCTTTTGTTCTCCTTACGATTCGGCTCGTTGTTTCGGGAATTGGAAAGTGTTACAAGATGGCAGAGCAGTCATCGAGTCATTTGACCATTAACGAAAGTATATATATTTACACATTGAATACACACAGGATGCATATGCATGCGTATATTACGTATATGTGCATATACGCAACATGCATACGTGCATATGCATGCTATCACACAGAGAGATCAGAGGTAAAACGTTTACACCTCTGATCGTTGTTTGGCAAGAATAATTATATTTTTTAGTAAATGTTTAAGGTCAGTTTAGATTTTTATACGATGACACGGCGAACTCGACCTTTTTCGTGAGCTCGGTGTAAATCGAATTATTGTTTTTTTCAGTTTTCCTGCCTTTCTCTCTCCCGTTCTTTCGAAGTTTGCTCCTTCGTATACACCCTCTGCTCCCTCACCTAGTTTTCTTTACCTCGCCCAACGGGAGCCCAAAGATTTGATGAATGAGGACTTCTGGAACATTTTGGGTGAGAGTAATATTATACTCACGCCGAGTAAAAATCCGTGGAACGCACGAACTTTTACTCGACGTGGATGCGTCGTTCAGGTGTTCCAATCCTCAAATTGATTGAGAAAAGATGAGAGTCGGTGTGTGTCCATTTTAACAAAGGTTACTTAATCGAGAGTAAGAGTCACATTATCAGGATTAGAATAACAAATTCTGTGTAAAATAATCGTGAAATGTGTAGTAAAATTTTTAATATACATATTTAACAATATTTATACAGTAACGATAAATGCATATATACATCATACATATGCAAGTGCGTATACAGGTACGCGCGTATATGTATGTATATGTGCAACATTATAATTTCACCTGTTTGTTACGAACAATGATTTTATCGATGTGCCCACTAACATTGTCTGATTTCTATGGGGGAAGTCCAATGAACAAGATAAAAAAGAAGAGGATGAAAATATTTGTGAGAGTGAGCGAGTGTATGAGAATAAGTGCGAATGTTTCATGATTCTGAAGGAGTACAGTATTCAGTACTCCTCCCCACAATACGAATAGTCGAGGATAAACCGTAAAGCGAGATTCGATTTTGTTAAAGAGATACAATTTTGTAATATACGCATTGCATAAAAGTCATTATTATACTCATCGCCTGCTGTTAAATTTGTAATATACCCTGCTTGAGGAAACTGCGTGTCGGTTATTCCTACGATGTATTTGTGTATGCGAGGCCAATAATAATTAAACGTCTAGCTTGCGAGGATACAGGAACTCGAGGGGCAGTATGCAAAGTAACTGTATTGCGTGATCCATAGTTGACCGTGACTTTTTTTATATGAAACGCAAGTAATCGAACATCGAAAAAATTTCGAGATTAACTCAGGAAAATGTAATTTCTTAGGTCATAAAGAACGTCTCTTCGCGTGTGAGAATCCCTGGTGACTCATCGCGCAGATACGTTTGACAGCTTTTTTTATTTCATCCTCGAAAGGAAAAGAAGACAAAATACACTGTGCCAAAACGCGGCTACCCTCTGCTTCATTTCAATCTTGTATTAACAGTAACCGTAATGATGAAGGGTTAAACGAACGGAATCGACGAAAAAATTAATCAGAGAAATTAAGGAAACAACGGTACAACACTTCGAACTGTCTATGCAGGATAATTGTGTAAGGATGTGACGAATGTTTTAGTGTTTATAACTCGGTGTACTTGTACATAATGAAAAACATTGCTCGTTATTAATACTTAAATGTACATACGTATACATTTCGGTACTTAAACGTATCGCTGCAGCAATCCACAGAATAAAAATCATGAAACATGTTTAACTGTATTGTGTCGTTGTAAGAATTACAAACGTTGGTCTTTTGCGTCAGATTAGCCAGGTCCGAAAATTGCACAAAATATAACGGGATTGAATAACTGGATCGCGTAGGAAGCGCAAAAAATGTTATCCAAACGTAAGCCGGACTCGTTTTATTTGCAATAACATACATTTCAGGCTCACGTGTTCGTCGACGTTTTCTAAACGTTGCACGCTCACGCTCGTTCATCTTTCACCTCTCTCATTAATCTGTCGCGATGGTCTAATACAAGAAATCGTAGCAATTACATTGTACTATAAATAGATTTCTTTTCTAGGACGTATCTTAGGTATACATTTTAAATCGTTCTTTTGTTCCCTTCAACATGGCGAGGGAACAGCGCAACGCAAGTAGTACCATATGCTATAAAGTTATCTTTACGATGGACTATGCTCTAATTTTTGGTTATCGCGACTTAGCGTTCGTCTCATTTACTGTTAGACTGGTTATACAGGTACTATACACGATTCAATAAATTAGGACTTAGGATTAGATCTTTGGAGAAAAGAATTGCGACTGATTCGCAGCGAACGTCGACTCTTCTTCATACATTCCAGCAAACGGTTTTCACAATATCTCGACGTAGTTGCCGGGGAACGTTCCGAAGTGACCCGTTCTCTCGCTAGAACCGACATACCATCCGTCGTCGCATTTTTCCATCACGTAAACGGTGTCTCCCTTCTTAAGTTCTAGTTCGTCTACGTTCTGCGGCTTGTAGTTATAAAGAGCTCGGTATCTGCTCAAACATGACGTAAGAAGAAAGTGCATGTAAGCATCTGGCTTGAATTAGACTCATTAAGAAATTATACTTACGGCACTGACTCAGCATGAGTGTCGATGTGTAACGCTTTATTAATGTTTGTTTTGTAGTCTTCCGTTCGCTAAGGTTGTTGAGAAAAAGAAAATGTTTATTAGCCTTCATTCGTGTACACGTGTAGGGAAATTTTGTTATAACTCACCATTTGATTATATTGATACTGATTTGCGTTTATGTTACCGGATATCGAACGCATGTAATCACTGGACACCATGCCTCTGTTAGTAGTGGTAGTGGGGGTAGTGTCCGCACCGTTGGCAAAACGAACGTGGGCCGGCGACGTGACTGATTTCATTTGTTCGGGTGTATCTGGATCCACAGAGTACAATATAAAAAATGCAATCCGGGTTTGGGTAAAATACCCTTTAGTACGAATTAATTAGCTGTGTCACTGACCTGTCTTATTGCCCGGTTCCATGATAATTTCTACATAAGAAATCGGGAATATCCCCTTTCTGCTTCCGATTCGACCTTCATACCAATTCTCATCCACTCTTCTCGTTAGGACAACCAGTTCACCTAACAGAACAAGATAAGGGTTATTAATTCAAGCTCTACGATCTTTCGAACTGCTATTTAGCCGTACCTTTCGTCAAAGACAGTTCCAGATTCGTTTGTGCGACGAAGTTAAACTTAGCACGTGCTTGCCCTTCATAAGGTCTGTACGGCGTTGCTCTGTATCCATCGTCCGGCAAAATCTGTACTGGCAAGAATAAAGACAAATATATTGCAACCACGTAGTTAATCTTGATGAAGCATAAAGACCCTTGTGCATTTTAGTGCTTGCACTTTAATATAGTGAAAAACGTTTACCTCGACATAGTTGATTGGGAATAATCCAATCATCGCGTTATGCTCGCCTTCGTGCCAATTTTTATCTATTTGACGACGCACGTAAATAATGTCCCCTCTTCGAAAGGACAGTTCGCGGGGTGACTGACCAACAAAATTGTAAAGAGCCCTGGCTAGTAAACGGGGCTCCGGCGTTTGTCGTTGTGATCTCGGTCTGTGATCGAACTCCTCGGCAATCTCATCGTAACGATTGAGTGGAATCGGTGATTTTTGGGATGGCCTGAAATCAATTCGGTATAGGAAACTCACATAAAATGAATCGAATATGGTGTAGAAGACTCACATAAAGTTGTCCGTATGGCGTCTGGAATCGATGTCCTGCAGTTCCTGCAAATACTTTCGATGTTGTTCCTCTAGATATACCCGCCTCATGTTTTCCGCGCTTCGTCGTGCCAGTTCTGCTTCACTCAGTGGTTCCTTAGCTTCTGTGCGTACTGGAGAACGGTAGTGAATAGTTACTTCGCCTTCTACGTATTTCCGCGGTGAGTCTGCAAATATTCGAATTTACTTGCAAATTTCCCCCATAGCCCGAGCGATTAATAAGAGCAGCGGAATCCTCACCTTTCGGACGTTCTGGAGCTGCCTTTCGAAGACCATGAAGAGGTACCTCTCCACCACTCTGGACGGTTCTGTAGGCTTCTTTCTGTTCTGTTTCGCTTAGTGGACTAATATTTTGCCGACGACGAATTGTTAATGTTGAATCACTTTCATAACCCTCCTTGAGAGCACTGGAAAGAAAAAGAAACAGAGCGGATAGAATTTTTATTCTACCGAAAGCGTAATTTCTCCCAAGTGCACTTACTGTGTCATTTGCGTGTCTGGAAGAACAACGTGCCGAGGTTTCGACTGAAAAGAAGTATAGAAGTGCATTATTAAGATTTACATGTAAAATAAATGAACATGAAGTTTTAGTTAGAAAACTATATTTTCCAGTCGCTTTAAGTTAGTAACAGTTTTCCGAAATTATAATCTTACAGTTTTGTTCGATTATTTCTGAGTTTTACTGGATGCAGTCTAAATTCTCAAAAGACCAAACAAGTGGGAGCACTGGATTTTTTTTTCCTATAAATTGTAAGTAATAGAGAAAATCTTAGTTTTTTTAATTATCTTCTCATTATTGTTAAGAGTTATTATTATATTTGTACCGTCGCATTGACTAGATTTTCCGGCGTTACTTCACTGCATAAAGATTTAAAGTTACTATATCACCGTAGCTCCTTATAGATTATTGTATTTCACGTAGCAATTGGGAAATGAAAAAAAAACCTACGTCTTTCTCGGCTATCGACGAATGTCCCGGCTCATAATCTTCAATACGACCGGGCTGATTCTTGTAGATGTCTGTGGAATATTTCAACCGCCTGTTCCTGCAAGAGCTGGACGCGTTAGGGGGTGAAACCGTGCTTGACCAAAAGCCAATTACTTACTTATTAAGTGTGTTGGAAGAGAAAGCCTGGTGGAAACTGCCGGAAATCGGCGACCTCTCGTTGCGCCCACAAGGTTCCGGTTCACTTAAATATCCGCTGTACCTTTCGTACGTCGTTTCTGGAACACGTTCAGATAAATCTCAATTACTGTGACCATAATGACACTTTAAATGGAAGTGGAAGGGAAGTGAGTGCGAGAAGTCAAGTGACGAAAGCGAGGACGATGATTTTACTCAACCGCCTTAGACAGACCGTACTATCAAACGTGTACATTCAAAGCAGCAGTTCACGCCATACGTCTTCACTTTCAGAACGCTTCAGGAAGACATCGATCTGGAGAAAAACGCCTCTTACAAACACGCACAAACAGCCAAGAGCGACGGATACGTTTATTGTTAAAATTGTCTTATAAAGTAGGAAATTAATTATTCGAAAACAACTGTATCGTTATTACACAATGGACGTACACCTGCGAAAACATACACCCACATTCATTTGTTTATCTACAGCACGGTAGTTAACAACTGATTGAGTGGCAATTGCTGGTTACATGTTAATCGTTAGTATGTGCGGCAGGTCTCGATTAATGGCAAAGGCACACACGAGCGGAAAGAAGTAATCACCTCTTTTCGGCTTGTAGCGCAGAGTTATATAATCGCCTGCAAAGAAAATGACGATATCAAATGTGAAATGACGACGCTGTTAGTTGCTCGCTCGCTACTTTGACTCACCGTGTTTATCCGTACGATGCAAAGAGTCGTACATCTTCTTGTACCACTGACTCTGATTAGTCTGTTCAACCTCCTGTAATTCATTTCAAAGCATAGGCAATTTCTATTACCACTGTTAATGGTCGTATTAGTCTTACAGGGTTTCTACTCCTACTACCGTGAAACATTCTTACTGTTAGAGTAAATAATAAGCATTAATGTCTACTACGATACGTTAAGTAGAAGCTTAAATACTTTTTATTGACAGTAGAGTTACCATCTGCGCTCTGTCGTACGTAGGCTTGTACAAACGAGAAGTAAAGTACATTAAACTTGGTAGACCGTGAAATGTTTCTCGCGGCGTACATGTATATTTGAATCTCGAACGGAGTCCTTACGTCGATATTGATACCGACGCGGAAACTTTGTTCGTTAAATATAAGATACCTCCTAACGATGTCCGTGGGGGGCAGAGTAGAATACTTAACGAAATAACAAAGTTCCCGCTGTTCGCCAGCGCGAAAAATCGGACGGACACTGATGGGATAAGTTTTACACTACTTACCGATCGTAAAACGAGCGGGATACCCTCCTTCGACACTGGCCCGATACCCGCGAACTTTCGAGGACTGATGGTGATGATCTTCTTTGCTTTCGGCTCACTGTCATAATCCGTCCTCATGGCACGAACTAACCGAATACATCGTTTTGTCTCGTTACGTGATAAAATTCACAAATATCTTGCCACACGTTTCTCAGCACGTAGGTGCCGCGAATTAGTCGTATCGCGTTAATGTTAGAGAAAATATTCGGAGCGTGCTCGTTCGCCAACTAACGTTACTCGTCGATCGCTGTCTGATGACATCCACAATTGTTTCGCATTACGCTCTGGCCAAGCAAATAGAGCACCGTGGCACACTTGCGTGTACTGTGATAGATAAACCGTTAATACGGAGACCGATTGCGAAGCAATTACAATATCACAACGCTCGACGAGCCGAGTGCCACCCATACGCAAATTATCCAGCGTACGCCGTCGTTATCGAAAAAGCCTTATCATGCAACAGCAAAACGATAGACGCTGCTAAGCATACCCCGTAATTCGTAATCTCCAACTAAATATAGTTGAAAACAACGCGTTCCAATACGATTAATTCACTGGAGGGACACACCGCTACTTGATACGCGATAAATGAGACCACTGTGCGCGTAAACAGACGAGACGACGGAAGCGCACGTAACTCGAAAAGCGACAGAATTTTGACGGTATCGATTCTTGAACCCGCCAGCGGACCGCGTATGCGTATATTGCATATCTACACACATGCACGTATGCGCGCCAGGTACGTAATTGCCGTCATTTAACACCGTGTAAAACGTTAGACCGTCGATGCACGACATCGTGCTCCCGTCGAGGAAATGAAGACGTAATTATCGTCGCCGAACAGTTTGGCATTAAGCGTACGCGGGTTTAACGTGTCGTCCGAAATTTTCTCCGCACGCTTATACGTTTGTCTGCTGCGTTCAATTTTCCGTCCCGCGAAACGTACGAGGCGATGCGACGCTGTGCGCGGCTATTATTTTCCTACATTCGTCGGCTCGTCTCGGCTTCGACGATATCGGAGTCGCACCGTGACAAACGGCGGCGACATACATTCAGACATAGATTGCACTTACTTCGACACCACACTCATAATTCTGGGCGACTCGCCGTCGTTCGCGAACGTCGGACGTGTCACGCACACTTCGCACGATACCAATGATTACATGACGACTGATTATTGACAGTTCGTCACGCGTTACACGCAGCACCAGCGAGTGTGGGCGAGTTTCCATGATACCGACTGGAGACGATTCTATGCGGGCGTTGGCGTCACTTCGGACTCCGTTTACGGGCTGAATTTCGTCGGCAAGCGAGCAAGCTTTACGAAACGGAATACCGCTGACCTGACGTTTTACGTAATTTTGCAGCAATTCTCGACGCGCCGTCAGCGTTCCCGTACACTTTTTAAATGAGCCTATCGCACGTCAGGCACTTTGGCTCTGTCGCACCCGTACGCGATTATATTTTTACCAATTTTCACTAGCTATAGGTTCGCACGCAAATATGGAAAGAGCGCGGCAGATCGTTTAGCGGGCGCAATTTTGTTTTGCGAGCGAAATTCGACGCAATGCAGCAGCGGATTCTGACCTGCAGCCGCGAAAGATGATGGGCCTTGGTACGTACTGGAGTAGTTATCGTTCTCGGCGATCAACCCGTTATCCTCGATTCTCTCGGGGTCCAACATTTTCAGCGGCTTCGTGTACTTTTCGGTTCTTTCGCGAGAATGATGAATCCGCGAAGGATAGTGGAGCACTGAGGCGTCGCGGCGCCAAAGACGCCGACGGTCCCGCGTTTACTAGGCGTCCACATCGCGCCAATGTTCGATCGAACGATCCTTGGATCCAAAGGTTGGAGTGATTCCAAGATAATGCGTATATGAAACATCTTTTTCAATTCCGGTTCCTTTCATTTCCATGCAGCTCATTATTCGTCTCGAATAAAATTATACGCTCTCGGCTAATTTAAGATTCGAGTAAAAAATGCACGCTCGTGTTGGCTGAAGGACGGGTTTCGTTCGAGGCATGCCGCTGTAAAATCGCAACAGTTATCTTTCCGGCTCACGCATCGATCGTAAAATTTATTGAGTGAACGCGACGTTTGAACGAGCAAAGCGTTTGTCCCTGCCCAAAATGCTCGTTCGTCAACTGTCGAAAGCGTGAGTTATCGGAATTTCAGATATCGCTTTGCAAATGCGTGCTAATTGTCTCAGTAACGCACGCTGTTACGGGATATTATGAAATTTTGGCCGTCGGATTCTAATAAATTGGCTCGGCCCACGGCATGCATAATATTGGCAAGTCTCCAGATTTGAGATGGCATAGAGCGTATCGTTCTGTTTCCGCTTGCTGGTAGAGAAATTGTGGAAATAATGCGAACTCTGACGGAAAATTTCAACCTACCGCCTAGGCGAGATATATTTATTTTCCTTAGGCCTATGAAATCTATAGAAACTATAAAATCTACCCTACGTAACTCGTAGGGCTCATTCGTTCTGAACAGAGGAAAGCTTAATACGAGTCGATCACCTTGCAGTTAGTAAACGGTGTGTTTATCTGGCAGAGTGACATTAACGTTGCATAAGGAACATTAGCGCTGTAAACGATGACATGTATACAGAATAAAATAAATCCAAGAACACGAACTACTAAATGTCATTTAGCTTCGAAACATTGGCCAATCTTGATCTCCTCTATGGGTTATGTTAGGCAGTACCGTTAAGGCCCCTGAATATATTACAAATCGGTGAGTGTAGACGCTTCAGCGATCATCAAGACCAAGATATTTCAGCGAACCAACTCATAGGCTTCCAGGCATTACTAAATGTTACTGTTAGAATGGTAGTAGAAGCGTGTTAGGGGACACAGGAGAAGGTACACGTGAAACAATTTTCGAAAGACAGGATGCGAAAATGAGCGAATATAAGTTGTTAAGGTACCAAATATCGGCTAACCTTGATCTCTACTATGTCAGCTAGTACCGTTAAGGCTCTTCCGGTATATATTATAAATCGCCTATTATAGAGGCACAGTCATCAGCATGCTGGCGCTCCAACTGGTCGAAAATAGCCGAACACAAAATGGTGTTTCTGCTGGTTAACCGGGATGGACGTTCTACGGCTAGTGGCCTATTTCTCGGTGCGTCTGTCTAAATTTAGGGTCTCATTCTCGTATGAATCAGATCGTAGAACGGTGTTGTGTGACGTCCTCGGGAAGGTGTAACTTAGACTTTCTGACTGGAAACGTGGTACTGTGATAGCCAGTTAAATTTACTTGCTGAGTCGCCTCTATTTTTCATAGGCGCAAGAAACTGCCTCCTGACCAGATTTAACGTTAAGTGTTTTATAAAAAAATAATATATGCCAAAATGAATATCAAAGGCCTACGAGGCGTGGACCTTTGCATCGCACACCTACTATTTGAAATAAATGGTGTACAATTTAGTAGTGGCATAGAGAAAATTCGGCACGTATTTTCATACATACCGTATGAGAATTAAGTTTGTACGTTGGCGTTGAAACAGTGCAGAAGCATTTCGATTTTAATAACAGGTGGCTATTGAAAAACAACCGCAGTTAAACCGCAAGAACACAGCTGCGTAAATGCATCAAAGCTGAAAAGTAACGGTCAGTTTTCAAGTCACGATTTACTCGTGCCGATTAGTTCCATCGGTAGAAACACATTTACCGTTTCGCCACCGCATAACTCGAAGTAAACATTCCGAGTTCACGACACATCGTCGCCAAACAAAAGAAATCTGTTTCTCTAATCCTCTCAGTGCTTTCCATTTTCAAGCGTCCCAGCGTTCAAGTACTTTTTCTCTCCGCCTGCAGCGCCTCGAACGGTGAATAAAGCTTCGTTTTCATGAGCCACCGCGGCGCCCGCGAATTTTCATTCCCCACGGCCAGAGGTCGCTGTGCAGTCATCGAGTACGTTGGGATGCATTTTCCAAGGGAGCTTCGAAACTGCATAGAGAGTGCACACATGCCACACGCCCTGTCTTCCATTCCTCCGATGGTGCCGCCCTTCGTTTTGTCGCCAGTGGTCGGTTCTGGTCGGTGCTGATCGGTCCTTGTCGGCACATTCAATCTCGCGAGCCGAGACCCGTCTAATTGAGAACCGCTGCTCTAATTCACGCCGAGTTAAGAGACAAGCCTTCCGCACACGTCCGGAGTGAGATTCGGTTTCGCGCAAACGATGGGCCTGAAAATGTGGGTGAAAAAGTGGTAGTGCGGCGGAGTAGCGAAGAAAGTTAATTAAAGGGAGTGCCGGTGTCCGGAGAAAGAGAGAGAGAAAGAGCGAGAGGGGCGAAAGAAAGAGAGAAAGGGCGAGCGAACGCACGAGCGAGTACAAACGACCGACGGAGAAAGAGAGACAGAGGTGAAGGTGCCTGGTGATCAATGAACTCTGCGTGTTTTTTGGGCGTGCTATACCAGTGCTGTACAATAGATAGTGCCTCAAGACGTTGAGCAGTGGCCAGCATCGTGGTTGCCCCGCCTTCGCACCGAGAAACTCGTCCCTTTCCCTTCGGAGCGATAAGAGACTTGCGACGATCGCCGATCTGGAAGATGCGCGAGTTCGATTATACTCTGCACGGCGATGATGACATTGTTACAAAGACGCGTACGCGGATGTACGTTCTGGTAAGTATGAGTTTCACGTTACCGTGTGTACCGGAGCTAGTCTATCGTCGCGGTGTCCGTACGTCTCGCGTAACTGTGTTTGCGTCTAGACTTGACATGCAATTCGGACAGAACACGCAATAATCCGCGGATACCCTCGCGCACTTACGCGTTGCCTGTCAAACGGTGTTGCCTCGAAGCGCGCATCTCTATTCGCCTAACGGCGGAGGCGCGGCCGTGAAAAACGAACTGTCTTCCGCATTGTTTTTTTCGCCCCGCACCGTTTGCCCACTTTTCGCTTTATTATCGCGCGCGCGGCGTGTGCGCTCGTAAAGCTGCGTGAAACGTGGAATCGCGCGTTGCACCTCGTGCTCGCCTGGTTAAACGCGCTCTTCCGATTCCGGCCCCGCGCTGACGGGCGCAATTTAGTATTAATTAAGGCGTCGCTTAATAGAGCGAGTGTCCTTAGCGATAATTGAGGAGGTCAGGTACGCCGGGGCTGCGGCCGGCGGCTTTTCCCGTCTCGACGCGAAAACCGTCGCGTTCAACCGCCCGCCGCCGCCGCAATCTTATCTGTCGCGCGTGCATCTTGCGATTCTTACGTCGCGATCCGTCTGGCCAGACTTCGAACGCCGCGCCAGCGCGATTTACTACTTCCGCGTGAGAAATAGATTTTCCTTCGGCGTCTCGTGTCGGCGTGAACTTGCGCCGACCCCTTTCGTCTCCATAAAAATAAATCCTCGCCCACCCCCGATTGGACTTTACGGGGAGGGAGTAAAGATCGCGGAAGCACCAAGGCGAGACACTGAGCACGAACGCGCAAGGACAGATGCATCCGTCCTTTCGTAGAAAATACGCTGTCCTTGCGGCGTGAAAATAGTCTTGCCTCAGTCGCCGAACACCTTACGGGGCGGAAGACTGAGGAAGGGCTGGGAGGATGTGTAAAAATAAATGTTCATAGAAAATTGTCGAGGAGCGCGCCGACGGACGGTAGATGGACGATCGAAGATGAACGACATAGAGAGTCTAAGCATGAAGGGCGGCGGAGGTTCGAAAATGCCTCACAGCCACTCGACGCCGGCTGGGGTCGACGGCGGAAGTCGAACACCACCCGCAACCCCGAGGAAAGCCGGGAAGATGCTTGCCGTACGCGTGCAAATGCTGGACGATACGATTACGATGTTTCAAGTGCAGGTAATTATCGGAAATCGCCTGGGAGACCGACGCCAAGTAGAAAATTGCGAAACGTGGATCTTGCGGTGACTGTCGGGAGATGTTTCAACGAGGAGTTGCGAGTTGGCTGCGGAACCCTTGCGATACGACGTAGTTTTTCTCGAATACGCTCCCGGTGAATGGGGCAATCGGAACGTAAATGTACACTTCCCGTGAGTGAAGGGTAATGTTTGACCGTTCAGAGGCCAAAGCGATTAACTACACTTTTACGGTTTTCTTTTCTATTTTAACACTTTGACTGCCATGGTGGTCACCGGTGACCGGCGCAAAAGATTTTACTAGAAATGCAAAAAGTTCGCAATGAAGCTTATTTGGAATTTTGCAAGTGCAATTGATATTGAAACGATGCTTCAATACTTTGGCTTCTAACAACTTTGCGTTATTTTTATTTTGCACGATTTAATCATACTCTGCAGTATTTTATCGCATCGCGGTTCTAACATAGCAAAATACGCTTGGCAGTCAAAGTGTTAATACCAAAGTACTCAATTAAACCTTCAATTTTAGTATTTCGAATGTATTTAATACTTTTTGATTGGTGGAGTTAAACGATTTGATAAAAGTCGCGTTTTTTTTCTGTGTCACCGATGTTGGTACGAATTTCTGTAGCATCGATATGAGCGGTGGAACAATGAAACAAAATAACGGTTAACTTGGAGACAATGTGGAATTTTGATAGGTGACTGTAGGCATAGCTAGTATCGAGTTATGTATACAGGGATGTCGAGACGTAAACGTACATTTTTGTATAAACAAAGCGTAACTTTTTACACTTTGTCACGGATTCCTTTCCGTATCATAGGTGGCAGGATGAGTAGTTGTTGAAATGATGGAACAAAATAATGGTTATCCTAGAGATAATGTGAGATTTTTATGGGTGACAATGGTGATCATGGTATCGAAAGGTTTAGCACGTTACCTGTCATGTCAAGCACATACGGTCGACGTTATGGATATATTAGAAGCGCTGGTCGAATATATTTATGAATATATATATGTAATATACATTACATAAACGCACCGCGGATATGGTGTAATTGGGAGCAAAGTACCGGAATAGTTGCATTCTTTGCAGTTTTTGTACTCTCTATTATTAAGCAAACTGGCCAATCAATCGGAAAATTTTATTTTTTAACTCAAGCTTAGAGAGTATTGTATTCATTTTTTGTTCATTTTGAGTTGTATCTACCGAACTATTGTCTATTCTTTTTTTTGCGGTTGCTCCTTTCTGAGATGTTTTGGCCACATTTTGCACACTGTAAAGTCAAACAAATTCGAAAACTTTATATTTTTCACAAAAATCGCAGGAGATAAACCTGGAAAAGGTCCCGATTATTGTTGGGTCTTTCGTCATCAAACTGTTGGCGCTGTAAAGAGTATTGTGTTTTTTTAGGAATCTTGCATTTTTTTATTTGCGAAAATCGCCGCTTATCCGAAACTATTGGGAGCTTAACGGACCGGTAGTGGTCTATTTTCAGCGCAATTTACCCTCTATCGAATAGTCCAGACCGGAGACAAAAAAATGAACTTGAATATTTCCACTATTTTTGGTCATACATCGAGAACATAGTTTTTTTTTTCAACGATTCTGATAAAATTCGACGACGACAATTTGAACTCTTCACCAGGTGTCAGTTAAAGCTATAGTTGTACGTAAAGAAAATATGACAACCAATGTTTAGAAATTATTCTTGTAAAAATTAGACAAATGATATATAATTGGACCCCTCACAGGTAATGCACGAAAAGTGTGTTTTCGAAAAGTGAGCTTTTAAAAATTGAGGTCCACGTTTCGGCGGTCCACAATGCGTTAGGCAGTGCTTCAGGCGCGCATTATAGAGGTACTTTACTTCCTTAATGGGAAGTAATTGAGTGTAGCTTCTGTGGTAGGAAGCTTAACAGGCAGAAATGGACCTGACATAGAAGTCGTTATTCGACCGGCGAGATGATGAAGAGACGTCATCAACGTTGATTCTGGTCGTGTCAGAATGTGGCCAAAAACATCTTAGTCGTTATTGCAATAGATCAGAAATGACACGCTATCTGTCCTTTCATAGGGGACATGCACTCATGTCATTGATTCAATCTTCGCACTTTATCTTCGGCGTCAATTCAATTTCAGTTCTACCTCGATAGTGCATTCTTATTAATATTATTGCGTTATTCGATCGAGTTAATGACATTTGTTCCACATTGTCGACGCTACACAGACACCTTTGAGAAGATGGTTCCGTGTCACTTTGGATATAGACATTATTGGCAGAATATTCCTAATGGAGCTTTCAGCATAACTTGCTGTCTGTGCAAGTTCGGGTAATCATTAAGTATATTGAGGTCAAGGGTCGTTGGCTGAAAGTTCCCTTTAAATGCTCCTTGTGGAGTCATTTATGCTGCATTCGCTGTAAGCCACTTCGCGATTATCACTTGGCAATTTTTAGCTGAGTAGATTTTTCGGCGGACAAATTTGGCACAACGGTATAAGCCTACGTGCCGTTATGGATGCGGCGTATAGACGTCGTTCGCTCAATTTGGATCTTATTTCAAGGTGCAACCGATAGCCGCTGCACTCTCACTCGTTTGAAATTCTCTCCTGAGTACGTCCCGTGCACCTATAGAATATTTTCTCAATGTTTGCGCTACTGGAGCATGTGATGTATTGGTCACCCCGGGAGTACGTGTAACGCATACACCAGCATATTGATTATTTATGCGGCTACGCAACACTTAAATATGTTTTACCTGCTATATAACTATGAAACTTCATCACGGCACCTCGATATAACGTAAATGAAAATTCCACGACACGGAGAAATGAAGAGACCGAAAATTTCAGGCGAAAGCGTTAGGCAGGGTGCTGTTTGATCAAGTTTGCAAGCAGCTACACCTCTTGGAGGCAGATTATTTTGGGCTCGAGTATCAAGAGACGAATGGAACAAAGGTGATGCATTAGTTAGGCATTATTAATTAACTCCTCGTACTCGGGACGTCATACCGGGCCGGGCTTCTATCATTCAGGGTTTCTACTTCAACTGATTGGCTTCGTCTTTCCTCCAGCCTTTAATCTCGTCTTTTACCGTGACGTATAGATCACGCCATTTCTAGGTACGGTAACGATGTCTTCGGGTCAAGTACGATGAGTTTACTAATTATTTACCGATTTCACAAAACTACGGATTACCGATCGTTTGATCCGAAATTCAAGAGGTTCGTCTGTTTACAGTATTGGTTAGACTTAGAGAAACCAGTGTGCAGGCAAGTCGGACTCTCTCTAGTCGATCCCCTTCTGAGATTCTGCGTAAAGTTTTATACGCCCGACCCGGCTCAACTGGAAGAGGAGTTCACGCGATATCTATTTTGTTTGCAAATCAAAAGGGACTTGGCTCAAGGTCTGTTGCAATGCAACGATAATACCGCGGCATTGATGGCGAGTTACATAGTTCAGGGTAAGTCGATCGACGATTAATTATCGGGATACGCTCTTCCGTGAACGAGTGCGCAAACGGACGATCCATTTTCAGCGGAATGCGGGGATTACGTGATAGAAGACTATCCGGACCACACATACTTGTCAACGTATAAATTTGTACCACACCAGGATCAAGAGCTGGAACGCCGCATTATGGAAAATCACAAGAAGCACGCGTAAGCGAAGAACTGTTCTAGTCGTATAATAATGACTTGCCGTTTGTAATGCAATTTATGATTTCATTTTAGAGGGCAATCGCCCGCTGAAGCTGATCTGAATCTGTTGGAGACGGCACGACGTTGCGAACTCTACGGAATGAAGATGCATCCGGCTAAAGTAAGGGTTCATTATTACGATATTCGCGTTTTGTTGAGCGGATGGTCAGTAATGTTCTCTTTTGCAGGATCACGAAGGGGTGCCACTCAATTTAGCCGTGGCTCACATGGGCATCGTAGTCTATCAAAATTACACCAAGATAAACACCTTCAGCTGGGCGAAGATACGAAAGATTAGCTTTAAGCGGAAACGATTTTTAATTAAGCTGCATCCCGAGGGTTATGTGCGTATAGATTTATGATGCGCAGGAAAATGGTAGGAGCTCTCTTAAAATAATGATTTCAACTTTCCAGGGTTACTATAAAGACACGGTCGATTTCTTTTTCGAGGGTCGTAACGAATGTAAAAATTTTTGGAAGAAATGCGTAGAAAATCACGGATTCTTTCGCTGTTCCGTGGTGAAGCGGGTTGTTCGTCAGAAGACGCGAGTACTCAGTCGTGGTTCATCGTTTAGGTACGTGTAGTAACGCGAAACTTATGTAATGACGTTGCGAAAATAACGAGAATATTCAACGCCGCGTAATGTTTGTCTTGTTATTAGGTACAGTGGCAAAACTCAGAAGCAGATCGTCGAGTTCGTACGAGACAATTACGTCAAGAGGCAGACCTTTCAAAGGTACGTAAAAAACTTTATCATCCCACGGCTTTCTGTAGAGATGGGCGGCATTCGTTTGACGAACTTCTCGCACGAACGATTCTGGAACAAGATTTGTTGGAATCTTTTCAATTAAATGTATAAACAATGCATTCTGAAATTTTTACTACGATTTCTGAAGATTTTTACTCATGTACGAGAATAATGTTGAGAAGTCTCGACGTATATCTTGTCAGCTAATGGCATTGTTCGTCCGTAAAGAAATTGCCCATCTCTCAGCTCGTGGAAAATAATTTCACTAATCGGCAGATATGATCCTTGGACACCAGAGTATCTCGTAGATAGTGCATGCGAACACAATTACCCCCTAACGTTTGTTCACATCGTTGAGATTTTTACACGGGATACAAAGCAGAGTATTTACTCTGGTCGGTACGTTCAATTGAGATCGTTGTTCGTATTTCTTGGGAGTAAAAGATATGTTAATATTATGTAATTTCGCTATCGAACCTTCATTGCGTATACAATGCCATGAACGTTCTCGATTTGAACATGCTGTCACGACCGCTCTTGTAGAACAATATCTTCCTGTTCGTTTTCCGTATTTTTTTCACCTTTTTTTCTCGTACTTCCGTTTGTCAGTGTTGCCTGCTCGGACATGGGGTGGCGGGGAGTCAGGCTCACCATCAGGCACGATACACCCGAATGATCAGTGTATACAACCCTTTTTCGATAGCGTGATCTCATTGCCGTTTTTCCAATCGATATATTAACCCATTCACTTACTACACTGCGAGATTACCTAACTGTGTTGATTAGTCTTACAAGGCACACCGTCACAACCTGGCGGTAGATAGATGATAAATATAGTCTTATGTCTCCACGATGTTCTCCTTGCACTTGCGTACAGGATGACCCGCAGTCGTGTACCGTAAAAAAAACGTTTGTAAAAAGTGAAGCGAATTCTGCGACACCCTGTACAAAGTGTATGAGCCAAGATGTGTTTCAGTGAAAAGTCTAAGTGTCTTTTAACGTTATCTCGCTGTCCTCCTCATCGCACGTCCTAGGCCAATAACGATAATTCCGTGATAGAACGCGCACAATTTCCGTAAATTACGATTATCCAAGACGATTACTAGGATGCTTTCCCTCTGTCTCTCTTTTTGTCTCACGCTCTCCCCCTTTTCACACTTCCCCAACTTTGTCGCTGTCTTGTTCGTTTGACAGAAGGGCACAAGTAACTCGGAGAGTGCTAGTGACACAAATTTAATGGTGTGACGGAAGAAAAGCCGCAGGAGGCCTTTTCATTTTCATTTTCTCGTTTACCGTCGCTCGGCCGCCTTTCGAGGAGAATGAAAGTTTCACTCCGACCTGAACAGGCTTGGCAAATTCTCGCAGCCAAAGTCTGATGTTGAACTTGACTCTCTCTTGCTCGCAGGTCCAATTCGTTCCGGCAGACTAGCGGTGGTAGGGCATTGCAGGGCACGGAGGGGGGAGGCTATCGTGGGGCCACTTCAAGCAGCTCCCTTATGGGCAGCTCCAGCATCTCTGCCCACCCCCTCCTGCCCCTCGGCGATCCTGGTATGTACCACGACCGACACCAACCTGTTCCACGACGAGAACGCTTTCTCTTTCTCTCTGTCTTTCCTGTTTTTTTCATTAGTTTTTTTCTCCCGCTTTCTTACTCTCATGTTCATGATTTATCGTGTATTTGGTGTTATCGAGACGTTGCAGATATTCTCGTTCTCTTTTCCGTTCTCGGGTACCGACGTTGGTACCTGATATTGTAAATTCGTTTGATACACTTATCTACTTGTTCGTTCGTTCGTGTTCAATCGATTACCATTTCTGTGCTTAATACTTGTCCGTATTTCTTTTCTTTATCGACTTATTTGCCTCTCTTCTCTACATTAGCCTTATTTGGTCACAGTATCGTGTTTGAAAGTATTGTAATGGTAGAGTAGCTTTGTATATCATGAACTAGGATTGCTTGTAAAACGGATTTGACACCGAAGTGAGCTTGACATATTAGGCTAATAAGAACGATTTGTCAATTTATTTGAAAGTTACATTAATCGTCGTTCCGTAGGGCTGTTCTGTTGCATCCACAAATTTAAATAAACACACAAACGCTTTGAATTCTCTTACAAAATCGACAACAGAAAGCTACGTTCAATTTGACATTTCCATACTTGCGCAATCGCGACGATATACAATTGCGTGACAGTAATTTCGCGATTGTGTTCCGGTAGAGCGAGGCGAGCAATTGGCACATAAAATCGCTACTCGACACATTTCAGCCCTGGCAACACCAGCTCTGTCTCTGTCATGCGGCTCGATGACGCTGGATTCTCCGACGACTGCGACGAGTGTCTCGATGGGCGGGACGATTCACCGTCGCGACGACACAGCTACGTCCTTTCGGACGCTCACCTCTATCGACGTTCATTCACCGGCCACACCCAGCCGGGGCCAAGCACCATCGTCGCAGCAGGCGCAGCCGGGCCTCAATCAGCAGAACCAACACCATACCAGCAGCAGCCATCAGGAGCGGATTTCCTCAGCAGGTCGTATCAGCCCCTCTAACGGCAGTCCCTCAGAACTCCCCCGGCCGATACCGAGGCACCCCTGGCAGCGATCGGCGAGCTGTCGCGAGCTGTACGCGTCTAGCTTCGAGGACTCCGGCAGGGCCCGATCCAAGGATGAGCGTTCCGATAAAACGGCCTTGGAGCCCTTCCAATTGCCCTCGCAGGGCGAGTTGGACAATCCCGTCACTCGCTACGACGAGAGCAATCGCTCGTACAGCGCGGCCAGCTCGAAACTACCTTCTCTCGATCACGATTCGGTGCCGGAGAGGGTGTACAGTAGCTCCTACCCCGGGACCTCGTCCCTGTCGACTGAGTCGGGCCACGAGGAGTCTGGCCCCGCCGGAGATCTTTCTCACGATGACCTCTCCCACGACTCCTATGAGCTCCTCGAGCGCGAGCACGAGTTTGAGTACCCAGAGTCCTACTCCAGCCCTCCCGAGGACAACGAGCCTCTTTCGGATAATAGCGACGAAGGAATCGAACACGAGATGTTCCAGATGGACTCTGAGACCGATTCCGTCGTCGCGCACAAGTCGCTAAAGACCTCCGCCGATAAAAAGCCTGCACTCGAGCAGCAGCGCTCGAGAGCGAACTCGATTGGTCGCTACTCGACCGTGTCCAAGACCGAGGGCGACCTCATCATTACCGAGTCGAGAATCCATCGGTCCAGTACGCAGATTGAGCGTAAATTTGAGACCAGGCACGCAAACTCGCTTGAGCAAACCAAATTCCCGCAACAGCACTCGAAGGATGACATGAAGAAGGACCCGGTCGTCCTTCAAGTACAGCGTCAGAAGATGACTGTGCTGAACGAACTTAAGAACTTGAAACCGAAGTACAAGATTACGCACGTGGACTCAGAGATCTTGAGAGACGAAGGTATCATGAGACCGAAGTCGAGAATCGATGATGACTCTAGTCCTGGCGAAAGAGATCACAGAGGCAGGACACGAGCCAGGAGTATAGCTAGTATCGAGGATCACATACCGCGATCTTACGTAGAGACTGGAAGTTTGGGCAGGGGCCACAAATCGAAACGACCGCGAGAGGCGGAAGTCAAATTGGAAAAATTGTCTAAGGAAAGGAGAAGTATTGAGGAGAGAAAGAGGATTGAGCGGGACTACTCACGAGAATGTAGATGCGCGATAAAGAAAGAAAACTCTCGTCGGGATAATTATAGTAGACGTTTAGATAGGGACATGAGAGAATTAAGGAGAAGTATCGAAAGACTGGATGCGAGAGAACGGAGTTACGAGAGGTTGGATTCGAGAGAAAAGAGTCCATTTTATACTGACTTCTACGAATCAAGAGGCAAAAGCGTTGAGAGATTGGATTATGGTTCTCGTGGTAGTACCGAACATCTTAAGAGTCCACGAGAGAAGCGACATTTCGATGCGAAAGAAAGGAGAGAGAGGAGTACTGAGCGAATGGAATCTAGAGAAAGAAAGAGTCCGGGCGTCAAAAGCAGCTTCGATCATCAGAGGCATACGCTAGAAAGATTTGATTCTGGAAACAGAAGTCCGTTTGAGAGGCTCAGTTCAAGGGAGCCTAGAGGAAAGAGTGTTGAGAGACTGGATTCTCATGAAAGACCCACCTTCGATTTCGATCCTAGAGCAATTGAAAGACTGAAATCGCTTGAGCACGTTGACTTCAGTTACGAGATGAAAGAGAGTCGAAGTTACGACAGAAAAGAGAGTCTCGATAGGAAAAGTTTGGAAAAATTGGACTCTCGTGAGAGGAAAAGTCTTGAGAGATTGGATTCCAAAGACAACAGAGGGTACGACAGGAAGAGTTTGGAAAGATTAGATTCGCAAGACCGCGGTTATGATAGAAAAGATACATGTATTGATCGAAAGAGTCTCGAGAGATTAGATTCTCGCGATACAAAGGACCCTCGAATTTATGATAGGAAGAACTTCGCTAGTTTAGACAGAAAGAGTTTGGAACGACTGGATTCTAAGGATAGCAATCGGGCGCACGAGAGAAAGAGCTTAGAAAAATCAGATTCCCGCGACATTAAAGACAGTAACAGGATTTATGAAAAGAGAGGAGACATTTCCAGCATTGACCGGAGAAGTGTGGAGAAAGTAGATTCTCGTGACCGAAAATATCTTGAGACACATAGCATCGATGTATCAGATTATGAGCCCCCGGACTGGACAGACTATAAAGAGCTGAAAAAATCCAAACTCAGATCGGAGAAGGCAAAGTCTGAAGAAAAGCCTCGTGAGAGAGACGATTGGAAAAGTTTGGAAAAAGCTCGAAAGGATGATGAACGTCGGGAACGAGAGCGCCAGGCCCGATTGTCCTTAGATTCTCGAACGGAAACTGTTATCGGAGTTCCTCGAGAAATTGAGAATAAGTCAAAAGCTGTATTTAGTGAGTATGAACCGAAAATTGTGGGTGGCATTGTACTGGGCTTCGATGAAAATGTTTTGACAGGTCATACTCCTGTCGAAAGAACAAAGTCCGATCCAAATCCGGCTAGACAGAGACTAGGATCGAACAGCAAACGTCATATGTTGATGCATCAGAAATCAATCGATCTAACGCCAGCTGATTCAGGTGACGAGGACCCATTCTCCGATCATGCGATTACACAAAAATCGAACATTGATATTCCATACACTCTTCACAAGCGACACGTTATGAACGGTACGGCTTCTGACGAGAAGTCAGAATCTGACAGCAGCAAGACATCAAAATCTAAGCCAAAAGATCTGCCAAAGTTGCCGTTAAAAATGATCACCGACATTACCTGTTTTGACTTAACCAAGTTATCATCCGTAGACAAAAAAGGATCTCCGGATAAACCCAAGAGCATCTTGAGTCCTAGCAAAGCGAAATCGATTCTTAGTCCCTCCGACAAACCGAAGAGTATTCTTAGCCCCTCTGACAAACCAAAGAGTATATTGAGTCCGAAATTATCCCCGACCGATGCCAAGAGCTTTACTAGTCCTGCGAAAGGCGGATTAAGTCCAGCAAGATCTCCCGATAGATCGTGTAAGTCCGAAGATCGACCGCCGAAGTCTGTTACAAAGAAAATGATGAAGTTGTCTAGTGAACCGATTATCGTTGCAGCGATCGAGAAAAGATCCCCTAAGGTATCCCCCACAGATCCAAGCATAACGATCGTCTCGATGATACAAAAGAAGAAGTCGCCAGATACTGGTAGGAGAAGTCCACCAAATTCGCAGAAAGCTCAAGAAGCAAAAGCGAAGATTGCTCTGAATTTCGCTGACGTGGTTGGAATGGAGATTAAGCAAAAGTTGGAACGTAAAAATAAAGAGAAAGATAACCTTGTAACCCCGGATGAGAGTTTAGAAAAGCAGGATAGCATAGAGAAGATTCCATTACCAGAAATACCGGTTACTACTTCAACGATTACCCCGGTTGAGACGGAGACAAATGTGAAATCAGTCATGGAATCACCTGAAATTTCTCCGTCGAATGAGGTTCTCTCTTTAGGTAATCAGCCAGAAATACCTAAAGATAAAGCTGAGAAATCAAGGGAACCGGCTCCGGTAAAACTAGAAGAACCAGAAGTGCCAGAAAAAACAGAGAAAAATGAAAAGCCAGAGAAGGCCGAGAAGATCGAAAAATCAGAGAAACCGGAAAAGCCGGCAAAAATGGAAAAACCGAAGATCCCTGACAAACCAAAGAATCTTGAGAGACCAAAAATCCCAGAAAAACCTTTGACATTTGAGAAACCTAGTATACCGGAAAAAACTAAACGAATTCTAGAACGAATAGAATCAAAGTTTTCAGAAGTAAACAAGAATTCGGCGACGAAAGTAGCGAGGCCAAAAATAATCGATACGGGTTTCGACGATTTTGTGGATCCAGTAGCTGATCTCCCGCTGGATGAAGTTCCAGTAAAACCTGCTCTGGAGCTGGATAGTCTTAAAGTGCCTGAGTTTATGCCGTTCATGCTCCGACCGCATGCCGAACCACTTAGGTCAAAATCTTTATCGTTAGCCGAAGAAAAAGCACCGATTGACACTTTGCTATCACCTGAGGTAGAGAATAAAGTTTTTATTCAGGACGTTTCACCGAAGAAAGCTAAGAAAGCAAAGGCTGAGCCGAAGAAAGATTTCAAGAAACAATCAAAATCTTTAGAAGGTGACAAACCACCGTTAAAGAAAGTCAGTTCGAAGGAATCTAAACCTCAACCGCCAAAGATTGATAAATCTAAGCTGAAACTAGGTGAAATGCCACAAGAAATTATTATAATCGACTCGACTGACGTTGCACCAGAGATTAGTATTGTTCAGAAGGGCAGATCAAAGTCTGTGACCAGATTGTCTGATAAACCATTTTCCACTTCCAAAGAAGAGAAGGAGGATTCCAGGAGCACTCGTGCTAAGTCAGCTTCAGTGGACGATGACTTAATGAAAGGCGCTCTCAAGACTGAGAAAAGACCAAAGTCTCTCGGGATATCTAAAAGTCTTGGCAGTACTGAGAAGAAAGATTCCGTGGAAAAAATATCGCCGAAACGCACAATCACGAAAGCAAAAGAGAAAGCTGCTTTATTGAAAGAGGTTAAATCAGAAATAAAACGATCAAGAGAGAATGACGATGTATCGGAGAAGATCAAAGAGAAAGAAAAGCAAATCAAAGTAGAACCGGACAAAGAAACAAAAGAGTTAAAAGAAGTAAAAGAAACGAAAGAATTGAAGGAATCAGTAGAGTCCGAGCAATCTAAGGAGCCTGAGGAATTCAAGGACCCCAAGGATTCTAAGGAATCTAAGGAATCCAAGGAATCTAAAGAATCAAAAGATCCAAAGAAAATCACACAAGAATTAACTCAGTCTCCGTTAGTACTCCGAAAACCTGGTCAGACGCCGATATTATTTGCTCGTGCACGATTAGGATTATCAGAAGGCAGTGGAATTGGCGTCTTACAGAGACAAGGGGCTACACAGTCTCCTACTTCGCAGCGTAGAGCAAAATCTCTTGATGCTCCAGTCATTTCTGTTCATCGGCTACCGCCAGCAAATGCTTTCTCGAGTAAAGACGATACGGTAGATGTTAGCGAATCGATTCAGGGCGAGGAACAGGAGGCAAACGCACCAAAGCAATCGATACAAATGGAGGCTTCACCGAATCATCGATCGGATAGCACAGATCATACCGTTCCAGAAATTTGCACTGATTCCTTATCTGTCACTGAAACGTCTGCTCAGTATCTCGAGTCTCCGTTAACAGAATGCAACGAAATTGTGACCTGTGCCGATCTGATACCATACGAGACTGAAGGTGCACAATTATTCATGAGTTGCGTAGCCAAGAAGGAGGCTATGAGCGCTGCCAAAATTGAGGAAGCAACCAGATACATTGATCAGAGTTCTGTGGAATCTGCAGATCAAGAGGGCGTGCAGGAGATAGAACGAAAAATGACGCCTTTGAAAATGGAACCTGATTTCTCTGCCCTCTCCACGAAATTGAAAGCTGAGATAGACGCTGCGACGCAAAGAATTAAAGAGCAGGAGGACTTGGAGGAAATGATGGAAGCAAAAGGTAAAAGTGTGGACAGTGTACTACCAACTGTTGCTCAAGAAGCAAAGGAAGTCCTTCCTGACGTGACTGTGAGCGCCGTTCCGGGAGAAGAGGATCAAATGAGGCAAGGCGACGATTTTCAGGACATGGTAAAGTCTCCAATTCAAATTTCAATCGAAGAATGCTCGGATGAGGAGATTCAGAGTGATCAGGAGGAGGAGGATGAAGAGGACGAAGAAGATCTTGACCATCAAGAAGAAGATAATCGTCCTCTAGATTCTGGAGATACGAGTGAAGACACACTTGATGCTCTTGACACGCAAGTTCAAATGCGCGGTGCCGATAGTGAATTGAGTTCTCCTGATTATGGGGTTGACAAAATGGATGAGAAGACGTTGGTTGAGGTGGAATTGACTCCGGAGTATTTGGAGATGAGAAAGGAGGACGAAGAGGGCCCTGAAGAGGTCGCCGAAGAGCTTCCTGAAGACGAACCACAGCCAAAGGTGGAGAAAAAGGAAGATGCAAATAAATTAGGTATCGAGAAGAAACTCAGGTTGAGCACGGAACGATCGAAGAGCGAAGAAACTCATACCTGGACGCCGGATCGAGAGGATCCAGACTCCAGTTCGTGTTCCATAGCCAGACCCCTAGGAATTGGACAAATACAGCCGATCATTGACCTCAGAGAGATCGCTATGATTAAGGATTCCCGAAACGGTGGGTCATTAGAGGATGACAGTAGTGGTTCACACGCTGCAAAGATGGAATTGAGTTCCACGTGGAAACCCTTTCCGCTGGAAAGCTCTGGTAGCTCTAGTTTGGAAGACGGCTGGATGCCTCAGGATGATAATAACGCACACCAGTCTCAGTCTGAAGATAGTAATGGTCAGAATGAAGATAGCTTCGA